>VZTD01001768.1:194199-227200 GCA_013397725.1 Rhagologus leucostigma
CCTGGCGCGCTCCCGAGGGCGGGGCGGGGGTCCCGCTGCCCCTTCCCGCGCCTGCCGGCACGCGGGGCTACCGCGCGCCTCACGGGCTCCCCCCGCGCGCTCCCTGGGCCCCCCCGCGGGGCCGCTTCGTTCCGTTTGCCCGGTCGGGGAATGCCGTTCGAGCCCGCGGCTCCTCCCAGAGATGTCTGGTGGGCTCTGGTGGGCCGGGGTCGGCGGTGTAGCGGCCACAGAGGGTCCCCGCCCGCCCTGAGGCCCTCGCGTGCCGCGCGCCCGAAGGTGCCCGGTGCTGGCTCAGCTGCGGCTGCAGCCGGTGGCTCTGGCCCCGCCGCTTCCTGGAAAGTGGAATTTATGCCTTTTTTAACCTAGGAAGTATTCCTAAGTCCCAAGTCATTCCCAAGTACCCGCCATCTAGGCTGACGTCTCCATCCCGACTGCGGGTGGGTCACATTTGTGCATTTAATCTGCTTATTGGTGCACTCTGGGCCGTCATCTTTTGTGGGTATTCCTGAGGTTTGACCTTTTGGTGAGGTTTGGGCTGTGACTGGCTGCCCCTTTGCACTCTCCTCAGTCATCACTCCCAGTGTGACCTTTGCATTCCTGTATGACCCTGATATCCCTTATCTCAGACTCGGTTTCCTAAGTCTTTGCTTCTGGTTGTCTATTTTGATCCAAGTTGCAATCATCCTAGCTCCAAGCTTGTCTTGTCTCTGTCCAGGCTCCTAGCTAACCCTTCCTGCAAGAGATTCTCAAAGAGCAGCTAGTTCTGCTCACTTTGGGTCAATCTCTGGCATTACCCTCACTGTTTTCCAGAGAGGTCACTGGATGCTGCTGAGTGACAGCACCGAAACTGGACATGAAACTGGAGATGATGGTGCTGCTTCTGTCCTAAAGCTTTTTCCTTCCCATATGCATGCATGTGCTCTGGCACCTGATTCAGTTGGCTCTCTGAAATATCACGGAATCGTGGAATGCTTTGAGTAGGAAGGGACCTGAAAGATCATGCAATTCCACCACTCTGCCATGGGCAGGGATACCTTACACTATCCCAGGTTGCTCCAAGCCCCATCCAGCCTGGCCTTGAACACTTCCAGGGATGGGGCAGCCATGGCTTCTCTGGGCAACCTGTGCCAGTGCTTCACCACCCTCCCAGGGAAGAATTTCCTCCCAATATCCCAATCTAACGCTGCCCTCTGGCAGTGGGAAGCCAATCCCCCCTGACCTGTCGTTCCAGGCCCTTGTCTAAAGTCCCTCCTCAGCTCTCTTGGAGCCCCTTTAGGGACTGGGAGGGTCTTTAAGGTCTCCCTGAAGCCTTCTCTTCTCTAGGCTGAATATCCCTGACTTTCTCAGCCTTTCAGATAAATACCTGTGTGTGTTTTGCTGTGTAGATCTGAAGAGGGTGAACTGGGAGAATCCCCAGTGCTGTGGCACTCATGGTCCTGCACCTGCTGACCTTTCTTGCCAGGTGTGATTGTGGGCAGGGTGGAAAGGACAAGTGGTTCCCTTTTTCCTGTGAGTAAATCTGTCAGACACTTTGGCTGAATCAGGTGACTCTGGATCTTCCTCAGGCTGTTTGGACCAAAACCTTATGGTTTGTGATGGGAAGTGTAGCCCCTGTCATGCCAGGCAGCCAGAACTACGGAATCACAGAATATGCTCAGTTGGAAGGGACCCACAAGGATCATCAAGTCCAACTCCTGGCCCTGCACTGGACCATCCCCAGGAGTCACACCCTGTGCCTGAGAGCGTTGTCTAAACGCTTCTTGAACTCTTGTCAGGCTCGGTGCTTTGACCACTTCCCTGGGGAGTCTGTTCCAGTGCCCAAACACTCTCTGGGTGAAGAACCTTTTTCTAATATCTAACCTAAACCTCCCCTGGCACAACCCTCGGGTCCTGTTATTGGTCACTACAGAGAAGAGATCAGACCTGAACTAGATTCAGCAAGACAAACCTGGAAGGCTGGCTAGCAAAACACTGGCCATGAAGGTGTGTTGTTTTCTCTAGTCCCTTGTGACATTTCATTTTAATCTGGTGAACACATGATAACTGCTTTGACATTGGGCTGCTGCTCGTTAAACTGGTCTGGGATATGGAAACGAGCCAGCTGGGTCACCTCTAGCCTTGGGTCCTGCCTCTTGTGGGAGGAGCTGGGTGGAAAGGGCAGCTCCAAGAAGAGCTGCTCCAAGTGCCTGCACTTCCTTCAGGATGATCCTGCTCCAGTGCTTTCCGTGGGCTGCGGTGGTTGGTTGGATGTGTGTAAACCCCATGGCTGACCCTGTGGCCAACCCCCTGGCTAACCCCAGGCCTCCCAGTACGTGCCCTAGTGAAAGCTGCAAGGTGGGACCTCTCAAAGGTCCCATACTGGCTCTGGGTTACTTTTATGGATTCTCTGAGCAGGGGAGAGCCCCTCTCTGGGTCTTTCATCAGCATTGATGTTCTTGGGTCTGGGCTTTTGAGGAGAAGCAGTCTGTCCTGGAGCCCGCTTTTCAAGTGCTTTGCAGTACTATACCCCTGCTTTGCAAGCGATTTTCCCTGTAGATGGTTTCTTCCCAGCCTTATCCTGGTGCGTGTCACAACAAACCAAGAAGAAGAAAACCTCGGCCAAGCAGAGTGGTCACAGAAATTGAAGCCCAGACCTACCTGGGAGGGAGAGCGATGGAAGAAGCTGAAATCAAGATATATGGGTGGCTTTGGTGTACAGCGGCTCATTTGAGGCCAGTGTTGGGTACCCACCGAGCAAATTTGCTTCACACTGTCGTGACAGGGGAGATGATGATGCCGTCTGCCGGGGATAGGAGAGGCAGACCCAGCCGTGCCAAGTGTACTGAGCGAAAACTGCATTTCCCAGCCACGAGGGACCTGGCTGTGGGACAGAGTGGATGGATTAATCCAAATTAAAATCTGATCCTAAGCTCAGTTCTCCATGGTCAGGGGGAGGGGGTGGTCTCTGTTCAGTGCTCTCCTGCAGTAATTTGTAACCCACTTTTCTGTTCTCTCTCAACAGGAACTTGTGTGAGGCAACAGGACAAAAATGCTTAACTTAAGGACTTGTGCGGCAAAGCTGAGGCCGTTGACGGCCTCACAGACTGTAAAGACAATTTCCCGACACAGACCGGCAGCACCCAGGACGTTCCAACAGCTCAGGTGCTACAGTGCACCGGTGGCTGCCGAACCATTTCTGAGTGGGACTAGTTCAAACTATGTGGAGGAAATGTATTATGCTTGGCTGGAAAATCCCAAAAGTGTACATAAGGTAAGGATCAACCTTGCCAGCCACCTTCACTTCTCTGTATGTCTGAGCAGTGGGTGCAGGTAAGTGCCACCTCTTGAGGAGGAGTGAATTCATCTGTAGGGGCCAGATGTTTGTGGATGGCCCTTCTGCCTCACTTTGCCCGAAAGAAACAGCAGTGATTCCTTGAGCAAGAGCCAAGAGGAGCTTTTTCTGTTCAAGAGGGAACGCCGTGCGCTTGGGACACGGGCAGCATCCTGGATCACAAGCGGATATAAGGAATGGCTTCTGGGAATCCACCTGTAGCAAGCTCCCGATGCTGTATTTTTTCCGTCTCTGGTGGCTCATCAAGAGGGTTTATTCTGGAGTGGAGGATGGGGAAAAGGGGCAAGGAGGATTTTCTCCACACTGTGACTGGTTTCCTTTTTGTCTCAGGCACTGGTGGTGTTCTGTGTTGGGGCAGATGTAGCTAAGCTTGGCTTTGAGCTTGTGTTTGTAAAGCCAGACTGCTGATCTACAGACCGGGAGGAGGACAGTGTCAAGTGGCCAGAGAAATTCTCACCAGCTGCTCCTGAGCTTAAAACTGGGAAAGCAATCCAGCTGTGGGCAGTACGTGCAGAGGTCTGTCCTGATCTGGATCCCTGAAGCTCTTCCAGTGAGGCTGAGCCCAGCAGGTGAGGGCTCAGCTAGGAGGAGGAGTTGTGAAACCTGGCAGTGTTTTTCCCCATCCCCAGTGTTTCACAAGGAAGATGTTCCTCTGCTGACTAAGTCTCAGCATTACCCAGGGGATTTTTAAGACAGTTTTGGACGTATCCTGATGTGGAGCAGGGATTTTCTTTATTCATGAGTCGTGTGCAGACCGGGATAGAATGAGTGAATGAGCAATCAGGGGTATAAGGAATCCTATGCTCCAGCTCTCACAGCAGTGTTGATGTGTTTTCAATAGCACTGATCCCACCCATTCAAAATGAAGGTGCTAAAAAGTTCTTAACGTAGGATTTTCACAAAAATGCTGGCTTCATGCTTCTTTGGAGGGAAACAGGTGGCTGAAAAAAAACCGTACAGACCCGGAAATCACGAAACGTCTTAGTTTGGGTTGTACCCTTTGCCAAATAGTGACTTGAAAGCTGCCCAAGTGCATGGTACAACCCTTCCTTCAGAGGTGGGATATTGAATTAAAAGCCATGAGCTTAAATACTGTAGCTTGATTTAAAAACAAGTGAGGGTTACACCACCTTGTCCCAACAATAGGCACAATCATGTCTTTGGCAGAGAGTCATGGTATGATACCAGCTCTTTGATTCCAGACTCTAGACAGTCTTGAAAGTCACTCCGACTGGATATGAGAGTAAACATCAGGACTGACCATGGAAGCTGGCTGGGAGTGAATTTGGGTCCTGTGGCCAGACTTCTGGTTTGCTTCTGGTCTTGTCTCCTCATTAATGTGGCTCATCAGCCTGTCTGTAGGTAGGCAGGGCCTGTGCACACATGGCTTGAAGAAGTTGGAGGAGAATTTAGGTTGGAAGGAGGCTTTGCAGCTTCTGCCCCGGCATCCAGCTTGGAGGTGGCCTCTAGCTTGCTGGTGACATCCACCTTCATGGCTAGACCAGGTCACCTGGGGCCTTGTGCAGTCAAGTTTTGAGCCCCTATAAGGGTGGAGCTTTCACCACCTCTCCAGGCCCCAAGTCCAGTGTTATGGTGAAGAATTGCAAGTGTGTGATTTCTGGGTGACTGATCCCCTGGAAATCAGTATCTCTGGAAGTACTTGCAGCGGTCAGAGAGCAGTGCAGTAATTGACATAGGGTTTTTCCTCCTTCGTGGCTGGGACTCGTTTGTGACAGCAGGAAGATCAGTGTATGAAATGAAATGAAATGAAATGAAATGAAATGGGGTCTTGCCATTTCCAGGAAGCAAACCTGAGACTCGTTTGAAAAAAGCAAGTCTTAGGGACTGCTTTTCCAACAAAACCAAGCTGGAGTCCTGCTTGACAGAAAGGGGTTGGAGATGGGACTATATGACCTTTGAGTGTCCCTTCTAACCTAAACCGTTCTGTCATCCTACAAAATCCAGCTCCAGGTCCCAAAACTTCTGGTGGGCTTGATGCGTGTGATGTGGACTTTGCTGGTGCTTCCTGATGCACTTGGCCTCATTCTGGCCTTGTCTCTTATGTGGACTCCACCTCGTTCCAGTGACCTGTTTACCAAGATTCCTTCCCAGCTCCTCTCTGCGCTCCTTTGTCCTCTCTGCACTTTTTCATGGGTCCCCTGTTCCTGGTGGGATGCTGAGCTGCTGCGCTTGGGCTGGGCTTGTGGCCGTCTCTGGTCATGCTGGCTTGCAGTCTTCATCAGCCTGTGTGCCCTCCCGGGGGAGGAAAGTGCCACTCCTGTCCTTGATAACTGTTGGCCTCTATCCTGCCGGGTGGAGGGTCAAATCCTGGGGTGGAGCTCTTGAAAGGAGTCAGGCTGTCACAGGGACCTGGCTGAGGTTTTTCTGTCCCTGTGTAGCACAGAGACCAGCTGCTTCTCGCTGTGCTGTGTCCCACTAGGGAGGGACACATTCAAGTGGGGAAAGCCTGGGGTGTCTTTGCTGTTGTCACCAAAAACCTCTGAGGCTTCCAGCTGGTGTGGTGGTCACAGCTGAGCACACTGAATCCATTTCCTCCTTGTAGACACCCGGGGTTTAAACTGCAGAAGAAGTTTTAGTGCTTGCTTAAAATAGGGAAGGTAAAAAATAGATTATTTTAGGGCATTTTCTGCATGGAATCCTTTAGCTGAACTCCAGTTTCCTAGTCCGATGAGCAGAGTTGGATAATAATAACAATAGAATAATAAAAATTAGGGCAGAGTGGAAGAAAGGGGAGGCGAAGGCATGGGGGATGGGTGCCAGTGGGCTGCCACAGGGTCAGTGCTGCTTGTTCCTGGACTGCATCCTCTGGATCTGGGGACACCATCCTCCTGCCCCCCGTTTGACCAGCTTGGGTGCTTGGCACAGCCCACACTGTTTCCCCATACCCTAAGCAACATCATGGGTGCTTCAGGGAAGGTGGCCAAAGAGCTGTGGCTGCAGGTGGGTGGTACCTGCATACACCTGGGGTAGGTTCAGCTTCCTTAAGCAGCAGCCCTGGAGTTTGGGTTGAACCGGGAGACAGGGACACAGCTCTCCCCATGGATCTGTACATGAAACAGCCCTTAACACAGACTTCTTAACATGCCAGTGTTTGGGATTTTAAATTGAAAGTGGTGACCCCATCACACCTCAGAAAACTGAAGGTCCTTGTCTAGGTTGATAAGGGACACAGCAGTGTGCATAGCATGAACCCACTGGTTGCTGCTCGACTGCCTGCTCTCAGCAAAGGTTACCTGCCCTAAATTTGGTTCAGGCTACTCCTCCTCCTCCTGCAGCCTTGAGTTCTGATGTTCCTCTTCTTCCTGCTGGAGCAGGAGGTACTGCCAGACCTGCGGACCATGCCAAGCAGAGTTGGTGCTTCTGGAGCCCGTGGCAGGGGAAGGAGCAGGAAGCAGCCTGAGCTGGAGGTGGAAGCTGTGTGTCTCTTATGCACCTCCCAGCCTGAAGCACCCTCAGTGCCTGCAGTGGATGGGAAATGTCACCCCTCTCCCCTTGCTGTGCATGCCTGACCTCCAAGCTGGGAAACTGGGACATGACAGTATGAGCCCACAACCTTCTGCAGGAGCTGAGTGTCGTAGAAGGTGCTTGTTTGGCTTGGTGAGCTGGTTTGGGGCTGTTCCCAATAGAGGAGCCTGCCCTGAGCTCCACTCACAGAACTGAGCTCAGGATCCCTCTAAAGCCTGAACTGTCCTGGTGTGTGGCAGACAGCTGGGTCACCAATCCTGCTTTGCCAGTGCATGGAGGAGTGCTGGGAAAGCCAGTCCAGGCTAATGCTTTGTGTTGTGGCTGTGGGACTGTCTAAAAATGCCCTGAATCTGAGCTCTTTTGTACCCAAAATGTGTATCTATGTATCTTATATCCTGTATGCGTCTATACAGGGTGTAAAAGCGAGTGGAGCGCTCACAGAGCTGCCACGGGCACAGAGAAGTCAGAGGGGAATAACCCCATGAGTTTATTACTGCTGTTACCTTTGGCAAGTGCTGGATTAAGGCAAAGTTCTCCTTCCCGTGATAAAGCAAGATAACTCTGATGGGGCTGTTCAGCCTCTCCCATGGGAGATGTGAGCTCCAGAGGCACCTCTGTGCTCCCCAGAAACCCATGGGATGGCCCTTGGATTCTCATGAATTTGAAACCACATCAGCAGGTTGAAAGCTGATGTTTTTATGGCACTTATCAGGGCCCTAGCCTGCCCTGTGCCATCCGGACATCATTCTGTGGAGCAATAAAGCACTCAGTGAAAGTGCCCAGGCTCACCCAGCCGGTGACATACCTTGTTTGCAGAGTTTAAAGTGGACTTTCTCTTCCGAAACAGAAGCAAATTGCAACTCTGAGAGGTATGAATGGCAGAAGGGAGGACGTTATAAAGGCAACGCCCCTGGCTCTGTCCCTGTCTCCAGCGCCCTCCCAGGTTGACATATGCTCCTTTTCTCTTGCCTGTCTTTATTTGCCAGTACGCGAAACAACCTTAAACCATGGAGCAAAGCACCCAGCCAGGTTCCTCTCCATCCCAAGGGCACAGAGCCCATCCCTGGCTGCGTGTCCCTCCGTTTGCAGGAGCTGATGGCTTTGGGGGCACCCAGGAGCTCTGTGAGCCTGGGGAAGAGAAGAGCAGGGATGGAACAAAAAGCAGCTCTCCCTCTTTTCCCACTGAAATTTCCTTTAGCAGTCAGAACAGGGTTGGCTGTTTTCTGTCTTCCCTTTTTTTTCCCCCTTGGGGGAGTGATTGTTTATAAGTTAAAGTGTCAAAATGTTCCAGATTTTATTTATGTTCCTTTAGCATGACCTGTTTCTAAATTTATTCACCTTGTGCAGTCATGTGATGGGGTGATGGGATGCTTGGGTAAATTGGGGCTGGAAATACCTTCCTGGGACATGTGGTGGGTGCTGCAACTGGAGGAGCTCCAGGGGGAACAGCTGAGCTGAGGCAGCTCCAGCAAAGGACAGGTTTTCAGTCCTTTCCACGCTGCTTCCAGGGGACAAAAACTGTTTTCTGCCCCAAACAACCCCTGCTTTGAGGGCCCTTTTCTACTTGATTTAAACTCTCTGGGAATGGCTGGGCTTCGCCCATCTCCGATCGCCAAGGCTGTGTTTGGTGCTCTCCAAGGTGCAGGATGCCCAGTCGGTGGAGAGACCCTTGGGTTGAAACCAGCATGCAAATCCTACGGGATTTGTTTGCTCTAGCTAGCTTCCTGGGTCTGTGCTGGCACACAGCTGCTGTTCTGCTGTGCCCTCATCCTTTGCCATCATTTGGTGGCCCATGAGACAAGGCACAAGTGTGATGGGAAGATGTGGCTTGGACTTTGTTTGATCAGGCTCTCTCCTTCCCCAGATCTGTTGGTGCTTCTGCAAGGAGACAGGTTAACCTGGGTTTGGCCTGGGACGCTTCCAGGTGTTTCAGACAGTGCTGGAAAAGTATGACAGTACACCAAGTCTGTCAAGGGCTTTTTTCCAGTGTTTTGATTTGTTTTCTTAACACCTAGAAATGCCCGTCAGCAGAGGGAACAGGAGCCGAGCCTGTTGGCAGGTGCCTCATTCTGGGCATGGGAGAGCTGGTATGGGAGTACCTCCATAGTGCTGGTATTCATGTCACCAAAAGGATGGGGAAAAATTGAAGAAGGAGATAGAAAAACAAAAACATTGCTGGTTGAGGGCTGAACAACACAGCTTATGCTGGGATTTAGGTCTCAGGCCATTCAGACCATGGAAAGAGGAAGAGGTGTATTTGATTACAAGGCCAGAATATTTTTCAGAAAATATTGGGGTTGTTTAGAGGGCAGTGGCTTCCCCTGAGGAGAGGGAAATGAGCTGGAAGTCCAGACTGGGGCTCATTGCTCAGAGCAGCGGTTCTGAGAGCAGAGCCAAGGGATGGGGTATCACTGTGTCCTGTCCTGGGTGCCACTGCCAAGGGAGGGGTGGCTCTGGCATTGGCCTCATACCAAAAGAAACAATCCAGATGGATGGGACGTGGGATACTGATGTAGCTGGAGTAGTGGGAGAGCTTTAGTGCTCTTTTGTTCAAGGCAGGTGGGTGCCTTCAGCAGCGGCAGCATGGAGCTGAGGTACAGGGGAGGAGGCAGCTCTGTCCCCTGCTTTGGCAGCAGAGCTGAGACCTCCGTAACCTCGACTGAAGAGGTGTTTGGGCTGCAAGTGATGACCCTGGTCACCTCTCTTCTTTCCTTTTTCCTAGTCATGGGACATCTTTTTTCGCAACGCCAATGCTGGAGCTGCTCCAGGCACTGCTTACCAAAGCCCCCCTCCACTGACTACCAGCCTCTCCACCCTGTCCCAAGCCCAGTCCCTGGTTCAGGCACAGCCTAACGTGGATAAACTGGTGGAAGACCATCTTGCAGTGCAATCTCTCATCAGGGCGTATCAGGTAAGGGGACTTTGTGCCGAGGGGGTCGCGTCCTTCGTAGAGGGGCTTGCGGTGGCTGAGGTGGGCTGGAGTTAGTGCAAATGATGCACGTGTTTGCATGGAGAGCATGCAGGGTGAGAGCTGGGCTGCCTGGTTTGGAATAGGAGCAGCTGATCTGTTGGGGCGAAGCTCAGCTGATACTGTGCTGGACAATAGGAAGATTAAAGCTATTGTCATCCAAACAGGCTGGCAGAGAGTGGGAGATCTTCTTGACACAGGGTAGTTTGCTGCCTTCTGGAATGCTGCTCCTGTGCCATGGGCTCCTGCCATGCTTAGCAGTGGCATGGAACACCCATCCTGCTTCTCCCCTGTTGCTGACAGAACTTCCAAGGTCCTAAAATAAAAGCTCAGGAAACATTTCCATGTGATTCGCAACCTGAAAGAGGCCTCTGGTTCTGTTGGGCTGCTGGGCTGCAGCTCAGACCATTGCTGCCAAGTCAGCCTTCTGAGAGAAACGACTTTGCAGCCGGAAAGAAACATCCTCTGGCTGAGGGAACGCCAGCAAGTATTTTAACTCAGGAGAACATTTAAATGTGTTTCTACATCTGTGTTATCCTTTTCCTTTTTGTTGTGCTCTGGTTTATCAAGTATGGGGGCTGTAATTATGGCTGTGGTGAGACGTTAATGAACCCAGATGCTGTGCAGTCCTGACCGTGAGCTTCTCACCTGTTCCTGTGATGAAGCACTTGCAGTGCTGTGCAGTTGTGTTCCTGCTGAGGTATAGGGAAAATCCAGTGTAAAAGTCTGTGAGTTATGGCAGGAACTGCAGCACTGGGTGAGTCCAAAGGTCTGCCCAGCCTTGGCCCTGCTCTCTGGCTCCAAGATAGTGCCCCTGCCCTGCCTGCCTCTGCAACTGCAGTGCTGATGTCAGCATCGGGACCTGTTTGTGAGGACCTGCATGGCTGATTCCATGAGAGATGACCACCCTGCCAACTCTCAGGCAGCCCCTGCCAGTGGAACAAGCGGGCAGACGCCGAGTTTGAACATGCAGTGACTGATGTAGTTGGAGGCAGAAGCTCAAAGTCAGTGATTTGAACACAAAATCTGTGACCTCTTCAGCATACCCGTCTCTTCTTCAGGCTCTGAATGTCAGCGCAGGAAGATGATGGCTCTTGGATGTATTTTTCTAAG
Organism: Rhagologus leucostigma; assembly: GCA_013397725.1. Classification (NCBI taxonomy): domain Eukaryota; kingdom Metazoa; phylum Chordata; class Aves; order Passeriformes; genus Rhagologus; species Rhagologus leucostigma. Next base: position 205,098 of record VZTD01001768.1, read on the forward strand.
CTGTCTGTAGTGAGACATCCACCTCCCTCCCTGCCCTGGTGTCACAGTAGGGCTGTAGCTGCAGCGGGATGTCCAGGTGGGGAAGTTCAGGACAGTAATGGAGGTATGAAAGAGTAGGAAGGTGAAGGAAGCCCTGCATGTGATTGGTAACCTACTTAAAACATCACACAATAATTTCTTACTTGGATCAAGCTTAGCAATGACTACTCTGCTGCGGCATCAGTAATGGCTTCTTAATTGCAACTGTGTTTGCATGTCCAAGTCATTATTAATTTTGAGTTGCAGAGTGGTTTGGCTTGGCAGAGGCCTTACAGACCATCTTGTTCCCACCCCCCTGGCATGGGCAGGGACACCTTCCACTATCCCAGGTTACTCCAAGCGTGGACCAACCTGGCCTTGAACACTTCCAGGGATGGGGCAGCCACAGCATCTCTGGGCAACCTGTGCCAGGGCTTCACCACATTCACAGGGAAGAATTTCTTCCCAGTACCCCATCTAACCGTGCCCTCTGGCAGTGGGAGGCCATTCCCCCATGTCCTGTTCCTCCAGGCCCTTGTCCAAAGTCCCTCCCCAGCTCTCTTTAGGCACTGGAATGGGCTCCGAGATCTCCCTGAAGCTGTCTCTTCTCCAGGCTGAACACGTCCAGCTCTCCCAGCCTGACTCCAGAGCAGAGAGGCTCCAGCCCTTGGAGCATCTTTCTTGTTCCTTGTTTTGGCTTGTGTTGCATATGGACACTAACAAACAGCATGGCTCCTGTGGGGAAAGAGGTGTTTTCTTTGCTCCCACACTGATTTGAGGATTTTCTGTGTACCTGCAAACTGAGGTAATCTGAAAGCCACCAGGTGTCCTCAGCTCAAAGCTGTTTGCTGGACTAAGTAGCCTCCTGGTCCCATTGGGAGCATCCTGGCCATGGGGAGCACCATGGTGAGCTTCCATCCTGCTGACTGCTGTGTGATGGACTCACCCCTGTGCTTTGCTGCAAGATGGACAAGCAAATAGTTCACAGACAGAACTGGCCCAGAGGAGCTTTCCTGTGGCCATCAGTGCTCAGGGCTATGGTGTCACCTGGCCCTGCAGAGAACAGGGGGTAATGGTGCTTTCTTTACAATTTGCCTTAATACTGATGGCTGATTTCAGATGTCTCGGCTAGTAAAACCACAAAAATCCCATCCTAAAATCCCCATGGGGTGCTCTAAATAGGAATGCCTTCGGGTAAATAAGGTCAGCTCAATGTGTCTGGTTTGTACAAGGGGTTTAATAATGCACTTGTATTCGAGTGCTTTTCCTAACTGGTAGCAGATTTGATGCCCAGGGTATTGCTTGCAAGGAAGGCTCTCCAACCTGTACCATGGCAGTTGTATTTCTTGCTCCATTCCCAGCAACGCTGAGCCTGAAACTGTGAAGGAATAACCTGTGGCTCACCAGCTGGGGAGTACTGGCCACCAAGAAGACCTGAGTTTACCCAATGAGATGTGTGGGGTCTGTCCATGGCTACCTACCTCTGTGGCAACAAAAACCCAGAACTCCTCATCACCTCCTGTTGTTCTCTGTGGCACCCAGTGTGGATTCAGACCCAGCATAGGAATTCCTGGCCTGACTGCTGCTGCCAGGAGCTGGCAGGACTCCCTTGGTGCAAAAGCTCTTTGTTATTTCCACACCCAGCCCTTCACAGGAGGGTGCTCTGGGTTCTGCTGTGGGCTCCTCTCTCCAGAGGGATGCTGTGACCTGCTGCGCTGCTGGTGGAAAACACCTCTTTTCTCTGCCTCTTGGGAAGAGAACACCTATATCTGCCAAAATATGGAAAAATTCATATAATCCCAGAATAGTTTGTATTGGAAGAGTCCTTAAAGCTTATCTTGTTCCACCCTGCTGCCCTCCTGCCACAGGCAGGAACACCTACTACAGCCTTCCAAGTTGCTCCACAAGCCACATCCAGCCTGGCCTTGAACACTGCCAGGGATGGGGCAACCAAAACTTCCCTGGGCAAATTGCCTCTTCATGTGCCTGTGATCCTCAGGAGGAGACCATCAGTGTGAAGTTACTGCATCTGTAGAGAGGAGCTGCTCGAGTTGGATGCTGAGAAAGCATCAGGAGACCCTTAAACCCCATCTCTGCTGTGAACGAGCTTGCCATCCCCCCGTACCCCTGCCAAACCTGGTGTCAGGTAGAGCAGAGCAGTCCTGATGGCTGCTGGCACTCTCCTATGTGCTGTAGGTGACACTAAACCCAACTTCTCCAGGCTTCAGCTGCAGCTAGAATTGGGGTAGCTCTGCATGAAATGTAAAGAGGGAAACTCTGAATGAAATTTTCTAACTTTTTTTTTTTTAGGAATGTTTCTTCAATTAACTTGTTTTAATGACTAATCTGTGTTGTTGCTTTCAGGTCAGGGGTCACCACATTGCAAAGCTTGATCCTCTCGGCATTAGTTGTGTAAATTTTGATGATGCACCAGTAACTGTTTCTCCAAACGTCGGTGAGAATTACTCTGCAAATTAATTCTAATGTAATTTAACTTTTTTACCCCTCCCCTCTTTTGTTTTTCTCTCCCTTTTGGTTCCTGTTCTCCTTTCCATTCCTGGTGCATTTCATAGATTCGAGGGCATCATGTAGCACAACTCGATCCACTGGGCATCTTGGATGCAGATCTGGACTCCTCCCTTCCAGCCGATATTATCACATCCACAGACAAACTGGGTGAGGGCTTTGAGAGCAGTTGGTGCTGCATTGCTTGAGCTCCCCTCTCTTTCACAGCTTCGTAGGTAGATTGCTTCACAGGTTGGGGGTCTGAAGTTTCCTTAGTAATGATCACTCTCAAATTGTAGTTGCCGGCAGCAGCAGCAGTGCAGTCCTGCCACCCTCCGGCTGTCACCCCAGTACTCAGCTCATGTTTCTTCAACCAGTGCCAATCAGTGATATCACTGATCTTGCTGACCCGGAAGCAAAAAACTCAGAAGGGCTGGAAGCAATTGCATCTTCTGGAAATGCAAAGCAGAGAGGTTTTGTGTTGGTGAGAGCTGGAGGTCTGTTCTCTCAGCTCCTCTTGCTGCCCTTGGGGACCCTCAGAGCTGGGGGTGAATGTACTGGGTTCATCTCTGCAGGGCTGAGGCTGCCCTCCTGAACTTCCAGCTTGCCTCAACATCTGTAAATCCTTTAACTGCCCTTTTTCCAAGACTAAGCTATGAGTCCCTACTGGTGATCATAACAAGGAAGCTTTGGGATGCATTCCTGTCCGAGTAGAGAGGTGGAAATCCCAATGCATTTGAGTGAGAGCTGCATGAGTGTTGTACAGAAGTGTGTGTGGTGCCCAGGACTTGAAATACTGATCTGAAAGTGCTTAAACCCAGTACCTCGCCACGTGCTTTAGAGCTGATTTCTGTAGTTTGCTACCATTCTCCCAGCCAGGATGAGGTTGCTGAGCTCTATCACCTCACTGGTGCTTCTCAGGGTGGTTCCCTGGCACTCCAAGTGCTCCAGAGGCATGCTCATGCTCCTAACGTAGAGTAGAGCAGCAGTGATGATTACTAACCTCACCAATCGAAACAGCCGATCAGAATGCACGATGCATGTAAACTGCCTTGATTCCTTGTTCGCCTGCCAGCACAGGGACACCAGCCCTGGACCTGCTGGACCTTCCGACAGGATTACATGTACCAGGAGCCGTAGGGGAAGGGAGTAGGTTTTGGTTGGACCAGTTCACTGGATGGTGAGGAAGCTGCTTCATCCCACAGTCTGGACTCTGACATGCTTCTCTGGAAGACCAAGCCTTGGCTGAACCTCAGGAGCTGTCCAGCTCCAGCTTGGAGCATGTCCTGTGCCTGAGATATTTTGATGGCAAGAGGTGGGGAGATGATGGCTGTGAACCCAGCTGTGGGAGAAGATGTGCTCATAGTCAGCACTGCGAGGAAAGCAGGGAGACTTTTTAGGTGAACTTGAAGTCACTTACCATGGCTGGTAGTGGAGAGGATGAGGAAAGGCTTTTCCAGCTCAGGGTTTTTGGCCTCTGCTGTAGGCACTACAGTTCTGAAGCAGAGCAGGAGAGAAGAGCCCTGAAGCCTTATGCCTAGTGGATGTGTATCCCTTTTGAGAGTAGAGCAGGGTCTGGATGAAACCCAGAGTGAGTCAGCTGTGAGTGGTGGCAGTGACAGCTCTCCCTCAGCAGGAAAGGGAGCAGGGTGTGGGGAGCAGAGTTACTGTGCTGCTCAGGAAGTCGTAGACCCACAGAGTGGTCTGGGTTGGAAGAGACCTTATTAGGTCACCTAGTCTAACCCCACTGCCACAGGCAGGGACGCCTTCCACTAGACCAGGTTGCTCCAAGCCCTGTCCAACCTGTCCTTGAACATTTCCAGGGGTGGGGCATCCACAGCTACTCTGGGCAACCTGTGCCAGGGCCTCACCACCCTCACAAGGAAGAATTTCTTCCCTGTGTCCAGTCTAACCATGCCCTTTGTCAGTGTGCAACCCTTGTCCCTGGTCCTGGCACTGCAGACACTGGTAAAAAGTCTCTCTGCTCCTTTCCTGTAAGTCCCTTTATACACTGAAAGGTCACAACAGGATCTCCTGGAGCTTTCTCTCCTCCAGGCTTGACACTCCCAGCTGTCCCAGTCTGTCTCCATAGCAGAGGAGTTCCAGGCCTTCAAGCACCTCTGTGGCCTCCTCTGGACTTGCTCCAGCAGGTCCACTGCCCTGGGGACCCCAGTGCTGGAGGCAGCACTGGTGGGGTCTCACCTGAGTGAAGCAGAGGGGTAGAATGTGTGTCACCCCCCACCCCCCCCGCCTGCTGGTCACACTTCCGGTGCAGCCCAGGACATGTATGAATTTCTGGGTTGTCAGTGCACGTGGCTGGCTCATGTCCAGCTTCTTATCCACCAGGACCTCAAAGTCCTTCTCTACAGAGCTGCTTTTTGTCCATCCATCCATCCATCCGTCCGTCCATCCATCCATCCATCCATTCATCCATGCTGGGACTGGGGATTGCCCCAGCCCTTGCACTTGGCGTTGTTGAACTTCATGAAGTTCACATAGTCCCTCTCTTCCAACCTGTCCAAGTCCCTCTGGATGGCATCCTGTCCCTCCAGCATGTCACTGCAACACTCAGTGGTGTAACCTGGCTGAGGGTGCCCGTCATTCCATTGTCCGTGTCATTGATGGAGGAATTAAACCCTTACTGATCCCAGTAGAGACCCTTGAGAGACACTGCTCCTTACTGCTCTCCACTTGTACATTAAACTCACAAGTCTGCTTCAGGGGAAGGTCAGTTCAGAGGGAAAGTCAGCTCAGAGAGCTGCTGAGTCTGCTGGTTCCTCAGGAGCCAGGTGTGTTCCAGCCATGTCCTGGCTTCAGAGTATGCAGAGCGCAATGTGGTCTAAGAGCAAGTCTTTCCTGGCAGCGCCAGCCATCATCTGGGGGAAGCAGTCCAGGCTCCATTTTTCCTTCTTCCCCAGGGTGAGTTGCTACAAGCCAAGCAGTGTGTCCCAGTGTGGCTCACCGTGGTGGGAAGCATTCAGGCCTGGCTAGTCCATAGGCATTGGCTGGAAGGAACCTCAGCATGGGTCTGAGCAAGCCCTTAAGCTTAATCTCTGTTCCTTTGTGGATTTCATATTAAAATACCTGTCATTGTGGCTACTGGTGTTGATTTGCTTCCCAGGAATCCATGGATTCATAGGAAATAATGAGTCCTGGGGACAAGCTATAATGGTGGCAGCTGCCAGCTCATGCTGGGGTTGTGTCTCGTGGTAGAACCCCAGACTCAGGTGGCTAGAGCTTAGCAAAGGACTTTTTTTTATCTTGTAAGTATTATTTATACTGAGTAGATTTTCCTCTGGTATTCTTATCTTGGAAAACCTCATCTGGTCAATCCTAACTGTAACTGGGTGAACTTAGCTTGCAAATAGTGTTCAGGAAGTGGGGAAGGAGCTGCAGTGGTGCAGAACACAGAACTCCGGCTGGGCCTAAGGTTGGGTGTTGCCTGCTTGTGGCAGAAAAAGCCAATTTCTAAGCAGATCCTGCTGGCTTTTTTTTGCTTTGAAAGAATATGTGACACTTGACAGGGCAGTTAATAACAGGAGTGGTTCTGAAACTTGGAAACCATCTTGTTTCCTCTTTCTGAACAGTGAAGTCCTTTAAAGGTCAGCTTTTGTGGTGTGATCACTGTTGCCAACAGTTTAAGTGACAGCGCTGTGATTCAAAGGAGTTGGATGGTTAATCTCAGAAATTGATCCTTCGTCTCAATTGCCTTTTGTTTAGCAACTGGTTTGGTTCTGGTTTGGAAGCTCTCTTTGGATTAAACAGTGCGATCTTTGGGGAAAATGTCAGAGGAGGGAGAAAACCTGCTCAGGGCTACTCAGTCTGAGGAGTGGTGAGGCTGGAGCCACCAAATTCCCCTCTCTCTTGTCTTTTCTGTTTAAAAAACAAAGTAATCTCATCCTGGTCTTCCACTGCAGCTGGTATGGCATGGTAAGTGTGTAAAACAAGGACAGGATGACTACAGGAACTCAGTATGACCCTGAAAATAGAAAGAAAGAAATAGCACCTTAGCACATTGAAATCTGGGTGGTGTGTGAAAGGCTGTGTGTGTCTAAGTGTCTGTCTGTCTGTCTTTCTCCCCATGGAAGGCAGCTGCCTCTGCCTTATGCCAAGGGGAATTGATGGAAATCCTCCTCCAGCTCAGGAAGAGCCAGGCAAGCCCCTGCGGGGAGCTGGGCTTGAAGTGCTCCCATCTTCCTTTTCCCCGCTTTGGGGAAGTGTCTGATTTTCCCTGCTGACCCAAAGGACAAGTGTTTCCAAGGCCTTTTTTGTAACCCAGATGAGATTGAGGCACTTGGGTCACCTAACCTAGCTGGGCAGGCAGCTCTGGTGCTGTCTGCTTGCCCAATGCGCCAATGTGCCGGTGTGGCGCTCCCGTCTGCACCGAGCATGCTCCAGAAGAGACGGCTGTGCATGCCTGCTTCACCGCTGTCTTCGCTGTCTTCCTCATGAACTGCCTGCTTGTTAACACCCCAATCCTCCTCCTCTATGCAAAGGCAGCACCCTTACCTCCTTGGGTTGACCTTGAAAGCCTCCCAGTAGCACGAGCAGAGTAAACCCTCTGGAGCAGGTGTTGGTGGGAGGCAGCTCCCTACTCTGCAGAGGGTCCCACTCCCTGTGATGCAGCTTGGCAGGATGCTTTTGGTTGTGGCAAATGAAGATGCCAGACCACCCCCTCTCCCATCAAGGTGTGAGAGGAGATCTCAAACTGTGCAGCTCAACTGCTCCCCAGTGTCTGATGCCACCCGTCCCCTCCCGCTCCTCCCTCCTCTCATCAGACTTCCCACCAAGATTTCTCTTCTGCCTAGTGTGTAGTCATCCTCCATCCTTGCCCTTTTGCCTCTGATGGATTTTGACTGTATTTTAAATACTGTATTTTTTTGACTTGTGCTTTCCATGACTAGTTTTCACGGTTCCAGGGTTTTTTTACTAACTTTGACTGCGTCTCTCTATCTTCTCCCTTTCCTCACCCCCCCTCCCTGCCCCCCCAGACCTCGCAGTGTTCAAGGAGCGGCTGAGAGTGTTAACAGTAGGAGGTATGCAATTAATGAGCCCTTAACCCTCTGGAGTGCAGGACTCTCTTTGAATAGGTTATTCTGGGCATGAACTGAGCTGGTAAAGTGGACCCCTCCCATCTCCCACCACTCCTGAGTTTTGCAACATGTTTTATTTTTAGTTTCCACTCGAAGTCTTGACGTAGGTGTGTGGTTAGTGACACTTTGCCTTGTAGAAATCCTCAGTTTGAGCCTTGCTGGCCTTTTCTATACTGTGTTTGCATGCCTGGCTTGCTAGAGTACATGTTTTGTTGTGAATATTAATTTTACAAGGCCTCAATCTCCCTCATTGGTTCAAGACTCCTAAAAATCCAAGCTGTCTTCTCCTGGTTTTCTCGCAGGGAAAATTTGGCAGCTCGTCCCTTGTCTTCCTCCATCCGATGGTGTTGCTGTCTATAAATACCGAGCGTTGTTAGAGCTGGCAGGCTGCAGCAAAGCAGAAGCAAAGATGCTTAGATGTCCTAAAACTTCTTGTAAAATCTGATACTCCCCAAAGTGTGCCAGAGCGTCTTCAAAGCATCACAGCAGAACAAGCCAAAGCCCTGTGCTGCAGGTCTGCAAGCTTCAGCAAATTACTGAGGATTCCCTGAAACCCTTCAACAGGCAGTTTGTGTGAGATGCTCCCTGCTGCCTCTCTCCAGGATTTCTGTTTACATGGGAATCAAAGAGAAGCCCCAGAGACATGGGGCCAAACTCTCAACTGCTGCCTGGTTCAGTGTTCCTAGGCATAGCTCTGGAGCGGAGCTGCTGGGGCCTGGCTTCGTTCCCTCTCCTGGGACTGTAGTGTCCAGGAGGGGTGATGTGAGCAGCAGAGGGGATGGACAGCGGTGGCAGCCAGGAACATGTCCACAACAGGCTGACTGGAGTGTTCCCAGTCTCTGGAATCGCCCATCAAGGCTGCACAGGGATGAGCCGTGACCAGCCCTGTCATCATGGAATCACAGACTGGCTTAGGCTGGAAGGGGCCTTTCATACCATCCAGTCCACTAGACCAGGTTGCTCCAAGCCCGGCACTGAACACTTCCGGGGATCGGGCTGTCTACAGCTCAGTGTCTATTCCTGACCAGACAGCAAGGGATAGACTTTTAAGATGAAGTTCAAGGCAGGGGCCAGTTCAGGAAGGGCTAGTTTTTGCCTTCCATTCCGTGAGGATGGTGGGTTACACCGCCCTGCAGTGTTTAGACGGCGTTCCCCATCCCCTCTCTGAAAGAACCCCCGGATGGGGTCCTGGGCTGGTTTGGAGGAAGCTGGGAGGAGTAGTGTTATGTGTCTCCGCTGCAGCTCCTGCCCTGGGTTTAGGAAACACCTTGGGACCAGGCCTTGTTGGGAGTGTGGGAGGGATGAGCAGGAGCCCGAGAGAGGTGCCAGGGCTGTAGACCCACCCCTTCATCCAAGCTCTTGCTTCAGAAGGGTCCTCGGACTCCCCAGTTCCTGGCCCTGCTTCTGCCTTTCTGCATCAGTTCAGCGAGGTCAGCACTGTCCCTCCTCTGTGCCTCAGTTTCCCCAAAGACAACCATGAATTTCAGTGGGTATTGAGGCACCTCTGATGGCTTTGGGGTACGGCGGGACTCACCTGCAGCCCTGAATTCCAACCTCTAGCTCTTGAGGCCTGCTCGGCCCCTCTCCAGGCCCAGCCCAGCTCCCCATAGCCCCCATACCATGAGTATGAGCTGCCTCCAAACCATCAGCTGCCAGCACCAAAGGGTTTGCTGAGCAGAGCTAGGCAAAAGCTCTAATTAAAAAGCTGTTGATTGGGGTGAAAGCGTACCGGGGCAGCCAAACACCTGAGTAGCTGCTGGCCACCCTGCTCCCGGGCTGAGCTATTCAGGAGAGTCCATCAGAGCCCTGTTGCCTTTTCTCGCTTCCTCTGTCTCTCCCTTCTTCGGCTTTTGTCTGTTTGGTTGTGTGTGTTTTAACTGTTTGCTTCTCTGTGTTGACTCCATTTTTAATTCCCGCCATGTGCCAACACCTCCAGTGTGCTCAGTGACTCCTCAATTCCTGTTTCTTTTCTCTCCCCTCTGTTGTAATTTTTGGTGTACTTTTTGTGTTCTTGGGGCTCCAAACTCCCTGACTCACCCTGGATTTTAATTGCCCATTCCCATGCATATACATTGCTTTGTGGTTCATTTCCTGCGGTGCCTTCCGTAATAAATCATTGTTCTGTGCTTAATGTCTTTTTGTTTAATTATGGCTTGGTTTTTACCATATAAACCTCCTTCATGCTTATTATTTTTTTTATGCTGCTTTTTTTTGTCCCTTCCCCACCTCTCCCAAATGCACCTGGTCCCCGTGTGACGGCATCCCCGTCCCTCTTCCTTCCTTCTTTCTCTTGCTTGTCCCACCCATGACAAATTCTGCAGGCTTTTACGGTCTGGATGAATCTGACCTTGACAAAGTTTTCCACTTGCCCACAACCACTTTCATCGGTGGAAATGAATCGGCTCTTCCACTCCGGGAAATCATCCGTCGGCTGGAGGTGAGGAGGGCAGGAGTCTATGCCAGACCTATGTGCAGCCAGGGGCAAGGGCAGAGCAGTTGTCTTTGAAAAGTCCTGGGTCAACCTGTGCATTATAAGATTTAGGTTTGGGAACTGCTTCACAGCACTCGCCCCAATCACAAGAGCCACCTCGAGTAACCTGCTCGGCTCTGATCGCCTCCAGCTTTCTGCTGCATTGCAGCAATGCAGTTGGTTTGCCCAAGGTGGAGCAAACCCCAGGCAACTAGATACTGCCTTTTTTGAAACCTCTCCAGCTATGCTTTCCAGTTTGAAGCAGCAGCTGGTGCTGGCAGAGCACAGGAGTGGGCTGGAGGCCAGTGTTCCCCTCTCCAGGCACTGCAGTAGTGTTGCTGTCCTGCTTGGGGGTCCATCAGAGGGTCTTGGTGCAGTTGAGACCCCTGGAGCTAGGGCTTCCAGCTCGTGCAGGCGGTTCCCCTCTTCTGCCAAATTTCATCCCCTCCTGTGCTTGGACTAATTGCAGGCAGCTCACAGGCACGCTGCAAGCTGCTCAGATGGTCTCTGCTGAGACCTGTTGACCTTGGAAGAAGCAAACCTGTGCCAACGTCTTAGTTCAGCTGCAGGAATGGGCTCCTTGTATGTTGTGGGAGGAGCTTCTTCTGATTCTCCTCTGCCCTGTGATGTGGGATTTTGGACTGCTCACAGGTGATGCCACCAAGAGGGAAAATCTCTCCTCTGAGGTGGATGTAAAGGACCTGAGGGGCTGATTGTGGGCCCCTCAGGGAAGGGGAATTAAACAGCTTGATGCTGGGTCATGTGCACGGTCCGAGCTGCCCTGCGGCATCCCAGAACGTGCCCTGCCACATCCCTTTTCCTGGGAATACAACTCAAACAAGGCTCCTAAACCGGGGCTGTTGCAGGGCTGGCAGCTGGGGCCCCCCAGGATCCTCCTCCAGCTGCCAGGCATTAGGGTCGTTGTCTCTGCTGGCACAGAAGGGCTTTTTGGCTGAAAGGGTTAAGGGGGGAATGAAGAGCCCCTGGCCCTGTGATCCAATGGGGTGCTGCAAGTACCTGTCCTTTGGGGTTTGAGGTGCTGAAGCCCTGGGTGTTGTCTGATGGCCCCTCATTTCCCATTGGAGCAGATGGCATACTGCCAGCACATTGGCGTGGAGTTCATGTTCATCAATGACCTGGAGCAGTGCCAGTGGATCCGGCAGAAGTTTGAGACCCCAGGCATCATGCAGTTCACCAATGAAGAGAAGCGCACGCTGCTGGCCAGGCTGGTCCGCTCTACCAGGTACCTGGGGGGGGCTTCACCTTTTCTGTATCTTCCCCAGGAGGTTTGCTCCCATCCAGAGTGATGCAGTCACCAGCTGAGTCATATCTTGACATCATCTGTCGCCATCAGCTTAATGAGCAGGTTGATGCCAGTGAGCTGCCAGCCTGGCAGGCTCAGGTGCTGGCAAACAGCCTGAAAATGTGGATGATCCTGAAAGAAAAAGTCTAAAAATGAGGATTAAGTGCAGCACAGTGTTGGAGTGGGGGGAAATGGCCAGCTGAACTCTGTTGGAAGACACTGAAGTGACTGTTGTGTGCTGCATTGTACCAGTTTGAGCATCAGTCAGTGCTGTGGCTCCCTTGGTGCAGTTCCCGTCCCTTCTCTGGTTTCTGCCCTCAGCTGCAGCCCTGGCACTGATCCCTCCCTCCCTTTGCCTTCTAGGTTTGAAGAGTTCCTCCATCGGAAATGGTCTTCAGAGAAGCGTTTTGGTCTGGAGGGATGTGAAGTGCTGATCCCAGCCTTAAAGACCATTATTGATAAGTCAAGTGAGAAGGGAGTGGATTATGTGATCATGGGGATGCCCCACAGGTAACCTTGCCTCAAGCCATGGTGCTGCTTGGTGCAGGGAGGAGGCGGGGGGATACTGCCAGGGTTTGGTACTGGAGAGCACATTGGTTTCTGCCATCACCTAACTGGTCTTGGTTGGTGATGAACCTCAGCTGGAGAGCTGAGGCCTTGGCTGCTCTCTGCTCATCAGGGTCTTTTCAGCTTGTTTGTGTATTCATCTGGACAGGGGTGGTGGCTTGAGGGCAGAGCTGGCATCATCCTGGAATCCCAGCACCTGCCCATTCTGGGGCATCTCAACAAGTATGTAGGATGTGGTGTTGGCCAAACCATCCCTGTGCTGAGGGATCTTCAGGCTCCTTCTGAGAAGCCCCCGTCTCTGGGTGACCCCACAGCCATTGCAGGAGTTGTCAGCTGTGGCGGGGGGGTTGTAGATCACCGTCAGCACTCAACGGCTGTCAGCAGTGGTCTTGCTTTTGCAGGGGACGCCTGAATGTTCTTGCCAATGTGATCAGGAAAGAGCTGGAGCAGATCTTCTGCCAGTTCGACTCCAAGCTGGAGGCTGCTGATGAGGTGAGCTTCTCCCCTGCCTGCAGCAGGCTGCTGCTGCCTGTTCCCTGAGCAGTGCCCAGGGGCTGTGGCTGGATTGTGCCACTGCTTCTGGTGTCACTCAGTGGCACTGGTGGTGCAAGGATTTCCATGTTGCAAGCACACCTGGGTGATGGGAGCCTTTGTAGAGGTGCCAGTGCTGGTCTGTCCTTGCCTGTCCTGGGGGTGACGTGTGCCCTGGCTGCTGTGGGTGTCTCCAGCACAGGCTGGGCTGCTGGCAGCTCTCCAGGGCATGAAGCAGCCTTGGGGTGGATGCTGAGAGGAGGGGACGTTGGCCAGGAGCAGAAGTTGATTTGTGCCCCTGGTCCCCATCTGGGATTCTAAAGCAGCTCCAAAAGCTCTGTCGCTGCAGTAAACTCAAGCTCCAAAGCTTCAGCATCGTAAGCTGGGATGAGTTGGATTTTGGAAAGCTGGGCTGGGCTAGCTTGATCCTGTCATGCCCTTCAGTGAGATTTCAAGGTGAGAAAGCAGCAGCCAGTGGCCTCGAGGCGTCCTGACGGGGTACCTGGCTGCATATTGGGAATGGTGCCATGCATGGCCGTGCTGCCGCAGTGTGGGTAGAGCTCAGGCAAGCGTTACCTGTTATTCAGGGTCTTTGCCCAACCCACCACACTTGCTTCATCCCCCGCACCTTTAGCTGTATTTAGATGGGCTGGATGCATGTCTGAAGTTGGTGGTGGTTTGGCACCTGGAACAGGCTTTCCTGGGTGCCAGTTCAGCTCCTGCAGTGCGTGCCTGCTGTATTATGACAGTACCTCCAAAAAATGACCCCTTTTTCCAGCCTTGGGGTCAGCACTCCTCTGTCTCCTTGCACGCCCCAAAAGCCGCTCATGCTCCTGGGGGTGACTCTCTTCTCCCCTCCACCAGGGCTCCGGTGACGTGAAGTACCACCTGGGAATGTACCACCGGCGGATTAACCGCGTCACTGACAGGAACATCACCCTTTCCTTGGTGGCAAATCCATCTCATTTGGAAGCAGCTGATCCTGTTGTTCAAGGCAAGACTAAGGCAGAGCAGTTTTACTGTGGGGACACAGAGGGGAAGAAGGTGAGTGCTGCTCAGATGTGTGTAGTGAAGTGGCCTAGGCTGGATGGATTTTGGTGGAGACAGCCTGGTGGGAAAGTGAAGCAACTTGTCTGCTTTTTGTTCAATATGCCCCTTCCTCTGCTGTCACCCTGCTGTCACTCTGACTTTGCTCCCCCATCCTTCTCCTCTGTCTTTGGAGATAACTTTGGGAGGGGCTTGCCCACCGTAGGCTCCCATTGCTGCTTTCTTCATCTCTGAACTGACTAAGCTGGGCTGTGGGCACAGCAAATGCACAACCCCTGATTGGAAGACAGGGACATGAGGGGCACTCCAAGGCAATCCAAGTACCACACCTTGGAGGGCGTGGCAGCAGGATCTCGATGTGACTAGAGATAACCATTCCTGGGACTGGGAAAGCTGGGGCTGGCAACAGGAGGCAGCTCTCCACAGCCTGGTGGGAAGGGGCTGTGGGGAGCCGTTTGCTGTGTGATTCATTGTAAACCTGTCTCCAACCCCAAGAAGTGGAAGAGTGAGATCCAAAGTGCTTCCCTCCCTCCTACACCCCAAGGGCTGGATATAAATAGACAGATCCTGTCCTCGCGTGGCAGGCGGTGTCCTCAGCCAGCCCCTGGGATGGTGACAAAATAACATCAGTGGCTCTGAAGCTCCTGGGCCCACTCCTGCCCATGGGTCTTCTGGGCTGAAAGTGTGAGGAAACAGAGCTTTCTTCTCTTCTTCCCCCAGTGAGAAAAAGGCTTTGCTTTAGGATGTATGTATCTGAGAATGGGACTTGCTGCCCAGCTGGGGCGTCCTGGGTGTTGTTTTGCTGTCTGCTCAGGGTGCCCCAAGGGTGCTGCCCTTGCTGGGGTGGGGCTGGTGTCCACAGCCTCTGCCCAGTGGTGTGTCAGCCATGGCTGACTCCACTCCCATCCCCTGGGAAAGCATTGGATGTGTTGATGAGCTGCTCCATGTCCTTTCCGGGATTCTGAAAGCTCCTGGGGAGGAGAGCTGGGCCCTTTCCTGGTGGTGCCCTGCTCGCTGTCCCTAATGACCGCCATGGCTTTCCCTCTCCCAGGTGATGTCCATCCTCCTGCATGGAGATGCTGCATTTGCAGGGCAGGGCATTGTGTATGAGACGTTTCACCTGAGCGACCTTCCCTCCTACACCACCCACGGCACTGTCCATGTTGTGGTCAACAACCAGGTGAGGAGCAAATCCCCTGTGCCTGTGGGACTCTGGCAGAGGTGTCTCTGCAGGCTCTTGGCCAGGGAGTAGCTGGAACCAGCAGCAGCTGTTTCCCTGCCAGTGATCTTGGCCGGAGCCCTAACCTGGGGTCGGCAGGGGATACTTACCCAGCTGCTCAATAGCAGCAGCTTTTGAGCCCAGTCTGGTGCAGAGGTGATACAACCTAATGCTCGGTGTGCGAGGTCTGACAGGGCTGATCCTGTCTGCCGCCACGGAAACCAGAGGCATTTCGCTGGGACCAGCCTGTCCCCACGGGTGCAACAGGTACCAGGATGTGCCACTGTGTCCAGACACAGGAGACAGGCAGGTTGTGCATCCACAGCCCAGCTGCAGCAGCTGAGCTGCCCTTGGAGCTGTGTGGACAGTTTCCTGGGCCAGCAAAGCGCAGCTGCCTCATGCCGAGCCAGCTGTGACATCAGTATCCAAAGAAGGAGCTGCTTAGCAAAGCCGTGTCCCAAATCCAATTGGTAACACTGTGCTCATCCTGTTTCCCCTCACCTGCTACAGATTGGCTTCACAACAGACCCCCGGATGGCCCGCTCCTCCCCGTACCCGACTGACGTAGCCCGTGTGGTCAATGCACCGATCTTCCATGTCAATGCAGATGACCCTGAGGCTGTTGTCTATGTGTGCAATGTGGCAGCAGAGTGGCGAAGCACCTTCCACAAGGACGTGGTGGTGGATTTGGTAAGGAATGTGGCACAAGTCCCTGAAGCTGGGGTGTGCTTGGGTCCCTCCTGGGCTGTTTGGGACCCTCCCTCACATGACCCAGGTAGCTCCCGAGTGCTTTTGGTCGCAGGCAGCTGCATTCAAAGGCTCTTTCCTTTCCTGGCAGGTTTGTTACAGGCGCAACGGGCACAATGAGATGGATGAACCCATGTTCACGCAACCCCTGATGTACAAACAGATCCGGAAACAGAAGCCAGTGTTGCAGAAATATGCGGAGCTGCTGATTTCCCAGGGGGTGGTAAATCAGCCAGAGTACGAGGTACCATCTGTGGGGCCTGAAAAGAAAACTGCAGGTGGCATCTCCAGGGGAAACTGTTTATGTGGTTCAGACCTGGGTGTGAACCATGTGAAGGGCCCACATGGGCCCACAGGAACCATGTGCTTGTGCTTGTAACCTAAAGGTGGCAGAGCTGTGCTGGGGTTGGGTGTGCGCTGCAGACCTGGCAGTGATGGAGTTCGGAGCCAAGGCTCCTCCTTGAACTGTGCCAGCTCTGAAAAGTGCAGGAACATCTAGTTCAAGGATCACCCTGTGATCAGTGTGGAACAGGCCATGCGGCTCTGGGCCACTGCAGCACAGGCGGGTCCCAGTGCTCAGGATTGCTGTGGCCACAGGTATCTGGGGCAGGTCCTGTCCCGGTTCTGCTGCTTGGGCAGCTCGCGATGCAGAGGCTCTGCCAGCCCTGCTTGCCCTGGCACCACCTTTCAGCATCAGTAGAGTTGAACACAAGATGTCAGCTCTGAGCGTAGCAGAGCTGTCCCTTGGGGTACAGGGGTTCCAGCTGTGGCTGTGCTCTCTGAGGCTGAACTGCACAGCTTTGGGACTCCCCTGCTGTGGGGACCACCTCTGCCCTCCAGCACCCTTGCAAGCTTACACCGAGGTCCTCAGGCTCAAGACCCTTGTTTGGAAATCCCCCATTAATGTTTTTCTGCCTCCTGGTTTTGCCTTTCAGGAGGAAATTGCCAAGTACGATAAGATTTGTGAGGAGGCCCACGCCAGATCCAAGGATGAGAAGATCTTGCACATCAAGCACTGGCTGGACTCACCTTGGCCGGGTAAGGCACTAGCAGCAATTTGGAGGCCATAGCAAAGCACCCGGCCTCTCTAGAGCCATGGCAGAGATTTTCTATTAAACCACACCAGAGGGGAGGTTGGTGGTGCTCTCCCCATTCCTGGTGTCCCCACCTTTGCTTGAGGGTGTCCGTGACCTGAGGTCTTCCCACGGATCTGGCACATCTCCTGCACCATGGTGTCTCTTGTCCGACAGGTTTCTTCACTTTGGATGGGCAGCCCCGGAGCATGACCTGCCCTTCCACTGGCCTCAATGAAGAGGACCTGACGCACATTGGTCAAGTGGCCAGCTCGGTGCCGGTGGAGGATTTCACTATCCATGGAGGTAGGAGCTTGTGGAAGCTGTGCCAGACTGGGCATTTGTTCCAGAGAGATGTGAGATAGGGCTGGGATGTGGCTTGGAAGGAAGGGATGTATTGGGCTGCTTCAATATGTGTGGGCAGCAGGTCAAGGGTGGGGATCCTCCCTCTCTACACTGCACTCCTGAGACCCTGCCTGGAGCACGTGTCCAGCTCTGGGGGTCCCAGAACAAGCAAAACCTGGACCTGTTAGAGCAGGTCCGGAGGACACCTTGAAAATGATACCAGTGCTAGAGCCCCTCTGCAGGAACTCCAAGTGAGCTGAGAGTGTCTAGCCGGGAGGAAAGAAGGCTCCAGGGAGACCTGAGAGACCCTTCCAGTGCTTAAAGGAGCTTCCAGAGAGGTGGAGAGGCACTTTGCACCAGGGCACGGAGTGACAGGACAAGGGGGAATGGCTTCCCACTGCCAGAGGGCAGCGTTAGATGGGATATTGGGAAGGAGTTCTTCCCTGTGAGGGTGGTGAGGCCCTGGCACAGGTTTCCCAGAGAAGTTGTGGCTGGAAGTGTTCAAGGCCAGGTTGGACAGGGCTTGGAGCAACCTGGTCTAGTGGAAGATGTGCCTTCTAGTGGAAGAAACCCCTATGGCAGGGGTTGGGCTTGGATGATCTTTAAGGTTCCTTCTCACCCAGACTCTGAGTCTAGGAGAACTTGTTCACGTGAGAGCTGTGGGTAAGGGAAGTGAACCAAGGCGTTAACTCTCTTTGGAGCTAATCCTTCCCTGCAGTCCTGATTCCTCATCCATGGTTCATCCCTCCAGCAGAGTTGAATCCATTCCTCTGCCCACGGCACTTGCAGTCTGTCAGTCCGTAGGCTGGTTGTGGAACAAACCTGGTGTCACTGGAGCTCTGTCCCATGCTGGCTATGAAACGGCTCCTGTCCCCGCAGGTTTGAGCCGTATTCTGAAAACCCGTGGGGAGATGGTGAAGAACCGGACGGTCGACTGGGCCCTGGCAGAGTACATGGCATTTGGCTCCCTGCTCAAAGAGGGCATCCACATCCGCCTGAGTGGCCAGGACGTTGAGAGGGGGACATTTAGGTAAAGCCTTCATTTTGGAGGCTTTAAAGGCAATTCTAGCCCTTCTGGAAGGGATCCAAAGGCTAATGATGAAGTAACTCTTCTCCCTTTTCCAGCCATCGCCACCATGTCCTGCATGATCAGAACGTGGACAAGAGGACCTGTATCCCCATGAACCACCTCTGGCCCAACCAGGCTCCGTACACTGTCTGCAACAGCTCCCTGTCAGAGTACGGTGTCTTGGGTGAGTGAGTGGGTCTGTGCTCACTGCCCAGGGTTAGGCCGCTCTGGAAGGGTAAGCCAACCTTCTCACTGCTCTTCCATTTCTCAGGATTCGAGTTGGGCTTCGCCATGGCCAGTCCCAATGCCCTGGTGCTTTGGGAAGCCCAGTTTGGGGATTTCCACAACACTGCTCAGTGCATCATCGACCAGTTCATCTGTCCCGGGCAGGCCAAGTGGGTCAGGCAGAATGGCATTGTCCTGCTGCTTCCCCACGGCATGGAGGGCATGGTAAGGACTCCCCCACCTTGCCCCCACCTCCCCGCTCACCCTGGAGGCAGAGCCTGGGACAGCAGTGGCACGGACAGAGCACTGCTCATGACATGGCAGTGCCTGAAGTCGGGTTCTCATGCCCACCTTGCCCCACAATGACCACCCCCCTGCTTGGTCCTTGTAGGGTCCCGAGCACTCCTCTGCCCGCCCGGAGCGATTCCTGCAGATGTGCAATGACGATCCCGATGTCTTCCCTGTGAGTGGTGGCCCCTGTCTGTGGTGCTCAGCCTGGCCCTCCTGTGCCCTGGATTGGGCCGGGTGGAGGGCAGCAACACCCATGTGGGCTTAGCACAGTGGCAGCCAATGGCAGGAGGCATGGGATGCCTTGGGCTCGTGCTGCCAGGAGGATCTGGGGAAAGGGCCTGCACCTGATGCCCAGGCTGCACCTCCACTGAACCTGGGGCTGCGGCATAGTCCGAGGCAGAGGTGGCCCTGAAAGTGGCATGAGAGGGGGTTGCTGGCCACCCCCATGGCCAGACCAAAGTGGAGGGCACAGCCCTGGAGCCTCTCCCAGGTCTCTATGGGTCTGTGTGCTCTGGAGAGGGAGGGAAGGGAAGGAAGAGGGAAGGTAGGAGAGGGAGGGAGGGCTGGGGACCACTCCTCTCCCTGGTGCTGGAGCCGCGAGGCCAAGAGGTACCTTGTGTTTCCTGAAATCCCCTCACCCGTGCTGGCCGAGACAGAAACTGGATGACTTTGATGTGCGTCAGCTCTATGAGTGCAACTGGATCGTTGTGAACTGCTCCACTCCAGCCAACTTCTTCCACGTCCTCCGGCGCCAGATCCTCCTGCCCTTCCGCAAACCGGTCAGTACTAGCAGCTCTCTGCCCAGCTTGGTGCCCAGGCAGGGCACTGTGTCCCTGCCAGACTGGGATGGGGCTGGGGGCAGCTTGTTCCTGCACCTCAAACACAGGTAGTTGGCCTCTGCCTGGCCAAGGACCTCATGGTGCTCAGGACTGGCTTGGCACTTGATGTGCAGCTGCTGGCTCATGTGGGCTGCAGGGGCTGTGACCCCTTCCCAAACTCCATGGGGAGGTCAGGGCTGTTGGAGCCAACAGACACAGATACATAACCTAATTCAGCTACTTTCAGTCAGCTCCAGCCATGGGACAGGCAGGTCCCTGGTAGCCCCTCTGCCTCTTCCCCAGCGGGCACCCCAACTGGGATGGTTGGTGCTGTGTGGAATGGGTGCCCAGTCTGGTAGAGTACCACAGCCGAGTGAGAAGCAAATCTCTGGCAGCTGCTCCCTTGCTCAGGCAGGATGGGTGGGGGAGGCAGGCAGATGGCTGCTCCAGCACTGGCTTGCAGGGAGGTGTTTCTGGCAGGGCTGACCACCTTGCTCTGCGTCTTATCCCCCACTCCAGCTGATAATCTTCACTCCAAAGTCGCTGCTGCGCCACCCTGAAGCCCGCTCCAGCTTCGACGACATGCTGCCAGGTACAAGTAGCACAGAGCTGCCTGCATTCTCCCCGTGCCGCTCCACAGGGTGAAGGGCAGGACCCTGTGGCCATGGGTAAAGTCCGCCTGGCAGAAGCTTCCCCATGCTAAAGAGAGGCCAAGTGAGGCCAGGGCCATCTCCTTGGCACACGGGAGCCCCCCCTCATGAGGGCCGAGCCTGGCACCCTCGGGAGACTTGGCTCAGTGGTGCTTCCTCCATCGGCAGCCACTTGCTGCTGGGATTTGGCAGCCTCAAGTGGCACGTAATGGTTTGTAGTGGGAGTTGCACCTGTATCTGGGTCAGCTGACTCAGCCTGAGAGGCCTGACTCTGCCTCTTGGGGTCCCAGAAGGGGCTGGCATGGGATGTGGGTGCAGTGGCTGCTGGCACAGTGCTGTGAACTGCTGTGGCTCAGGGTGCCGTTCCCTTCCTTGGCAGGCACCCACTTCCTCCGTGTCATCCCTGACAGTGGCCCTGCAGCCCAGAACCCCGAGCAGGTGAAGCGGGTGCTGTTCTGCACCGGCAAGGTGTACTATGACCTGACTCGTGAGCGCAAGGCCCGGCAGATGGAGGCCGATGTGGCCATCACCAGGGTGGAGCAGGTGAGCAGGGTCCTGCCACTGCCATGCCTGCGGGCTGGGGGTTCTGCAGCCCCTGAGACGCTGCCCCATGTCGCCTGTGATGCTGCCCCATATACCTTGTGACACCACTCTGTGTTCCCCGCAGCTCTCCCCATTCCCCTTCGACCTCCTCCAGCGGGAAGCCCAGAAATACCCAGCTGCTGAGCTGGTGTGGTGCCAGGAGGAGCACAAGAACCAGGGCTACTATGACTATGTCAAACCCCGGCTCCGCACCACCATCAACCGTGCCAAGCCTGTCTGGTAAGGATGCAGGGGGTGGCTGTGAGGCTGGGAGGGAGTTGGTCGGTACAGACCCTTCTCATGGCCCACCTTCTCCCCGGCAGGTATGCAGGGCGGGAGCCAGCAGCTGCTCCTGCCACCGGCAATAAGAAAACCCACCTGACAGAGCTGCAGCGGCTGCTCGACATGGCCTTCAACCTCGATGCCTTCAAGGACCTGGCCTGAGCGCTGGCGCGGCACAGCATGCTCCTCCGTGTCTGTCCATCTCTCTGTCTTCGCTCACCTCCCCCCCTCAACTACAGACCTTGTGAACCCCACACTGGTGCCTGGAGTCCTTGTGTGCCTCATGTCAGGGCGGCACTGGTGTAGCCACCCTGGGAGCAAGAGGGTCTGGGGGCTGCCCGCTGCCATGGTGCGTGAGACCCATGGCCCCCCAGACTCCTGGAAGGACCAGTCCCCAGGGCTCTTCTATGGGGGTGACCATGGCAATGAGTCAGGTTCCTCCCACCTCCTCCCAGTCTTGGACTTGCCTCTCTGCCACCACTGCCTGCCTCTTGGAGGAGGGAGATAGGGCGTCTGCATGCCCTCAGGGCCCAGGCAGGTGTGAGAGTGCTGTGCCCCTGTCTCAGTTTTGCCTGCCCTTGGGGAGCACCTTTTTCCCCTCTGCATCTGCACCATCCCCCTCCTCTGAGCCCCTGCAGGGACAGCGCTGGTGCTGGGTATCCTGTCCTCTCGTTGGAGATCCTGAGGTCAAGGGAGGTGATCCCCCGGATGGGGCTCATTGTTGGCATCTCCAGAGCCCACCGCGTCCTTGGGGGGTGGGGGCGACGGGGGCAACCCCAGCTGGGACTCACTGTCGGTATCCCCGGAACCCACCGCGGCCCTTCGGTGCGACGCAGGTCCTGCAGCTGCAGGAGGGAGGTCGGGGGGGTACGCGTGCCACACCCCCGCGCAGACCCGTGGCTCACCGGGTCGCACATCGTGTCACCGCACTGTCCGTGCGGCGCGCGCGGGTCCGCGTCCCTGCGCGCAACCCGTTCACGCGCGCACACATGTGCACGGTGCCACATGCACGCGCGTCTCGCGGTCCCGCCGCTGCGGTAGCAGCGCCTGTCGTGCTGCCACACGCATGTTGCCCCTGGCGCCTCGCACACGGGGGCCCGCGCTCCTCCGCTCCCCTCAGCCCCGCTCCCCCCCGCACCGCCCAGACCCTTCTTCGGCGCTCGGCTACTCGCGCCTGGCGGGGCGGGGGCGGGGCCTGCATACTGATGAGCGCGCGGCCCCATTGTGCGCGGCGGCGGCCCGGCCCCGCCCCCGGCCCCGCCCCCCGC
>VZTD01001768.1:227691-239415 GCA_013397725.1 Rhagologus leucostigma
TGCGGGCTGTCTCCCCCCCCACGCCCCGGCCTCTTCGGGGGCGGCCGCCCCTCACCGGCCGCTCCACTGCTTCCCGCAGCCCCAGTGACAGACGGTGCCGCCGTCCCGCAGTGCCCGCCGCGGCCTTGGAAGACCCAGCCCACACCCGCTGATGAGCTCCATGAACCCCATGAAACCCTCGCTGCCGCCTGCGCCCCACGGGTGGGCGCCGGGGCAGCGTCCCTCCATCCACCCATGCATCCATCGCCCCATCCATCCATCCATCCATCCATCCTTCCATCCATCCATCCGTCCATGCGTCCATGCATCCATGCATCCATCCCCCTGTCTGTCCCTCCATCCCTTCTATTCTTCATCTCTCCATTTCCTCAGTCCCTCCATTCCCCAGTCCCCTCTGTCCCTCCATTCCTCTGTCCTTCATCTTCATTAATTTGTTTTTCTTTCTAGTGATGGTTCATTTGCATACGAGGCTGTTCCTTGGCAACCAAGCACCAATCAGCCACCGGGATCCCTCTCCGTGGTAACCACTGTCTGGGGTGTCAGCAACCCCTCCCAGAGCCAGGTACCAGCAGCACCCCCGCCCCGGGGACCCCCCGCACCTGGATGCCACTGCCCCTGCCTGACCCGCTGCCTCCCACTGCACCCCCCAGGTTTTTGGCAGCCCCATGGGCCCTGGGGGGAGCAGCTCCAGCACCCCGCTGTTGCCTGGCATGGCAGGCACCGGCTCGGGCATGAGCTCACCACCATTCCTGCCACAGCAGCCTTTCGCCGAGGGGGCACCAGGGAAGGGGTATGTGCAGCCAAGTGTCTATGGCCGCAATGCCTACCCCAGTGGGCCGGGCTTCGCTGCCAGGTAAGGCCAGCCCTGTGCCTCACGGCCTGGCACATGCCCTGCTGCAGGGACACTGCATGCCCCTTCCTGCTTCTCTGTTCTCCAGCTACAATGGTGGCCCAAGTGGCCCTGGAGGAATGGGGCTCCCCTCGCACGCCAGCCGGGCCACTGCTGACTTCACCCAGGCAGCAGCTGCTGCTGCCGTGGCTGCGGCTGCTGCCACAGCCACGGCCACAGCCACGGCGACGGTGGCAGCACTGCAGGAGAAACAGAGCCAGGAGCTGAGCCAGTATAGCGCAGTAAGAGCCTGGCTGTGGCGGAACTGGGGAGCTGACAGCTACCCCCCACCCTGCCGTGACCCCTCTCTCTTCGTTGCTGCAGATGGGCACAGGGCAGTCTTTCAGCAGCCAGTTCCTGTCCCATGCCGGGCCCCGTGGCCCCAGCAGCATGAGCCCGGCTGGCATGGCAGGTGTTGTGGCCCCCTCTGGTGTCTCCCCTGTGAGCATGAGCCCAGTGCGGGCGCCTGGGACTGGCCCCCTCTATGGCGGGCAGCGAGTGCCTCAGCACACCTACCCTGGCCCCCCCCCCAGAGTCAGCAGCTGCCCCGCCAGGGCCTCAAGCGGGCGTACTCCAATGAGGTGAGTGCTGCATTGGTGAGGGCTATGGCGTATGGGGACCCCCTTTCCCACTGGTGCTGACTCCCTGGCCCCACAGGGGTACCCAGCACAGCAGTACCTCCAGGGCGGGCAGTACGCTGCAGCTGGTGCCCAGTATGCCCCCAGCGCCCCCCAGTCCTCCGGTCCGTCCCCCTCATACCCTGGCCACAGGCTGCAGCAGAGCATGGGCCAGTACCTCTCCGCTTCAGGCAGTGCTGGACCCTACTACAAGGTACCACAGGGGGAGCGGTGGGCGAGGGGTGGAGGTCCGGGTGTCTGCCATCCCCCGGTGCCAGCCCCTGGAGACCCTCCTCCTCCCATAGCCAGCTGACCAGTTCAACGGGCAGAGCGCCAGCTTCAGCACCTACAGCCAAGCAGCCATCAATGGGGTGAGTCTGGCAGCGGGTGGGGTGGGGGCTGTGCTGGCCTGGCCGGACGCTGAGGGTGCATGGTGCCTCTACAGCCGGGCCGGTCGCTGCCGGGGTACCCCAGCTCGCCGCTGGCCGGGAACCCCACGCCGCCCATGACGCCAGGCAGCGGCATCCCCACCTATGCGTCCCCTGGTCAGGACGTCAAGTCACCTTTCCTGGCAGACATGAAGCCCAGCGTTGCCCCCCTGCACCCATCCCCTTCGGGTAGGTGTCCGTGGTGCGGGTGAGGGGGGCACTTCACAGAGATCACCCCCATGCCCCAACAGCCTGGGGTGAGCCTCGCTTCTGGCAGCCCTGTGGCCTTTGCCCCTTTAAATGGAGGGTGGGAGGGGCTTCAGGGAAGAGGGCGTGGCCACTGCCAAGGTTTGGGGGCTGATTGAGGCAGGGGGTGGGGCTTCCTGTGAGGGTGGGACAGAGTACTGGGAGGGGCTTGTTGAAAGGGTGTGGCCTCAGGGGGAGGGGCTTTATCAGGAGTGGTGGTTTTGGTGGGGGGCTACTTCTTTTAGGGTGGGACTATCTGGATTGGGAGGGGCTGGGATAGGGTGTGGCTGCCTAGAGCGAGCGGGAGGAATCTTCGGTGGGATGGGCTTCCTCCGTAGGGGTGGGAGTGGGGTGGCCCCCCCAGGGGTGGGGCCACTGTGGGTGGGAGGAGCTTCCTCCATGGGGCTGCGGTTTCCGGAGTGGGCAGGGCCGCTTAGTGGAGGTTGGGCTTCCTGCGAGGTGGATCCTTGTGCAGTAGGCGGGGCGCGGCTGGGGCATGGCCTGGGTGTGGCTGGGGCCTGGGGGGAAGGTGTCGGTTTCCCTGATGGCGGCACCCCGCAGGGCCGGCCCCCGGCGAGGAGTTGCGGCTGACCTTCCCGGTGCGGGACGGCGTGGTGTTGGAGCCCTTCCGCCTGCAGCACAACCTGGCTGTCAGCAACCACGTCTTCCAGCTCCGTGACTCTGTCTACAAGACCCTCATGATGAGGTGGGGGCCCTGGGGGCACCTTGTGTAGTGTCACACAGTGCTGCTTGGGGGGGTGCTTTATGGCACCATGTGGTGTGGTGGGGGGCTGTGCTGGGCAGTACAGCTGGGCACTGCATGGTGCCGTGTGGCACAGGGGTGTGTGGCCTGGTATGGCTTGGCACGGCACTGCCCTGCATCACGGTGCAAGATGTGGCTTGGTGCAGCTGTACTTGCCATGGTTCAGCATGGTGTCATGGTGTTTGGCATGTTGTGGCACAGCGTGGTGGTTTGGGGCATAGCTTCGCATGGCAGAGTATGGTGGGATGTGGTGTGGCCTGGCACAGTACTATGCCATGGTACTTTTGGGGTTTGTCACAGTGCCATGTGACAGTGTAAGAAGGAATGGCTTAGCACTGCATGGTTCTGCATGGCTTGGAGCAGCACGGTGTGGTGACATGTGGTGCGGTGGCTCGCGTGCGGACACACCCCCTGCCCACACCCTGCCTGCCCCCAGGCCTGACCTGGAGCTGCAGTTCAAGTGCTACCACCACGAGGACCGGCAGATGAACACCAACTGGCCGGCCTCCGTGCAGGTGAGCGTCAACGCCACGCCGCTCACCATTGAGCGTGGTGACAACAAGACCTCCCACAAGCCGCTCTACCTGAAGCACGTCTGCCAGCCCGGCAGAAACACTATCCAGATCACTGTCACCGCCTGCTGCTGTGTGAGTCATCGGGAGGGTACCAGCAGAGGGAGGGTGGTGGCTGGGGCCCCAGCTCAGCCCCCCATCTCTCCGCAGTCCCACCTGTTCGTCCTGCAGCTCGTGCATCGGCCTTCGGTGCGCTCGGTGCTGCAGGGGCTCATCAAAAAGCGCCTGCTCCCCGCTGAGCACTGCATCACCAAAAGTGAGCACCTGGATCCTGGGGGTCAGGAGGATGCACCATGGCAGAGGGGCCACAGCAGGATGGGGGTGATGATGCACTGTTGCCCAGGTGCCACTACGGTGCCACCCCCATCCCAATGTCCTGGTTCTGACCCTTGGTGCCCCTCGCCCCTACCTTCCTAGTCAAGCGCAACTTCAGCAGTGGGACCATCCCGGGGACACCAGGGCCCAATGGTGAGGATGGCGTGGAGCAGACGGCCATCAAGGTGTCCCTCAAGTGCCCTATCACCTTCCGGAGGATCCAGCTTCCAGCCAGGGGTCATGACTGCCGGCACATACAGGTAGGGGTGGTGATGACAGGGTGCCGGGGGTATCCCCCACCCGATATTCTGCCCTCCTCCATCTCAGCTGCTGCTCTCCCCCACAGTGCTTCGACCTGGAGTCATACCTGCAGCTCAACTGCGAGAGGGGGACATGGCGGTGTCCTGTCTGCAAGTGAGTGGGGGCTACAATGGGGCCATGTCCTGGTGTCCCTGCCCACAGGGCAGGGGTGTGTGTTTCACTACCTGTGGGGGATATATTTCCTGCCCTGGGAGAGAAGTAGTTCTTGCCTTGGGGAGAGGTTCCTGTCTGGTGGGGGTTCCTTTATCTCATTCTGCCCTCACCCTGCCTGCAGTAAGACGGCCCTGCTGGAGGGGCTGGAGGTGGACCAGTATATGCTGGGCATCCTGATCTACATCCAGAAGTAAGTGCCTTCACTTTGGCTGGCTGTCCATCCATGCTTGGTCCTGTGCCACCCCTGGGGGGCTGTGCAGCCAATGCCCCCAACCTCACCTCCCCTCCCCTCCCCTCCTGCTGCCCCCAGTTCGGAGCACGAGGAGATCACCATCGACCCGACCTGCAGCTGGAAACCTGTCCCAATCAAACCTGATGTCCACATCAAGGAGGAACCGGAGGGGCCAGCGCTGAAGCGGTGCCGGACACTCAGTCCTGCGCACATGGTGCTGCCCAACATCATGGAGATGATCGCGGCCCTGGGGCCTGGCTCTGTGCCCTTCCCGGCATTGTCACAACCTCCAGCGGGGGCTGCCACCGACTACAGCACCCCGGGTATGGGGGGACCCATGGGGGACAGGACAGAACCCCATCCCTGTGTGTGTGTCCCCCAATTGCCCCATTTCCTCTCACAGGTTCCAGCTTTCTGGGACCTGGGGGCTTCCCAGAGCCTTTCACCGCCCCTGGCGTCCCTGGCACCTCAACGCTGAGTGACTTCACACCAGGCCCCTCCTCCATCTCCTACCAGCCCAACATCCCAGGTGGCCTTCTGGCCCCTGAGAAGCCTCCTGTGCCCCCTCTGCCCACACAGGTCAGCTGGGCTATGGGTGGAGGGGCTCCCCCCAAGCCCCCATGTCTCTCGGGGGGGGGGGGNCGGCTCTTTCCCCCCGCTCCCCAGCTTCCCCCACCCGGACGAATGGAGCCGTCCCACCCCGCAGTGCAGACGGGGCTGCACAACACTCCCTCGGGCAGCCAGCCGGCCCCCACGCTGCACTCCCGGAGCGCAGTGGCACGGCAACCCCTGGGACCCCCGGCCCACACTGCTGACCTCGTCTTCCCCCCCGCACCCAGCATGGCCACGGCGGGTGATGGCTCGGAGCCTACGCTCGACGTGAGTACTCAGGGGGGTGGACAAGGGTCCTACTGCTGGCTTGGGACCCCAGCTGCTGCCAGGGGGTGGGCAGAAGCTGTGGGGAGCCGATCATCACACACTGCCGCCCCTAGCTCCTGCCTGAGCTGACGAATCCTGACGAGCTGCTCTCCTACCTGGGGCCCCCCGACCTCCCCAGCAGCAGCAACGATGACCTCCTCTCCCTCTTCGAGAATAACTGAGCCATCCTCGCCCCTCCCCCGGGGCTGGGGGGCAGCACTGTGTGCCCCTGTCCACTGCAGAGCTGGGACCCTCTACTGTGGGGGCTTTCTCAAAGGGCTGCGATGGGACAGAGGGGCTGAGCCCCCCCAGAAGCACAAGGCTGTACATAGTGTAGAAACACTACTGCTTCCCTGAGAACTCCCCATATTTAAAGGCAAGTGCATCACTGCGGGGCTGCCCGTACCCCCCATCAATGTGCAAATGCTGCTGCCCCTTGTACCGCACGGGTCTGGTGTGGGGTGCGGAGCTCAGCTCCCACTGCCCCCCCGCCGAGTTGCCCTGTATGTCCCCGATGGCTATTAAAGGATCCTTCTGCAGGGTCACGCGTGTTCCCCTATCTTTTGTCATGCCGCTGTGGGGCTGGCCCCGCGACGCCTCTCCGCGCAAGCAGGGGAGATCCTGGGTTGGCGGGGGATCCAGCCCCTCTCTCCGGGCAGAGGGGGGGAGGGTGTATCCCGAGTAGCGAGGAAATCCTGCCCTGTCGCCGAGCAGCGGCGGCCCGGCCGAGCGGTGAACCGGACCTGTGGCGTCAATCATTAACCGGGGCCGGCCGGGGCAGCACCGCAGTCCGACGGCGGAGGAGGGGAATCGGGTGTTTCCCCACGTCTGGCGGTAAGCTACCAGAGCTGGGCCGGAGCTCCGGCAGCTCCAAGCTCTACACGCCCTGGTGCCGCCGCCCCCCCCCCGGAACCGCCTCGCACGGCGGCCCGGCGCCGCACCCGCCTCCCCTCTGCCGCTCCCGCGCCCGCCCCATCCTGCCCCCCCGGCCCATCCTTCCTCTCCTCGCTCTCCGCATAGCGCATGCGCGCCGCGCCCTGCCCAGCGCCGGACCGCGGCCCCCGCCCCGCCCGCGCTTTTTTTCCCCTTCCCCCTCTTTCAAACGCGGCGCCGCCGATTGGCTGTCTGTCCTGCCACTCCGCCACTCCGCCAGCGGCCGTTGGCCGGCCCTGCGGGGGAGGCGGGCCCTCCTCGACCCTATATAAAGGGCAGCGGGGGGCTGCGCTCCTTCTGCTGCGCCGCGCCCGCTGCACGGACGAGTGTCTGCTGCCCTGCTCGCGTCTCGCCATGGCAAACCCCGTCGTCTTCTTCGACATTGCCGCCAATGGCGAGCCCCTGGGTCGCGTCACCTTCGAGGTGGGCGCGGGAGGCGACTGGGGAGGGGCGGGGGGCGCCGTTGCCATTTCCTTGCCGGGCGCGCGGGGCCGGTGGGGGGCCAGCAGGTTCCGCGCGTGCGCGGCGGGGGCGCGTTGGTGTAACTGCGGGGCTGCGGCGCCCCTGGCCCGGCGGGGCGAACAAAGGGCCCCACAGCGTCGCGCTCGGGGAGCTCCCGGAGCGGCGGCGCGATGCCAGCCCAGGGCGCGCCATCGCCTATGGGAGTCCGTCCGCACCTGGTCCGGTACCCCGCTGGTTCCCCGTTACGGCTGGCCTCCGCTAGCCTCGCCACCACCGTGTTCCCGCCGCGCCTCCGCTCCGCCCCGGGGCCGGGGGGGCGCGGCAGTTTCCCCCCCTGCGGGTCGCGGCCGTGGCTGCCTCGCCGCCATTTTATCGCAGGGCCCCCGGAGCATCGGGATAAGCCGTGTCGAACTCCCGGGCCATGCTTCCCGGGTGTGGGGATGCTGGCCGAGAGTGCCGGCAACTCGATCGCCGCGGGATTGTCGCTGGAGGGCAAAGCATTTGTCACCCCGCCCGGGGCGCAGGGCATCCCTGGCACGGCTGGGCCGGCTCCGGGCGCCGCGGCTGCTGCAGATTCGGGGCCGCGCTCCCGCACGGGTGGCGTATCCAGCCCAAAATCCTCCTGAAGCGTTGGGAGGCGGCGCGCGCGCCCCGCCCAGGAAGGCTTCAGGCATAT
Source organism: Rhagologus leucostigma (assembly GCA_013397725.1). Lineage (NCBI taxonomy): Eukaryota > Metazoa > Chordata > Aves > Passeriformes > Rhagologus > Rhagologus leucostigma. The sequence continues at coordinate 235,217 of VZTD01001768.1, forward strand.
GAATGTTTAATTTAATCCAGGCCAGCGGAACCAACGCTTCTCTGCCCCACTGGTGAGACGCGCGATGCCACAGCTGTTAGTTTGGAGCTTCCAGATAACGGTGTGAGGCGGGCAGGGATCTGGAGCTGCTGGCACGGCTGAGAAGCTGCCACTTGGAGGGGGTCTCTGGGCTCTGAGCAGTGCCTGGGGGGATTCCCACAGTCTGGGGGCAGCCTCGGGGAGTGGGGGGCAGCAGCTGGTCACCAGCCCAGGCTGACAAATGTCTTTCCTGTCTTCACAGCTGTTTGCAGACAAGGTCCCGAAGACAGCAGGTTGGTACAGCAACTTTGGCTCCACTGCAACTGCACCAAGCCCTAGTACTGTCCTGAACGTTCGACAAATAAAGCTGTTCATGGTGGGGTTTTATTTCCTTTGCAGAAAACTTCCGTGCTCTGAGCACTGGTGAGAAGGGATTCGGCTACAAGGGGTCCTGCTTCCACAGAATCATTCCTGGGTTCATGTGCCAGGTGTGTGGTGCTCCTGCTCTAGCGGGTGGGTGGGTGAGTCTGGTGCGCACGTGGGTTTTGGAGTTGGATGCTGGCAGATTTAGGGTGCGAGGTTGGTTCTGCCTCTTGCCTGCACCCAGTTCTAGAGTGTTCTCCTGCACCCGTGACCTGAAATGCTGCCTTTTCACAGGGTGGTGACTTCACGCGCCACAATGGCACTGGAGGCAAATCCATCTATGGGGAGAAGTTCCCTGATGAGAACTTCATCCTGAAGCACACGGGCCCTGGTATCCTGTCGATGGCCAATGCCGGCCCCAACACGAACGGCTCCCAGTTCTTCATCTGCACTGCCAAGACCGAGTGGTGAGTCATGGGCTATGGCAGGAGAACCTTGGGGATCTCCAGCTGGGACATGTCCTCTGTTGGGGGACATCAGGGACCAGCTGTGACTGGTGCTTCTCCGGCAGGTTGGATGGCAAGCACGTCGTCTTTGGCCGCGTCAAGGAGGGGATGAATGTGGTGGAGGCCATGGAGCGCTGTGGCTCCAAAGATGGCAAAACGAGCAAGAAGATCACCATCACTGACTGCGGGCAGCTCTCGTAAACCCTTCTCTCCCCAGCTGACCATTCCTTGGGCAGCCCGGGCACCACACCCTGCTGCAGCTCACCTGCTCCCGCCCCACTCCTGATGTACTGCTGCGTTTCTACTGGGTCACGGTCCCACTGGGCCGCAGTTAACGTTCGAGTCTAAATAAAACGAGTTAAACTACATACACCATAGCAGTCCCCTTCTGTCTGCCAGCTGGAGGAGGGCAGAGTCTGGAGCTGGTGGGGGGGGGGAAAAGAGCTGTTGAGCGGGCAGGAGGGACCCCTGCCAGTAAGGTGGTTACACCAGGTTTCCAGTAGGATCCAGAATGCACAGATTAAGCTGGTCTTGGCACTGAGCTGATCCATGGGGGTCCTCAGTGCTTCAGGTGGGGAAGGGTTCTGTTCCTCCACCCACTGCCCTGCACTTGTGGGTTTGCAGCAAGTATGGGAGGCACAGTGATGGCCACTTTGGGGTGCCTTGTGGGTCTGTGTCAACAGCTGCCATTTGGCAGAGCTGGTGTGGGCTGTTCTGGGACAATGAGGATCCCAGTTGTGTTGCAGTAAGGGAGAGTTCCAGTCTGCGACCTTCCTGTTAAGAAAACCCAGTTTGGAGGTGGTTCTCTGTGATGGGGATCCCAGTGGTCCCTGTTCAGGGGTGGTGGTCCGAGCTTGGGGGTGCCCAGCTCCAATAAAATTCCAGGTTTGCCACAGTTCCAGTTGGCAATGCGGCGATTGGTGTGTCCAGTTCAAGGCTGGGTGCCCAGCTCCAGGGCGATTCCAGTGCTTCCAGTTTGAGGGTGCCTGGATGGGAGTAAACTCCAGGACCCTATGGGTCCAGCAAGGCAAGGTCTGACCCCCTGCCCACTTTTGCGGTGCACCTGCAGTACCTGAAGGGTGCTAAACTCCCATTCACTGCACCTGGAGCTGCATCACCACAACCCACCCATGGGCTCGGCCTTGGATGAGACCCTGGTGTCAGTGAGGTGACCCCAGTGCTGGCGGTGCAGCACACAGGGTCTGAGGGGAAGATGAAGCCGGCAGCAGCTTCTGCCCCATCCCCCACTGTCTGGGAGCCGCCAGGGCCGGGCAGCAGCGGAGGGGCATCCCGACCCCAGACTGCAGAGTAGAGGAGGTGCGGCAGTGACACACCAAGACAAGGCAGGGGAAATTTTTCTGCGAGGCACGGAGGCAGCACAGAGGAAGCTTCTCTGTGATGCACCGGGAAGACCTGCCCTGTTCCCTGTGGGGTCCAGGGTGCCGTCCCTCCACGGCCCCGTGTCCAGTGCCCCTCCAGCTCCTGCCTCAGCCCTGCGGTGCTCTCAGCCCTTGGCCTCCCTTGGGGCCTGGGCACCCCTTGAGGACTTTCCACCCAGGCCGGCCTGGCGTGCAGGGAAGGCTCCCCACAGCTCCTGCCACTGCCACTGGATCCACATTCAGGCCCAGTTCTTCTGCTCTTGCATTTTCACCATGAGACGATCAGCTCTCCTTTGGATGGAGACTGTAGTTGCAGCTCTGAAGGGAAAGAATATTGAGCAGCGGCATTAAATACGCGAAAACTTGAGACTGCGACAAAGTGCTGCAAAACATGCCCAGAAACTGAAGTTGTTTGGCAAGGCCATAGTACAGGCTTCAGCTTAAATGGAGGTGAACGCAGAGCACTGCCTCCTCCTCAGCCTGGGGACCCTCCTCAGCCTGCCTGGCCCCCAATCTCATCCTCATATCAGTGTGTCCAGGAGCAGTATTTCATGCCCCGCACACACTGCTACCATCACTCCCAGTATCCGCATCCCCCACCTCACTCAAGAACTGGTGAGTTCCTGGGTTTGCTGCCTACAACCCAGATAACTGTGCTCCTGGTCTGTGTTTATCATTCTGCCTTTATTCTGAAACCACTAATTGCCACCTGAAGCTGTCCATGAGTGGGTTCTGTTCCTCTGGGGGCTGAAGGGCTCTGGGCTGGTCCTGCAGTGCACATCTGGTTGAGTTGGGCAGCCGTGGGGATCGGGTGGAGGCGGACGTGCTAGATGCCTACCGAGGCTGGGAGGGGCCAGTTCCCTGGTGCTCTGTGGGATGGACGGGTTTTCCAGGCACAGGTAATGACTGTTGGTTCGTGGTCCGGCTCCTAGAGGTGCTGGGCAAGCAGCCCAGCTGTTCAGGTGCAAGGGATGGCTGCTGGTGTCAGAACAGTACCCCATGGTTTGCACCTTCTCCATCCTCCCTTCAAGAAGAAAGGATGCCTGTTGATAGCTGAGAGTCTGGTCCATATGGGCAGGACATTGGAATGCTGGGATGCTGAATTGCTGGAACTCCCAGGACAGTCTCTCCACAGCCAATATAAGGGAGGAAGAGAGATTGTACTCCTGGAGCAGGTGAGCCACTTCATCCACTATCAGTGCCCCTGTGTCTCCAGATCATCACTGCCAGTGAACTGGGAAATGACAACTGATTGCTCTGTATAAAGTTCCTCCAGGTGGGTCATATGCACTGAGCTTTGTCTGGATCTGTGGGTAACTCTGCATGGTGAGGCTGACCCCTTGACACGTGTCTGGGATCTTTGTTCAGCCTGATGAGAATTTACAATGAGTTTTGCATCACTGACCAGTGGGTTGTGATACCTGCCTTTCCCACTTCCCCCACCCTGGAACCCCCCAATATCCCCCAGGGACTCCCAAATTCCCCTGTGACTCCCCAGATCTTCTAAGAACCTCACCAAATCCATTCTGGGAACCCTCCCAAACAGTCCCCGAGACCCTTCCAAATCCACCCCAGGACTCACAATGTTCCCCAGGATGCCTTTGAATCTCCCCAACCCTCCAGTGATGCCTTGGTACCCTCCAACAGCATCCCCCAGAGTCCCTCAAATCCATCTCAGGACCCTCAGCATCCATCAGGACCCCACTCCAACCCCTGTCCCCCTCCTAGGTCCCCCAAATCTACCCAGGGACCCCCAAATCAACCTTGGAAACCCCAAATCCCCCTCATCCCCCAACATCCCCAGGACACTGCACCCTGCTAGACCCCCCAAATCCACCCTGGGATCCTCACAAACAACCCCTGCAACACTCCAAATCCACTGAAAGACAACCCCTCAAATTCACCACAAGACCCACCCCCCCCCGCCACCCCC
>VZTD01001770.1:0-66600 GCA_013397725.1 Rhagologus leucostigma
TCTGCCTCCTCTTTCTCCTTCTTCCACGCCTTCCTCCTTTCCCACCCTATTCTTTCCCCTGCCTCCTTTCCTTTCCTCCTCTTTGCTTCTCTTCTTTCTCCTTCCTCTTTCTTTCTCTCTCCTTCTCCTTTCATTCTCTCCTTCCCCTTTCCTTCTCCCCTCCTTCCTCTTTTATCTCCCCTTTCCTCCTCCTTCTCCCCTCTTTACCGTCCTTGTCCCTCCTCTTTTTTCTCCCCCTTTTACTTCTCCTTTTCCCATCTTCCTCCTTTTCCCTTCCTCATTCCTCCCCCACTTCCTTCTTCCTTCTTCCTTCTCCCCTCTCCTCTTCTTCTCCCCCTGTTCTTCCTCCTCTCTTCCCCCCTTCTTTAACTCTTTTGAAGGCAGTTCAGAAAGCTGATGGTTTTCTGCATGGGTCTGTTCCTTTCAAATTTTATTTCAAGAAAATTATTGATAAAAAAAAAGTAAAATAAAATGGGTTTTGTGTAGAAAATGGTGCAGCAAAGTCAGTGCATCTTGTCTGACAGAGTGGTTGTGTGAACATGAGCTGCCTGTGGCTTTGTAGCTTATTCCAAGAAAAATCTAGACAAACAACAATTTAATTGTTGTGTTTTCAGCCCAGAGCCTGGGGCTTGGTTTAAAAGGGCAGAGCAGGAGGTGTCAAAGATGTACTTGGTCAAAATAACACGCGATTCCAGCCCTGTAATCCTAATATTTGGCACACTGGTGCAGCTGGAGATCCCCGTGTCCCTGGGACAGGAGAGGGGGGTAGAAATCCCCCAGCACACCTTTTGGGCCAGGTCTCAGGAATTCAGTGTACTCCCTGAAGCACAGGTGTCGTGTGCTCTCACTTTTGCCCTGGGTTTATTGGAAGGAAGGGGGGTGTCTAAAGAATTCGATTGACCAACAAGCCAAAGATGGGAGATTTATTGAACTGAGAGGTCAAGGTTTTCTTATTAAAGTGGTTTGTTGGGTTTTTTCCTTGTTCCAGGTGACGTACAAATGGCTGAGCTACACCCTGGGAGTCCACGTCAACCAGGCCAAACAGTAGGTGTCACTGCATCCCCCAGAGCCTGGTTAATTCCTGTTAATTCCTTGTTAATTCCTGTTTCCATCATCGTGGTGAGCATATTAAAATGATTCCTCTGGAAATATTTAAAAACCCTGCCTGTCTTCTCAGGCACAGTCAGTTGTGTTACTCCGTGTGCCTGACTGCCTGCCAGGCTTGCTGGGCAATGTATGAAGGATGAGAAGTCAGCTGCAATCTCCCCAGATTTAGCAGGGGAAAGTGTAGCCTTGTCTTCTATTTTGAAGAATAAAAATTACTGTAATCTCGTCATAGATCGGTGGCGTGAGTGGGAGCTGGAAGCTTGAGGCTCAGCCCAGTCCTGATCACACTCTTCCCCCCTGTTCCTGATGGCCCCAGCCATGCATGTAACTGGGAGGGTACATGCACCCCTGATGATGTACCAGAAAGTCTCCAGCTCCTCTCAGGCAGCTCAGAAATGCCTTTCTGGAGGGGAGACTTTGGAACAAGCTGCCCAGAGGCTGTGAGACCCACTGTTAAGTGTATTTGGCCTTTGGTTTCTGTAGGTGTTGGACTGGGGTTCTCCACAGTGCAGAGGAGGAAGGGTCTCAGGGAGATTAAATTAATCCTGGGGAGAATGACTGTGCTCGTGTGACAGGTTTCCGTGCCAGGCTGGCTTCGCTCTTGGTTTCTGATGTGGGCTCCATGGGAGGGTGGCTGCAGGCTCCTTCTGGTGGTTAACGCTGGTTTCTTTTGTGCAGAATGCTCTATGATTATGTGGAGAGGAAACGGAAGGAGAACTCAGGAGCTCAGCTTCATGTCACCTACTTAGTAGCAGGAAACCTCCTCCAGAATGGACACGTCGTGAGTGTTTCTCTTCTCAGAGGTGTCTGTGAGCCCTTTGTTGTGGTGTCTGTTGCTCTGTGATCCTGGGGTCAGAAGCTGAACTGGCTTGTCCCAGCAGGAGCCGCGGTGTGCCAGGGCTTCTGCACAGGTACAAGATAAGGCTCAGTGTCTGTCCCGGCAGGCAGGCACCGGGCAGCAAAGATCACTTGGTCGTGGTTTGGGAACACAGGGCTGACTTAACACACCAGGGTTCTTAACTAATTAACTTAGACCCTGTTAGCGCTCATCTCAGTCCTCTTGCTGCTGTTGGGCAGCAAAGATTACAAAACCTTGTGGAGGGGCCCTTCTGAGATAAACTTATCCACGTCCCAGGATCTGCTGTGGCGTGGAAGTGTCTGAGCAGAGTTTGGAGGGAGCCTGGAACTCACGTAGCGTGGAATAATAACAAATAGAACAGCAAATGTACAGCTGAAGTTGTCCTGTTAATTAAACTGGCTTTCTAATCCTGGTAAACAAAAGAAACATGAATTTATTAACAGTATTTTATATTTAAAGTGCTTCCGATCATTAAGCAAAGGAATTGCTGCTTAATGCATTTAGCTTGTCAGATTTTCAGAAGTGTCAGCTAAAACTTCAGGCAGATACCCCAGAGGTTTTTAAAAGAAGATGAGAAAATTCAGTGTCCGTTCCCCTTTGCCCACAGTCTAATTTAAGAGCCAAACACTAAATGCCTTTGACATCCCACTAAATGTTTTTAGATACACAAATATCTATTACAATATGATCCAGTCTTCTTTTAGGAATAGTAAATCTCAGGGTGTCCTGGTTTTTATTCGTAGATTGGGAAAAAACCCCAACAAACCTTTTTTTTTTTGTTCTCCTAAATAATAAACTGGTTCACATACATGAAATATTGTCTTTCAATCTCCAACTCTGCCTGAAATGGAAGGTAATTATTTATTGCATTAGTTCTGTATGATGGAATATATGTATTTAAAGTTGCATGAGTAGTGTCCATTTATAGCCCAAGTTTAACAGGTTTTTCCCTGATTTCTTTTGGAAATAACAAGTCTCTGGGCTCACTAGAACTGGCCAGGGGATTGTCAACCTGTACTACTATATGTAATGTATTTGAAACAAACAGGTGACTTCTGGCATAGGAACAAGTAATTATTTTTTAACTCTGTTGTAGCAGCTTGTGTATTTTTAAAATAAGATTACATTATCACTGGATGTTTTGGGTTGGGAAGGACTTTAAAGCTCATCTCATTCCAATCCTGTGGCATGGGCAGGGAATCTTCCACTAGACCTATCAAGGGAAACTGTATGGAGGTGACTTTTTGTCCCCCATTATTTTTAAATCTCTTCTTTTTGAATGCTGGAGTGTGAGTGCCTGCTCAGAAGGGATCGCTGCGGGTGCAGGGGCGTGGAGCCACACCAGGGTTAGGGCTGACCCCTGGGGGGGTTCAGGTCCCTGGGCTGGGTGTCCCGGGAGGTTTGGGTGGGAAGGGCTGGGAGCCCTGCCTTGCTGGGAGCCCTGCCTTGCTGGGAGCCCTGCACTGCTGGGAGCCCTGCACTGCTGGGAGCCCTGCCTTGCTGGGAGACCTGCACTGCTGGGAGCCCTGCACTGCTGGGAGCCCTGCCTTGCTGGGAGCCCTGCCTTGCTGGGAGCCCTGCACTGCTGCGTGCTGGCAGTAGGTGTAGCCGGAATGCTGTGGATCCAGCTGCAGCACTGCTGAAGGGAGAGGGGATGGAAATCCCTCTCAAATACTCCTCCTTAAGCACTGCTCGCTCTTCCCCTCCTGCTTCTTACAGTGAGGGGCCGAGACTGACAATCTTTATCTACCCTCTCACTTGACTCTGTTTTCTTGCCACTTACTCTTTTGCTGCCTAATCAAAGCAACTTTTTAATCCTGGTAAACAAAGGAAACATGACTTTATTATCAGTATTTTATATTTAAAGTACTTCAGCTTATAAAGCAAAGGAATTGCTGCTTAATGCATTTATTTTTCCTCATTGCTTCTTGTCACATTTTCAGAAATGTCAGCTAAAACTTCAGGCAGATACCCCAGAGGTTTTTAAAAGAAGATGAGAAAATTCAGTGTCTGTTCCACTTTGCCAACAGATAAATTTAAGAGCCAGACACTAAATGCCTTTGACATCTCACTGTTTTTAAATACACAAATATCTATTACAATATGATCTGGTCTTCTTTTAGGAATAGCAAATCTCAGGGTGTCCTGACTTTAATTTGTAGATTGGAAAAAAAAACCCCAGCAAACCTTTTGTTTTATTCTCCTCAATAATAAACTGGTTCACATACATGGAATATTGTCTTTCAATCTCCAACTCTGCCTGAAATGGAAGGTAATTATTTATTGCATTAGTTCTGTATAATGGGGTGTATTTAATTAAAGCTGCACAGGCAGTGTCATGTTTATTGCCTGAATTTAACAGGATTTTCCCTGATTTCAGACAGGTCCATGGTATCTGTTAAACACAGAATTAGTGGTGGGGTTTTTAGTCCGTGTCTCTGGATCCTCCCAGTATTAACCACAGCCTGTTAAATGTCCTGGAGCAGGCAGAGACCTTGAAGACTGGCCAGAGAGCACATTTCCAGCAACACTCATTCCTGGCTTTTAAATTAGTGCTTAATTTTTCATCGTGTTTTGCCCCCCTGGTGCCATGTCTGGGCTACAGAGTGCTGTGTTCCAGTGCCCTGGCAGTCCAGGTGCGCAGGGCTGCTGTGGGCTCCTGGGGCAGGTCTCCAGCAGCTGCCCGCTTGCTCTGCTTCTGCTGCACAGTTGTTAAGGCTTTGTTTCATCTGTCTCACCTCACAGAGTCAGGAGTGGAGGACAGGGGCTTTCTTTAGGGATATCTGTGCAACTGGAAAGTGAGGTGGCAGAGCTTTAAAAACTAGTGGCTGATGAGTGTTTAAAGGCGTTGGCAGCATTCTGTGCTATAATAATCATTAGACTTTCTTAATCACCGAAAATAGCAGTCTTGCATACAACCTCAGATTTTAAGATTGCCGTGTGTTTATTTTTTCCAGTGCCACAAGGTTGCAGTAGTGAGGGAGGATAAACTCGAAGGTAAGCAGACCGGGAAAATCGTGTGGCTTTAACTTTTTTCTTTGAAAGAACAGCAAAATGAGCAAAGCTCAGAACTTGCCATCTGCACGTAAATGCCCAGCCAGGCTCTTGGGGTCAGGTGTGTACTTTTTGTACCAGCTGTTTCTCAGAATCTGGAGTATCTGAGCCAACAGCTGAATACCTTCAGGCTTGTGATTTGAGTCTGATTTTTTTTTTGAAATTCTGAACGTTTTGTCGGTGATTCTTTTCCAACTGCCTGCCACTGACAGGAGGGAGACGACAATACTCTTGTAGTGTCTCAGAACAATTGTGAGCCTTCAGGCCCCCAGGAATGCTGAAACTGATAATTCTGGTTATTGGTTCAATGCAATTGCAGTCTTTGCCCTGAGCCCTGTGGGTGTTAAAATGTTCTTGTAGGACATTTACCTCACTTTTGTGAGTAAAAGGTGAAAAAACCCTCGTTGTAACACTGCTCCATGCACCCGTTGTCTCACCGTCTTTCCAGCTCTGGTCCTGCTGATGAAATCTTACCCACAGCAATTGAAACACAACTTCAGGCTCTTCATCACTTTCAAATAACATCTTTGGCATTTGAGAGCACACTGTGGCATTTGTGACCTTAAGGATCTGTGCTAATGACCTCACTTTGTTTGAAAGACTTGTGTTGTTTTCATTTTGGAAATCTGAAGTGGATTTCTAGCTCAGGCTGTTTTCCTCGGGGCAGGAGCTTGTCAGGCAGTGCAACTACTCTGTGTCATGTTTGTTGAGTTATGTGTGCTGCCTAACACTCTGTTTTGCTGTGGAGGAAAGGGTTGCTTATGGTTTTTGTATTGGAAGGCAGGCCAAAGGTATGACTTATATTTGGAAGAGGCTGAGATTTTTGATGGGAGTAGGGCTGCATAGTCTAGGACTGGCCCCAAGAAATGATTACTGTGTGTATTTTTACAGTGCCTAGAAGCTCAGCCTCAGACCAGGACTCTGTGGAAAGAACAATATATAGGCAATGAACAAAGAATTCCTGAAAGCCAACCCTTGTCTCGAGGGGGTTGCAGTCTAAGTAGCATAAAAGAGATAAAGTTGTGATTCCAGCAGACTGCTGGGGGTGACACTGTGGTGCTGGACACAGCCCCAGTGGCAGAGAGCAGTTCCAGCAGGGCAGAGCGGTGACCAGCTACTTTCTGCCTTAGCTTAGGTACTCACACAGATATTCTGGATCCCAAACACTGGATGTTTTGAAGGTAGACGCAGAGAGATCACTTGTTATTCAGTTGTGCGAGAACCAGGAGCGTGTGGTGGAACACGCGACAGGCTTGTGGAGTCTGTTACCTTGAATTCTCCATTAGTGAGCGGTGGGGGAAGGTGCAGTTGGACCCTCTTATACTCAAGCTTTGCTGTCGAGTCGTCTGTCCGTCGTTGCATCCTAAAGGCTGTGCTAACAGAGGGCTTTTTTTTCCTTCTTTTTCCCCAGCAATGAAGTCTAAGCTATCCACAATTGCCAGTGTTCACGTGTACAGCATCCAGAAGGCCCTGCTCAAGGACAGCTCCCCCCTCTACAACACCGACTACGACATCGTCAAAACAAACCTGCAGCACTGCAGCAAGTGAGTCCTGTCTCCCTTTTCCTCTGAAGCACTTCAACACTGGTGTTGCACTTCAATGCTTACTAGATAGGCCTGCATTTTTAGAAAGCTAGGAAAAGATATCCTCAGAGTCCTGCCAGAGCAGTGCCCAAAGAGCACACTGTGTGTTGGTTTTGTAAACTGAGCTCACAGTTGGTTCACTTGGTCCTTACTCCAACCGGGAGATTGTTCCAGTACCTTGCTTGTCTGATGGCTGGAAACGTTTCTCCCTTTTCCAGGCCACACTTAGTCAGGACCATTTTAATCCAGTTCTCAGCCACACAGGTAGAGAAAATCGGAACAGGCTGATAAAACCATGAGTGATGTGCTCAGCAAAGCATTAACAGGACTTTGCTTTCTGTTTTGTGAAACTGTGTTTTCATCTTCTGGATTCGTCCACTTCTCTGAAGATGTCTCACAGGAGCTCCTTCTCCGGGAGTTGGGCTTTGATCCTTGTGGGTTCATTCCAGCTCAGAACACTGTGTGATCTCTGAGACATAGGAGGAGCACACAAAACAGCCCAGGCAGCACAAGTGTCCTTCATGGTGGAACTGGAGAAGAACTGGGAGGGACTGCAGTCTCCAGGAGTCACTGTCTCCCTCCTGAGCAGCGCCTGGCAGCTGGAGCTTTTCATTTGTGTGTTGTTCCCACCACGACAGCTTCAGCTTGAAGTCATGGGGATGCACAGTGCCATGACCAATCTGGTTTAAAGGGGGATGCCTGAAGCTTGTGTCATAGGAAGAGTATAGAATTTGAAAGGAGAAACGTAGTTGTATCCGAAGTGTTGACAAGAGAGTGGCAGAGAAAATAGAAGCTGTGTGTTCGGGGCACGAGTGTCACTGCCCTGGAAGGTGCTGGAAAACCCTGCCTCAGTGGAGCCACGTGCCCTGCGTGTGGCTGCAGTTGCCTTCTTCCTCTCGGTTTACTCTTAGGCACCCCAGCATGGTGATACCTGTGCCTTAGGGATACTTGTATCCTCTGGGATTAAATATCCAGGAGGTCATCTAGATAATTCTGGTTCTGAAACAGCTCTCTGAAGCCTGTGTGTAAATCCAGTTTTGAAGCAGGATTTCCCAAGCAAACTAAGAAAAATTGCAGCTTCTTCATTTGTGACCTGGCTGAAGTAAATACAAATTGATCACATTCCCTCTCTCTTGTCAGCTGCGTGGATTGCCTTTGACACTTGGGAAAAGATTCCTGTAGGACCTGCAAAAGCCAGAGGTTTAATTATGTGATGTTTGTAGCAAACAGAACCTCCCTGTCAGTCCAGATATTTCACAGCTCTGGGACAAGGATCTTTGTTCTTTTCTGTGTTTCTGTGGGACCTGCTTTGCTGTGAAGACAGTGGAGGTGGTTGGATGTACTGATTAATACCAATATCAGGGTTTAATGCCTGTCGCCATTGCCAGCTTTCCAAACAGAAGCAGCTCCCTGTTTGCAGAGCACAGTCCAAGTATTGCCTATTTTTTCAGTGATTATTTAGTGAATTTTGGGTCAAGCCCATAAAACTATAGTCACACAGCAGCATCAAGGCAAGCTGACTTGGAATGTGGGAAGTTTAGCTGAGCTCTGCTGCACGGTCAGTACAACTATTGACAATATTATTTGTGACTTGGAGGGTTGGTGGTGTTTGGAGTAGGAGCACAAGCTGCCCTGAGAGCTGTATTAACCACGTTAAAAAGAGATTGAAAGTATAAAGGAGAGTGGGATTATTTTTCTTCAATGTCGTTTTCCTTCCTTTAAAGGTTTGAATGTCAAGAGGTTGCTGCTGCAGCCTCGGAATGCTGTGGAGATGGTGTTGTTTTGTTAATACAGATCCTGATGGGAGTAGAAGTGGACTGTGCTCGTGAGCAGCTAATGCTGAGGCACAGAAATGAACTGGCAGAAGGAGGCTGCTTTATTTCTTAGGCAAATAAAAATATGCTGTGTAATTCAGTGGGCTGGGAGGCGTGAGTCTGGGCTCTTTTGTGGCATTTCTGTGGGAAATCTGGAAAGCGTCGCCTGTGATTTGCACAGTGGGGAGCAGAGTTCAGCTATTTTTGGGAACTGCTATTCCTGACTGTCAGTGAATTGTGCTGTAACTGTGAGCACATCATTTAGTTCTTATATCTCCATATCCCCAAACAATCAAGTTCCAGACCATTATAAGATGAGCTGCTTCTCAGTCTCAGGGATTACAGGGAAATAACTTTGTGTAGTTAAATCGGGATGTCATGGATATCTTCTGAGCCATTTCAGTTGTTCAGTTTCAGCTGGGATTTACTTACCTGGCCAAGTACTTACCTGTGGCTGCTTGTTGCAGCAGTTTTGGGCTTTGTCAGAGCATCAGAAAGCTCTAAATGTTTTAGACCCTCACACACCCGTACAACTTCTACCACAGGCTTTAGAGAGCGTAACCCATTTAGGAATAAAATGCAGCCTGCTCCCTGTCCCGCCTGGGTGTGGAGAAGGCCCTTTTCCCCCCCAGGAAAGCTGCACAGCTTGTTTAATATGCAGATGCTGTGGCTCTCACTGTCAGGTTCAGCTGATCTTTTCATCAGAGGTCTCTTGCTCTGTGCCAGCCTTTCTTTCTTGTCCCATGCACAGATTAAATTGCTCCTTTTTCCATAACAGGACAACGCAGGCCCAGAGCAGCAGCGGCGCTACAGGAGGGGGGAAGGCGAGGTGAACACTGCAGAGTTTAAAGGCTGATGGAATTTTTCACTCCGTCACACAGGTTCAGTGCCATCCGCTGTGCCGCCGCCGTGCCCAGGACGCCGCCTGACGCTCCCCGAGCACCGGCGTCCGCGCAGAGTCCCCAGAGGCAAAGGGACGCCGGTGCTGCCGGCGTGGTCAATGGCCACGGGCCCCCGGCTGCCAAACCCCCCCCGCAGCAGCACAAAGGCATCATGGGGATGTTTGCGGCCAAAGCAGCGTCCAAACCCCAGGACACACATAAGGAGGCCAAAGCAGAGGCCAAGGAGGCCCCAGGTGTAAGTTACCTCAGACCCCCCCGGGTTCTTGGCGTTAATGATCCGCTCTCACACCGCCTCAGTGACCTCAGCCACCCCTGCACTGCTCCTCGTGCTAAACCCGCGTCCCACTGGGAATGCTCAGTGATCCTTTTTAAGTGTTTAACTGTGTGCAGGCACCTGGGGCAAAAATGCCTCGTGCCACACTCTTGATCTCTCCACAAAAGTGTATTTGCCATAACTTTGACATTCCCCAACGAGCCGGATCTCCAGCGAGTGTAAACCAGCATAGCTGCCTTATGGAGACAATTGTTCCGTTGTCTCCAGCTATCCCAGTATACACAGCAGCTGAGGATCTTGCTCTCTCCATTGTGCTTAAAAGGATTTGTTTTGAGCAATAAGTGAAACGTGAGAAGCCCAGGTCTTAAAAGTATCAAGGTGTTTAAAGTTGGTCTGTGAGGGAAGTTTCAGGGCTTGATCTGTGCAAGACTAAATTGTTTATCTTTCGACTGCTGTTTTTCCAGGATAGGATTATGTTTTCATTTTAATTAGTATAATTGTTTTTAAAGCAATGTGGCCAGAAAAATGGGTGTTAAAATGGTAACACTCCCTGTGGATGGTTTGGCCTTTTTATAACAGCTGAGTACATTTCAGTTCCTTTTTCTGATTTTTTAGGGAATTTAGAACTGGTGAAGTGTGCGTGTTTTGGGAACTTTAGTGTCTGGTTGCCTTTTATTTGCATGAAAATAAGTCGGATTAGGAAGCTGCACTTTCTTAGGTGGTCTGTGTGGGTGTGTGGGGGTGTGTGTGATTTCTCACATTGGTGGCTGCACTGGTGCAATAGAACAGTGATATTTCTCTGCAAACAGCCTACGTGCCAGAGGAGCTGGATAAAGCCTTCCTGGTTTGGCCAATCGCTGTTCTTTCCTCTGTCGGCTGCTGTGAATTGAGGCACCGATGGTTTGCAAAAAGAACAGTTCTTTCCTGGGAACTGACCCAAGTCCCAAGCACTTATTTCAGTAACACTGTCAGCCATCAGATGGGAATGTGCCCCGAGTCAGATCTGAAGGCCTGACCAAGGAGTCCTTAGTAACTTACTCTGGCCCCTTTGATGCACGTAGTGTCTAGTGAGTATCTTCAGATTCTCCAAAGCAGCTGCTAAAATCTAAGGCAGTGGGAACAAATGCTATCTATTATTTTGCTTGTCCAGAAGCAGTGCTGTGCATCTTGAGGGCTGGGAACAATTCCTGTGGTTATTCCTCTTTTTGCTTCCAGGTGTCTGCAGCAAGCAGCAAGCCACCAACAAAGAACAACATCATGAACAACTTCTTTGGAAAAGCTGCTATGAGTAAGTGCTTTTCTGTTTTCAGAGGCCATCATGGTCAGGAAACAGCCTGTTGTAATTAAAAAAAAAAAAACCAAACCAAAAAGCCCCCAAACCTGAGGGTTATTTGAAGTCTCTTTTTTTTTTTAAATTATATTTTATTTAAGCTGGGTAGAAATTAGAAATATTCAGTGGAATCCAGTGTTTTATAGTGGAGCCATGATGGGAGGCATACAGAAAGGAGCAGAACTCTTCCTTCCCAACCCCACACTACCAAACTCATTGGATTTTTTTTATATCCCCTCTTTCCTAGTAGTTTTCCATACTATTCTTCTGCTCTTTTGCACTCAAAGGGGTTAATGTTTTTGCGCACAGCTCTTAAGGCAAAAATTAAGAGTTTTCAGTGGAATTTTTCAGACAAAAAGCTTGCTGGAGGGAGATCAATTAAAATGACATATTTGAGCAGACTAACCCAGGAAGGATTTTTAGTGCAGAAGAAATCTGATTTAAAGTGAGTTCTCCTGGCTGGAAGATCAGCTATTGGTGAGATGTTTGCCAAAACCTGTTTTGCAGGGCAAGTTAATGGTGCTTGCTTTTCATCACACAGCACTGAGGAGCCCATCGTTACTTTTAGGGTTAATTTCTTTCCTAAAAACTGAAGGACTAATAAATGAAGAATAAAAATGAGGGGTGGCCTTTCTCTCTGAGCAGAGGTTTGGACTAGGTGGCCTCTGCAGGTCCCTTCTGAATTATCCAAGTCTAAAGAAAATATGCTGAAGCTTTTAAATAGGTATTGGAAAAGGACTGTGGGACCTTCCTCAAAGATTCCCTTGTAACAGTGAGTACAAGAGGCTTCAAAGAGGAATTTTGGGAGAGAGCAAACAGCAAAGTTCACTTTCTAACAGACATCTGTCAGAGTTTGCAGGGGACAGTTCCAGCACTGATCACACAAGGCACAGCCCTGCTGGGACTCTTTGCGTCCCTGTTTTGGTGAGACTGAGGGAGCTGAGGACACTCTCAGCCTAAGGACAGTCACTACAATTAACTGGAGTAAATTCTGAAGGTCTGAGAAGAGCCCTAGACCAAAGTTCATGTGCTGAAAACCCAAAATGGCATGGTAAAGGTGACCCAGTGGTGATGGGGAAGGCTTTGTGGCTGCATTTCTGTCATTTCCAAAGGGATTCCCTTCTCTGCTGAGTCCTGTCGGGGAGCACATCAAGGAAACTTGTGAGGTGGCTGCGGAGAAGGAGCAAACTGAGCAGAACTGGAAATGATTATGTGTATGGAAGAGAGGGTGGGATTCCTGGAGTAAGATTTATTCCCTACATGCATGTCTCTCCTGGCTTCAGAGGTTCCACTGTTGCCAGAAAGTCCTGGGTTAACAACAGTGGGGTCCTTGGGCTTTCTGCTGTTGATCATAAATAAGAGAGCTGTTGTTGCAGTGCTGTTTCCCACAGCCCAAGCAAGCAGCAGCCTGTTTTCCCAGCACTCCCAGAAAGGCATTGGCACGATGTCGTGGCCCTCCCGGCAGCCTCTGACCCCACTGATGATGTCCTGCCACTGCCTCCCAGTCCTCTTCCACTGAGTTTTAGCTGCTGCAGTACGTGTGACTTGACGTCAGGAACAGCAGAACCATGGAAAATCACCTAGAAATTTTAGCATACCCTTCTTTTTCCCGCTTCTGATATAGCTTGGCCAATCTAGATCTCTAATGTAATCCAGATCCCTAAATCCATGATGGGTAGTGTTGTCTGTATGCTTGGTGCACAGAGCTGGCCAGCTGCTTTGTAAGTTGTCATTCAAACTGAATGCCCAGTGTTTGTTCTTTTTGAATGGTTTACTCACAGATAAACTCAAAGTCAACTCTGTGCCTGAGCAGCCAAAGGAGGAGAAAGAAGTAGTGAAGCCTTCAGTTGCTGTAGCAGAACCAGAGTCATCTCCTAATACTGTAGCAGAGAAACCTGGGAAGAAAACAGAGTCTGCTAGAATTCAACAAAAGGACAAGAAGAGGTGGGTCACGCCTTTCAGGGTCCCTGTGAACCTGCTTGTGGACAGCCTGCGTGGAGCTGGCTGGTCATACAGCGCTGGCTCACTTCCTGTTTCCATATACTAAATTGTGTTAAACCTCACTAAAATTATCTCTCAGGACTTTTTCCTGGTGTTTCTTTTCCATTTACTGCTGTAAGTGCCTCAGGGCCATTGGTGCCGTTGCATGTGGGAAGGGACACGGCCCAAGTTGTCTTCAGTGGGAGGGGATGGCTTTCCACGAGACAGCCTCCCACTGTGAGCAGCCGTAGGAGAGACCCCGCAGGCAGCGTGGGGAGGGCTGGCAGGAGCACCTGTCCTGCAGGGAAGGTGGGATATTCCCAGGCTGTATGTACACAGCTTGCAGCACAAAGTTGTGCTTGTTGATCTCCATAGCTAATGTACGGCTGCTTTCAATGCCACTGGTTTACTTTGGGCTGAGGCTCCAAGTTAATTTTAAGTTCAGCCCTTTGTGTTTAATCCAACCCAAACTGACAGAGACAAAGAATCACTACAGTCTGATGGCTCTCTGGTGGCCTATGAGTAATTAATTGGTGGTCTCAATCCATTTCTAACTGAATAGGTAAGCACACCACCCAGCCCACCATCGCAGTTAGCACTAACTGCTTGTCTTATTGATAGTCTTGTCCAAGAAGCCAAGGGCCTGGAGGTGTTGGCAGCGTGGAGTTGGGAAGGCCACTTGGGCTGTCCCAGCTCTTTGAGGATACGTGGGCCTTTAGCCTCCAGGCTTGTTCGTCTGACACGTCTCGCCAACATTAAAAAGAAAGAAGCTATTTTATTTTTCCAGTAGTCTTTAAAAATGGCTCCAGGATTCTGAGACACTACCTCATAGTCAGTCAGTGGCAAGCAGTCTGTCAAAAGAGGTTCTGAGTGATGCTTCTGGGGACATTGGGAGCCTGAGCTAAAGAGACAAGATCAGATACACGCTCTTGCCAGGCTGCTGTGGCCAGGCGAGATGAGGTACTGGGCTGAAGCAGAGGGGCTAAAGAAATCCTCCTTGTTTTGGAGAGCTGCATATGGGTAAGGATGAGAGGCCTGGAAATGCTCGTGTACCTGTGCCTGGTTGTGTAGGGAGTGTACAGTTCAGAGTATGCGATGCTCAGGTTTTCAAGAGGCATTTGATTTCCTTGCATCAGGAACGTGCTCCTCCAAACACATGTGATGCTTTTGTGCACACATGAGAGATAATGGGCGTTCATTCCCTTTTTTTTCCCTTTACTTTTTGTGGCAGCAAAACGAAGAGAGCGGATAGGTCGGATGATGAGGAAGAAAGAGATCCCGAAAATGTCAAGAAAAAGAGGAAGCGAATCAAACAACTTCAGTCTGACAGCAGTGATGAGGAAGGTAAAAAGATCTGTAAACAATCAGGCATGTAGGTCAGGGGTCTGATTTCCAAAACATCTCCAAATCTGTTGTCAATGATTGAGGGAATAGTTTAAAGGACTAAAGACCGTGGAAATGGCTGTAGCGTGAGCTCTCTGTTTGTCTTTGTCCTGCAAGCACTTGGGCATAGAGTTGAGATGTCTCAGTGATTCAGTCTTTGTTTTAGCTTAGCTCAGACCTGGCTGTCTCCTCACCAAGTGTGCTGCCAGTGCCACTGACATGTGGGAAGGAGGTTCCCAAATCTCTTGTGAAAGATAGCGCGCTTTCCAGAACCGTGGGGCTGGTCAGAACCAGTTCGTGTGGGGAGGAAACACTCACAAGTGACCTCCCTCTCCTCACAGGGTCATTTTTAGTATCTTTATTCTGTTTATAGAAAGGATTTGGAAGACAGTGTTGGAAGCAAGACTTCCAAAAAGAAAAGAGATAATAGGCAAACTGGAGGCAAAGCAGCTGAGCCGTATCCGCTGCGACTCTGTGTCTCCTCTGTGGCTGTGACAGGAGTGGGGTGCCCAGAACATTGCAAGATTTGGGCTTATAATGAGGAACAGCAGGGCTGGATTCCAAAGAATTTGGATAATTGAGGTGACAAATGCCGTTCAATATAGATAACTGGAAAATAAGTTGGAATTGAGCTTGCGAGTATGTGCTAAATGGAACAGTCATCCAACAAGCTGCTCAGGAAAAGAACTTGGGGATCATTTCGGACGAGTAATTGAAACCACCAGTTTGGTGAGGAGCTCCAGTAAAAGAAGGTGAAACAGCAAATGGGGTGCACTGGTGAGGAGGTGGAGTCCCTTGGGAGAGCCAGAGCTAATCTAAATGATTCCTCATTTAGTGTGGCTGGCACGTGGGCAGCAACCAGGAGATCAGGAAAATCTGTGGTGCCAGAGAGAGAGGTGGCTGCTGTTGGTGGCTGCAAATCTTTGCAGTATTAGACCTGTGTTCATAGTTTCCCTTCTGCCCACGTGATTTCAAGTGATCTTTGCCATCAGCTATGTATCACTTCTTAGACTATTCCACAGGATGATAAATCTCTCAGGAAGCTGTTCTTTGTGATCAGCCTTAATTCCATCACATTCCTGTGGGCAGCTCCTTGTTTGGCTATAATACATATACATATATGCCCACACTCTTTGGTATTTATTTCTTTAAATGTTTGTCTTTCCATTTCCTCATCACTCCCCTACTGACAAGCTGAGTTGTTTAGCTCTGAGGAGGGAATTTTGAAATCAGCCCATCCTTGCTGGGCTGGAACCTCTCAGCTTATCCACATCCTGTGAGTGAGGTCAGGCAGGAGTTTGGAATGTTAGAACTCTCTGGTCTCCTGTGGGATACCTGCGTGACCTTAGCATGTGTTGAACAATTAATGCTTTTGAATGGGATGCCTTCTGGTTTCATTTATTGCAAAGTTTATATTCTCTCTAGTGACCAGGGATAGAACCTGAGGGAATGGCTGGACCTGTGTCACGGCAGGTTTAGGTTGGATATTAGGGAAAAGTTCTTCCCCCAGAGGGTGGTCAGGCACTGGGGAGGTTTTTTGTCACTGCTATTGCTGCTCCTGCATCGAAACCCTCTTTGTTCCTTATTTCTTTGTGTTGTGCATTAGAATTGTAAATTTATGCAAATTACAGAGCATGTATAGAAATTTGGATATCATTCAGTTTGCCCTTTCAAAAGGGAAAATGAGAATTGAGAGACCTCAGCCCTTTGGGCCTGCTGCTTGCCCTTCTAAATCCAACCAGTTGAAAGAAGATAGATTTGAATTGTTTGGAATATTTCTAATGAGTCCAAACTGGTAACATTACATTCCATATTCAAGTAGAATACTGTAAGTTGGATGAAACAAATAATTTAAAAAAATAATAATATATACAGCAGCTGGACTTCAAGAGCATTTATCCTTGGAAAGGTTGGAAACAGGTTTCTCCAGAGAGCAGGGGCAACTTGAATCCTTAGCATCAGTGAGCAGAATGGGGGCTGGAGTGACAGGCACACTTCGCAAGGTTTTGTGGGTGTGAAACTCAGTCTGCATGGCTGATGTGAAGCACTGTATGGGCACTTCTGTGTCAGGCCAGGTCTTCTGCCTAGTTCTATGTTAGTCTGCTCTTGATGTACTAAAAGTAGCCCAAAATAAGCTCTCCTTGCACCGGCATCAGCACATTGTACCATGCTGAAAATACAGAGAGGGCATAAGGCACAATCCTCTCCATTTAAATGATTTTTCATTAAAAAGTTATATTGGTACGAGGGTTCCTTAGTCACTGCGGGTTGTTTTGCTTCCAGTGCCAGAATAAACTCCACAAGTGCGCCCACAGAGGACAGGAGGTTTGGCAGCTTCAGCTGTACCAACACAGGCAGCGTTTCGCAGTGTTGACAAGTGTTTTACAGCCACTTTGGAGGGTGATTTCAGTGGCACTGTGACCTACAAACTCCGTGGGTTTTGGAGAGCCACAGCAGAAGCACTAAAGCTTCTCACAGTTTTTCCAGGCAGGGTCAGAGCAAACCAAACAAAGCCAGGATTTACATCTTTGGTCCATCCAGTTGCCCAACTTGTATCCATTTCACGCAGCTGTTGCTGTTGAGCAAACTGTGGGCAGCAGCTAGTGGTTGACTCAGGAGTTATCACATGTCAGAGGGCTGTGTTGGCTAGAAGAGGATAATAAAGTAATAAAGAGCTTGATAGTAGTCCTAAGCACTCTGATGTGGGGAGAAGGTGCCTTCTGCCCGCCAAAAGCAGGGGAATTGTTTGAAGGAAGCTGAAAAAAGCCCAAATTTCCCCCAGGGAATCTAGTGGAGCTGGCACACTGACAATGACTTCAGCAGCCTCTACTTGAGCATGGCAGAGGCTTTTCACCAGGCTGGTTTTCAACCCTCTTAGCCTGTCCTCTCCTAAAGATATTTCAAAATTCTGAGGCCAAGGCTGGGCAGTGGTGATGCAGGTTTGGTGCTGGGCAGTGTGTGGAGGCCTCAGCCCACAGTTGCTGCGAGACTGGGATGAACAGTGAGAGTTCTGAGCCCCCCTCGGCCACCCAGCACTTGCACCTCGGAGCAGAGCCGTTGTTTGGCTCTGTCCTCGCAGCGCTGCCAGCCCCAGCCCTCTGGAGCAGGGTGAAACCCCGAGTCATGTTATCCCACTCTGTTTGCATTCCCGTGCCTCGCTTACTGCAGTAGTTGGGAGGCCGAGTCCTTGTTGAGGAATGTAATTTATTATTGGGCCTTGGCAGCCGAGCGCTGTTTCACTCGAGCCCTTGGTAACCTCCGAAGGTCGGCTGGCCGCGTGCCTGGCAGAGCCGTAGCTGCTCACACTGACCTAATCCCTCGGGACAGCTCCAGATCCCGACTCCGTGTTCGGGCGGGATGAGGGCGGTGCTGCAGCAGCAGGGCTGCGAGCAGGAGCCAGGCAGGCACTGTCCGCTCCAGCCACATCCTGGTCGTGATGAAGCAATAGGTCACAGGAGGGAGTTTGTTCCCCCACATTCCCAGCTCTCCCCCACATCTGAGGGCTGGGCTTGCGTTGCAGCGTTTCTCCCTTGGATCTCCTGGAGCTCTGTCCCCCTGCCAGCCCCATGGAAGGGTGACCCTGCCTTGCTCGTTGGTCTGAAGCCCTGCTTGTCTCACTTTGACGTTGCTGGTAGAGGCTCCAGAGCTCACTTTGCTCCCTACAAATGTGTGAAGGTGTCCTTGACTGGTCCGATCAGTCTTGGCATTGAGTGGAGCCCGGTGTCCCTGTCCTTGAACCCAGAGGAGAGCAAGGAGATGAAACAGTGAGAGAATCAACTTCGTTTTTCTCAGTGGTTTGATTTTTTGTGGGTTTTTAAATTTTTTTTTTTCTTTCAAACAAAGGTTCGAGATGTCCCTTAACAATCTTTTAGGATGTGTGACAGTATACTGCACTTCATTCTTGGGTCAATCTAATAGCATGGGTTGTTTGGGATGTGTAGCACCACTAGTGAGGCAACAGTTGTTTTACCACACTCCGCCTCTTTTAATTTCTAAACAAATTACAGTCGTTCTTTTTAACAAATAAGTGAAATGTATAGGTGAAACATGCCGGTTCCTGTGCCTGCTTTTAGAGTTTCCCTTGGTGGAACCGATTTTTTTGTCTTACCAAAAATCCCCATCCTATCCCACTCTCCTTCCTCTGGGAACTGCAGTGTGTAGCATTAGACCCACACGCTATCAAGGTGTTCCTCTTCTTAGCAGATGTCCCACCATCTCCCACACCTGAGGAAGAGAGAGCTCCATCTCCACCACCTGTACCTGCTCTGAAAACTGAACTGGAGCCTGCATCCACGGAGGTGAGAGCAGATTAGAGTGATTAACTGCCAGAAATTAACTCCTGGTTTCTCACAATGCTGCGATGTCCCCCAGGGCTCAGCTGGAGGGAGGAAGCGGAAACGGAAGCGTGTGCTGAAATCCAAGATGTTTATTGATGAAGAGGAAGGCTGCATGGGTAAGACTGGCTGTGCCCTACACTCACTGGAGCTCACTTTATTGACCATTTTAACAGGCCAGCCTCTCCCAGGCTTAGAAAGAGGTTCACAAAATCACTTTGTTATCCCACTTGGAACTCCTGCTCCCGGACTGAGGTAACTGCCCCTCTGGTGAAGGCCTGGGTAGGGAGTCAGAGCTGTAGCTGAATCCTTACCCTTTTTTGATTATTCGCAGATTTTCCTTCAGTTCTTTTCCCTTTCCTCCTGCCAGCATGAGCACCACCTTCATTTACTCTCCTCTCCAAAGCTGCAAGCTTTTAAAGATGGTACAGAAAGAGGTTTAGGGTTTGGGATAAATTCTGGCTGAGATAACTTTGTTGGTTTTTTTTTCCTTTGAGGATAAATCCAGAGCTGTGCAGAAGAACTTGATTATATGTTAAAGAAACTTTCAGTATCCCAGATAAACAGGGCATAAGTTGGGGCTTAAATACTTCATAGGGTTTCTGTTTCTGATAAGGGTGGCTCTGCTTTCAGAAGGGAAGAGAATCCCTATGGAAGCCCTGAGAGCCAGAGGCTTTGAATTCCAGCCTGACTGGACTCTGCTTCCTCCTGTGACCTGGAGAAAGCTGTGTATGTAACACCACTGTATTTGTTTCCTCCATGTCCTGACATTGAAGTGGAGCTGCAGACGTTCAGAATATGTTAGTTTGAGTTTTGTTGTGTTTTGAGAGGTTTTTTAGAGGCTTTAAACACTTAAGAGTGTGGAATGTGGTTTTTGTAATGCTGTTGTCAGCTCGATTGTATGGGATGCTTTCATTCCCCAGCCTAGCTGGGCTGAGGGGATGTCAGTGGAGCTCAGCCAGTGCTGGGGAAGGTGTGGTGCTGTTGCACAGGTCTGTCGTGGTGCTGAGCGTGGAGAGACTCGGGCACTCCTGGCCCAGCTCCGGAGCTGCCTGGCCCGGGCTCAGCCTGTGTCTGTTTGCACCTGTCTGCAGAGCTGCATCTTCTGCTTCCCATTAACTTGGTGTGTCTCCTCTAAAGAAACACTAAGCTGTAGCACTCAGCAGCTGGCTGCACTAGGGACTGCAATCCCAAGTACTGGATTCTTGCCCAAGAATTGGACTTGCACAGTTATCGACAGCTTTGGCTCATTACGTTATGGCATATTGTGCTCTCCATCCCAAATAGAACCATTAAAACACTTGGAAGGAAAATGGAACAAAATAGCATTGGATGGGGAGTTGAGTTGTACAGGCTCTGCATCCAGAGCACAGGAATGACTCTTCTGGGTTCAGCTTCCAGCAAATAGTGCCCTTCTCCCTCTGTTCAGCCTTTCCAGAGAGACCAGGGCTGGAGTATTGCCTTTCTTTCTCTGCTCTTCACCCCCACAGGGTTTCATAGTCCCTTGGAAAATCCAGACTCCTGGTTTTACAGTTCATATCCATTTTATGAAAAGGGATTGCAAGCCCCCGTTGTGCCCTTGGGAGACAGAGAAAGGGATGGAGCTGGGATACTGTGGAACTGGGCAGGGAGGAGATGCTGCTTTCTCTACTAAAACCCCTCCAGCCTGTTGTGCAGAACTTGCTGTCTGGTTATTGTCCAGTTTCTCTCCTCCCTTCCATTCCCCACCCTTTCCATGCACAGGCCTAATAATTCAAAGGCTAAATAACTCGCAAATCTCCCAGGCTAATGTAAATTTTAGTTATTCTTTGAAATATAGGGTTTTTTCCCCTCTCTCTGATGTCTTTTTTTTTTTAAAAACAAAGGCTAGGTTTTAAGAGATGTTAAATCTTAACATTACAGTGAGGCTGTACTTTATATTTCTCCACAATTTTAAGTGATGGTTTTCACAATAGCTGCAATAGCAAGGAATTGGTGTTAAAAAGCAAAAGTATTTTAGGGATTAGCCCTGAGGGATATTGAGCAATTAAAGTGTGTTGGGGATTAAGCACAAGACACATTTGTAGGCATCAACAGGAATCCATGGATTGAGTGCCTGCTCTTAGTCTCTAGTAAAGGGGAATTACTGAGGTTTAAGCTTGTGTGTTTCTACCTTGCACTTCCTAAAGCTTGAAAGGACACACATGGGCGTGGAGATGGGAATATCGAGGTGCATTGGAGGGAAGTCTGTGTTACAGCATTTTAGAGCTCTCATCCTTTGAGCCACTGTGACTTAGGGAGTCTGGCTGTGAGTGGGGCATCAGTAACTGTATCTGTGTACCCAGAGCTGCTGCAAATACAGACTTGTAAAGTTCAGCTGAGACTGCAGCCAAAGAAAGTTGATCTAAGCTGTGTTACTGCAGTTGGAGGGGGTTAACTGCACGCTTCGGGAGTTCCCAGCGATTCCTGACAGGGCTGACAACAGGATAAGGTTTTTAAGCTCACCCAGTGGTCTGTGGAAGCTGCTCCCTGAAAAGTCTGTTGCCTCTGAAGGGAGATTGCTTGGTTTGCAGTCCCTGTTTGAGGTTCTGCTTGTGCTGCCCAGGAGGATTTCATAGCATTCCTCTTCCCGGTCTCTGGTTACGTAGCAAACCTTATTTAATTTGATGCATTAATACAAGTGAAAGCCAGTTTCCCAGAAGAAGGGAAGTTAAGACATCTGTTTAAAAGAATACAGTTGCTAAAGAAGAATGGCTTACTAGAAGAATCCCAGAGCACTGCTGGGAAAGCTGATATAACAACATTTACTGGGATCTGACGGTGGCTTTCATCAGTGAGCTGACTCCAGTTTAATTTCCGTGAGCGTTGTTTTATATCCCTGGGCTTTCCATCGCCGGACGCTGACAGCAGTGAGCTGGCAATCCCCTTCAGGCACAGTCCCTGGTTGCAGACACGGCTTTGGGTTGACTTTTTATAAAGGATTTCTTTATATTTGCCCTGTTTGGCCACCTCTGTGGAAAGAAGCTGCCCCAAAGGTTTTGTGCTCCCTGAGATGGGCGACGTCTGCTTGGCTCTTCCCTGACTGTCCAGTGTGCTGGTGAGAGCAGCGTGGGGCTGTCTCTAGGTTGTCTTGCCTGGATTTCTGGACAGTCTGATTGTTTTGGCCCTTGTGGAAATCGGACCAAGTCAGAATGGTGGGGTTTAGCCATAAAGTAGATGTTCCATTGTCTAATGCTAAACTACTGATTCTGATTTCCTTCAGATTCATCACTTTCTGATGGCTGCTTGTCAGCCTCTGCCATATGAATTAGAATCTCAGGATCACTGAGGTTGGAAAAGCCCTCTAAGTCCATTGACTCCAGCTGTTCCCCCAGCACTGCCGAGGCAGCACTAACCCATGTCCCCAAGTGCCACATCCACACGGCTTTTAAAGCTCTCCAGAGATGGGGACTCTACTGCTGCCCTGGGCAGCTGTGTCAGGGCTGGACAACCCTTTTAGGGAAGGAATTTTCCCTGATACCCAACCTAAACCTCCCCTGGCACAACTTGAGGCCATTTCCTACTCCTTAACCTTGAGCAATGGACTTAATTCCTGTGTCTGACGTGTGCTCCTTGAACCCAAAACGTTCCTTTCCGGAGTGGAATGGGAAGGCTGCGGTGGGGAGGTGTTTGGTATAAAGATGGCTTAACCATCATCGTCCTCTGTTCCCTCTCCTTGCCCCCAGTGACTGAGAAGGTTTACGAGAGCGAATCCTGCACGGACAGCGAGGATGAATTCCCCAAGCCCAAGGCACCAGCTCCTCACAAGCAGCCTGTGCCGCCCATGAAGAGAGAACTGAAGGAAGAAAGGAAGAACCTGAAGAAAGGGACAGCTCCTGCCAACAGAGCCAACAAACAGGTCTCCATCATGGGCTTTTTCCAGAAGAAATGAACTGGGTCTTTCTCTCGATCCTCTTGGCAGCTTGGGAGTGTTGCTCCCTTTTTTTGTGTGGCTCTCTGCAAGCTGCTGCTGCTTGTGGAGGCCACCATGCAACCCCTGGTTACGCAAGGTGTCCTGCTTACTGTGTAAGGAAGCCCTCTGGACTAGATTTTGTATCAGAGAAAGGTTCTTATTTGTTACTGCAATGATTTCAGCCATCTTCACTAAGCAGAGTGGGAACTGCCAGCTAGAAGCAACATCTAGAGGAACTCTTGAAAGGCTGTTAAATCTGTTCACATGAAATTGTATTTTTTTAATCACCTCTTTGGTGCTAAGTTAGGAGAGGAGTTGTGGCTTTTTCCTCCCCTCTTTGTACACCCTCAGCTCTCCAGATTGAGCCAAACGTTCACATTGGGTAGACGCTGTAACGTAGCAGGTCTTCAGGCACAGACACAAATACTGAACATCATCTTCAGCTTTAACTGAATGAAATGTACTTCATTTTCCCCCTAAGACTGGTAAATAGTTTTTGCTCTGCCTTTCATAATCTCTTTTTGGACAAAGCAGTGCATATAAAATTCTCTTACTCTTTTCTTCCTTGAACGTATCCTCTGTAACTTGCTCGGATGCCTAATTATAGCCTGGGACACTGTTGGTGTTCTGTCTTTACAAAAACATCCTTGAGGCTTCCCACCCGATTGACTCCGGAGGAACTGGGGGAAAGCTTTGCTGTTATTGGGAAAGCACTGGATCTTTAACCTCAGAGGCCAGTGAGTCACAGGGAAGGGTGATGAGAGGGCACTGCTGATAACACCAGGCAGGTACCAGGGGAACAGTCGTGCACTGCATCGCGGGGTTGGTAGGTTTGGGGTTGCCTGAAGAGTTTTTTTACAGGTGTAAACCAGACAAGAGAAGAGTTTTTCCTTGGACATCTCGTCATCTGCCTGCTGAAGGAAGCGTGTCACGGCACATGGTCCTGAGGAACCCGTTACGGGAGAGGAATAAAGCACAGCAGTCCTGTTAACCAGAAAGGAGCTCTTGGTCTGGGCCTCCTGCTTGGCTGGTGCTGAGGTTGATAGAGAGATGTAAAAGATTTTCCAGAGGGGCTGATGCCGAGCGCTTCTGCAGCTTGGGCTGGTGAGTGCTCCCACACAGGGGCTGGTGTCACCAGGGGCTGGCTGAGAGGAGCTGCTGCACACCGGCAGCATCACTGGGTTTGTGCCCATGCTGTGGCCTGGGAAGAGAATGAACAACCTTGTTCTGGTTTAATGAAGAAAATTTAACTGTTGAGAGAAAAACCCACCCTGCTGTAGTGGTTCTGTTGTTCTTGGTAGAGTTGAGGGGGTATTTTTAAAGGTAATGATAAGTAACAAATCCCATTAAATACAGGTTTGGTTTTTTTTCATTTGTCCTTATTCATTAAATAATGTGTCAAATCCTGATTTCCAAGGGTTGTTGTGATATTTGACTGCACAGAAGTCAAAGACATTTCCCTGGTGAAGCAGGTAACGATTTCTTCCGTCCAAACCAGGGCTGGAAGCTTTCAGTTGAGTGTTTTAGGGCACCTGAAACCTCAAAATTTGTATTGAATTTGGACCCCTGGAGTGTCATTCCTGTGGCAGAGGGACAGGACGGGGTGTCCTGGTACTCCTGCTCTTCACCTCTGCCGTGGTCTCGCTGGAGCTCCCAGCTCCACCCCGACTCCTGTAACCAGATCGACGTCATACGGCACTTCCTCAGGAAAATGACTTAACGTCTGCAGGAGCAGGACCCAGGAGAACTTCAGACTTCCAAAAATCATGATCTCATACTCCCCACTCCCACACTCCATGGGCTGCCAGCCCCAGGGGGGCTTCAGGTCCCTGGATGCCCCCTTGGTCGAGGCTGGAGTGTCCCCAGGCAATGCCTGGGAGCACGGAATTGGGGCTGGAGAGAGGGAGAAGGCTCCCTTGTGGGTGGGGGTCACTCATTTGGCACCCATGGGCTGGAGGGGGGAAAAATGTCTGGGGAGCCAGGCTCTGGTTCTTGGAACATGGAGCCCATCTCCCGCCTCGGGATGTGGTACTGGTGGGGCTCAGGGTCCAAAGCCTCCTCCTGGAGATGCAGAGGTCTTTGTACCTGTGCACGTGTCATTTAGAGCTGGAGATCCAAGTCCCAGGGGATCTCCTCTCCCCCTGTATCTCCCTTCCCACCACATTTACACCCTTGCAAGAGCCTCAGAAGAGGCAGTGGGAGAGGATGTTGGTTTGTTTAATGAAATGCAGTTTATAGTGTTTCTTTCCTCCCTGACAGCCTCATTCCAGGCAGAGGAATCTTCATCCTTGTTTTCCAGGTGTGCTGAGGAGTTGCACTGTCACACGCTCCCGGCTAAAACTGTTGGGCTCTGGTTGGACAAGGTGCTTCTGAACCAGCAGCCCCTGGGAAGGGGCTGGAAGTGCTGCTCTGAGGGACGCAAAAGCCCCATCCCTTGTTCAGGAGACAGCTGGGCTGATTTATAGCCCTCCTTCCCACGGGGCAGGGCCTGCTCGGAAAAGGCCCTCCCGCTCTTCCCGCGCGGCCGTCGGGCAGTTCGGAGATAACAACCGGAGGGAGCCGGGCAAGCGCTGCCGGCGCTGAGGGAGGAGAACTGAGCTGGGCGGGAGGGTGTCCCGGCAGCCTGCTGGGAATTGTTTTGCTCTCCCAACAGGCGATGCCAGCTCGGCCGCAGACACCGGAGCGGGGAACAGCAGGGCCTTATAAGGAAGCAAAACGCGGCTCAGCGATTCCGAGGGACAGCGGGACCCGCCAGGGCCCTGCCTCAGCCTCAGGGACCACGGAACCACGGAGTTCAGTGCGCTGGGAAAGCCTTCCCAGCCCCTCGAGGCCAAGCTGTGCCCGATCCCCACCCTGTCCCCAGCCCAGAGCCCTGAGTGCCACGTCCAGGCCTTCCTTGGACACCTCCGGGGATGGGGACTCCAAACCTCCCTGGGCAGCCCCTGCCAAGGCCTGACCACCCTTTCCAGGCAGAAATTCCTGCTGATGTCCACCCTGAGCTCCCCTGGCCCAGCCTGAGGCCGTTTCCCCTTGTCCTGTCCCTGTTCCCTGCGAGCAGAGCCCGACCCCCCCGGCTGCCCCCTCCTGTCAGGGAGTTGTGCAGAGCCACAAGGGCCCCCCTGAGCCTCCTTTTCTCCAGGCTGAGCCCCTTTCCCAGCTCCCTCAGCCGCTCCTGGAGCTCCAGCCCCTTCCCCAGCTCCCAAGTGGAACGAAGGGATGAGCACGAGGCACGGCCGCTGCCAGAGCCAGCCTGGAGAGCATCACCAGGACTTCGGCCTGGGCTGAGAGGAGAAAGGAGTGAAGCTGCAAAACTGAAGGTAGAAAAGCATCCTTGGGATTTTGGAGATGGCTTTTCCACATCCCTCCTCCCACAGTGGGTACCCCATCCCACTCCTGCGGTGGGATCCATGAGCAGTAGCCAAGCATCCCATCCCACACACTCATGAGGGCACCAGAGCCATAATGCTGGGGAAGATAAGCCATCCTGTGTGGGTGCTGAGCATCCCACCTTGGGGCCGGGCATCCCCCTGGGTGTGGACCTCCTTCCCTTGGGCTGATCATCCCACCTTGATGCTGAGCATCCTCTCCTGGGGCTGAGCACCTGTCTCAGTTCAAGAAAGTCACCCCAAGACAGCATCCCCTGGCACCGAGCCCTGCAGCCTATGCAATCCCTCATCTCCCTGTGGCCACATCCCCGGCCCATGGTGTCCCTCGCTGTCCTTGTCCCCAGGAGCGTCCCCAGAGCCGCAGCTCCTGAGCCGCCCGGCACGTCCCGGCGTTGTTTACTCCTCCCGTCCCGCCGCGTCGCTTCACCCCAGCGCTTCCTGGGCTGGTGTCTGAAAATAGATATTTTTAACCTTTTAAAAATAGAAAGTCTCGCAGAACAGCAGCTCCTGTTTTTCCATTCCCTGCTCATTTCATCTCGGGGTGACGGAACCCGAGCCGGGCCGCGCCAGGGGTGGCGGGAAGGCGGCCCCGTAAACAGGCTCCTGCGAAAGGGGCACTGGGGAGAACACACGTGTGCCTTGAGAGCGAAAAGAAAGGGAAGAAAGAGAAGGAAAGAAAAAAAAGCAACTAGAAACACTGGCCACTTTTCGCACGGAGCCTTATTTGGTATTTTCATGAAAAGTTATATCTTCACACTGTAAAAAATGCCACTTATTACTCATGCTTTACTAGGTAAGTGTATTTTCCTTGGCAGCAATTGCTCTGGGGGTTTTTTCTCACTTCACTACTCCCGTACAAACT
Organism: Rhagologus leucostigma; assembly: GCA_013397725.1. NCBI lineage: Eukaryota > Metazoa > Chordata > Aves > Passeriformes > Rhagologus > Rhagologus leucostigma. The sequence goes on from VZTD01001770.1 coordinate 26,800, forward strand.
ATTTCGAAGGTTTCATTAGTTTCTCCATCAGAACTGGCGCTGCTGCCGCCGCTGTCTGAGGGCCGGGCTGTAAAACCGAGACACAGCCGCTGTTTGTTCGGGACGTTTTCGGCCCGACCTGCGGGGCTGTAAAACCCCAGCGCGGGTGTCCCGCAGCGAGGCCCACAGGGCGCCCTTTCAGCTGCCGCTGCCGTGGGGACACGGCTGTCACCGGTGTCACCCCGGCCCCGGCACCGCCTGTGGGTGGGCACCGCTCGTCCCACTCCGTGGTGTGTGGGCGTCGCTGTGGACATCGCCCTGTCCCGTGTCACAGAGCAGGGGTGCCACCCCATCCCCTGGTCGTTACAGGTGCGTGGATGTCACCGCGTCCCCATGGAGTGCATCGATGTCACCCTTTCTTCATGACCACTATGGAGAGATGGATGTCACCCTCTCCCTGTTGTCACTGCAGACACACGGGGATGTCGCACTGTCCCTATACACGTGGATGTCACCGATCCCCGTGGCACTGCCTCTGCGTGGACCTCAGCCATCTCGTGGTCTGTCCCACGTGTGGGTGTCGCCATCACTGCGCACAGCCACCACCTCGTCCTCGAGGTCACGGCACACACAGGGACATCACCCCGTCCCCATGGTCACTACATGCCCGCAGGTGTCACCATGTCCCAGGGTCCCTGCAGACGCACGGAATCCCCCCCCACCACCCCTCGTACCCGGCGTGGGGACGGTGAGCGGTGGCACAGCCCTGCCGCCAGCCCGTGCCTGTCCTGCCGGCCACCACCGCCCCAGGGCCGCCTGGCCGCGCTTCCCAGCCGCTCTAAAAGCCAGCTTTGTGCTTTACAGCCAGGCCCTCGCTTGGCACACGATTTTAATTAGAGTCTGGTTACATGGCTCGGCAGATGTGGAATGTATTTCTTAGCCCAGGTGGAATAAATCTTTTGCCATAAAAACCAACCCCCCTGTTATTAAATTCTCCCTTCTAAATAGCCCAGTATTGAGATGCACAGCCCCCCGGCCCCCCCGCCCGCTCCCCCTCAATGCAAACCCTTTTCTAAGTGCTTAATGAGCTTTAATTTTATTATATTCCCTGACTGTATGGAACCGGCTTCTGGTCCTGGCGCAGGTTCCCGGCTACCGGCCCCTCTGCGAGGGGGTGCAGGGGACTGGTCAGCTCCATGGCCGGGGGGGCTTGGGGGTGGCCACTGGGGTGTCACCCTGCCCTGCAACAGAAGGGGTGCTCGAGCCCGGGGGCGCAGCAGAGCCCAGCTGAGGCAGCATCGCGTCGTCCCCAGTGACAGGGACGTGCCTGGGGACTGGTCCCCGCAGCTGGGAGCCCTGTGGCTGCTGGGGGAGTACAGGGACCGGCTGTGAGGTCCCCATCACCCCAGGCACGCCCCTGCCCTTCGCGGGTCCCTTGTGGTGCACGGGATGTCCCCGGGGATCCGCAGAGGGTCTGGCTCAGTGCCAAGGCCCGAGGTGACAGGGATCGTCCCACTGGGATGTCACCAGCGGCGACTGGAATGGGGCTAAACGAGTGGGCCATAGCTGCCGGGGAGGCTGGAACTGGGGCACTGCACCCCCTTCCCCAGGGAACTGCCTCTCCTCCCCCTCCCCTCCGTGCTGTGGGTGCCCAGGCGCTGTTTGCAGGCTTTGGGAGGTGTTTCCGTGGCTGTGGGGGCTGCACCCACACTGTGGATGCGTATCACCACCACGGCACCTGCACGCTCGTGTCCTGCTGAATTTGGGGTCTTGAAGGCTTTTGACCTGTTTATCCAAGATACTCCCCCTTGTCCCCTTCCCCTGTTGCTGCTCCAGGGACCAGCTTAGTCCCTGGCTGTAGAGCAGGACGGTTTGGGATGCGACATCCTGCTCCAGGCCCCGCCCCATCTCCTGCCAGGAACTGGATGAAGAGGGGCGCACCCCAAGGAAGCGGCATCTCCTCACAGACACTCCCCTCCATTAGTCTGAGCAGTGCCATGGCCCATGGTTGGCAACTTCAAAACCCACTACAGGGGGAAAAAAACCACCCAGGAAGCAGCATCTGCTTCCCAAGATCCCATCTCTCCCAGCAGGGACCACAGGCTGGAAAGGGGAGCAGACACTGCCCTGCTGGCATCAAAGCCCTGGAGAGCTTTGTGACCCATCACCGCGCTCTGCTGAGCCTCTCAAAAAGCTCCAGGATGTCTAAGAACTGAAACAGACAGAGGAGAGGAGCACAAAGTCCATCCCATAGGGTCACCGGGATGTCATTTCCCACAAGTCTTCCACAGACATCCCCCACTGCTCATCCCTAACCAAGACGTTTGAAGAACAAAATCCCAGGGATTTTTGCTTGCAAAGAGATTCCTCCTCCCTCCCCATACCTTGGGGAAAGGGAATAAACCCGCAGGCCCTGCGAGGAGCGGAGCCTGAGCCCTCCCCACCAATTCCCAGCTGGGAGACTTGGCTGTGGGCTCCCCCAGGACTTCTCCCCCAGCTGGCCTCTCCTCTGGCCCGCTGGCTGGGAATTTGCTGCCGCTCCTGTGCCAAGGAGCTGCGGATGACGTTATCCCTCCTCCCCAGACCAGGTGTGGGGAACACAGCTGCTCCCTGGGGGTGCAGAACTCCAGGGGGACGAGGGACTGTCCCCACCACAAACAGGGACCCCCAGGCTTGGGGAGAGCACCACCCAAAGCTGCCTCCCTGTGCAGGGATCAGGCTGCTCTGCTGCTGGAATCTCCAAAGGAAAGAGCAGGGAGGCAGAGCTGAGCTCTGGCTGCCCATCCCAGCTCTCACCATTCTCCACATGCAGCCCTTCACCTCTTTGTGCTAGGAGACACCAAGTCCCTTGGGGCGAGCCAGAAGCCAAGCCAACCCAGACATCCCCATCCCGACCTGCACGTGCTGCCTGGCCAAGGAAGAGAGGGAAAACTCAACTTTTGGGTCGTGGGAAAATGATGTCACAGAGGTAGTGACCAGCTAGAAAGAGTTAAATTGCCATTTCAAAGGCAAAACCTTCCTCAAAATCCTTTTGGATGAATTAGGCTTAACCCTGGCCTCACCAACCTGAAGGACAAAACTCCCTCGGATACCAACGTGTCCCAGTTTGCACCAGAGCTGCTCAGACCTGCAGGGCAAGAGGTTCCCAAAGGTACCAAATGCCTTTTTGGGGATCATGGTCAGCTTGGGCCAGCATTTGGCGAGGCCGATCCAGAAATCCAACACCAGTCCTGTGCTCTCTTACTTATTAGCAGGTCAACACCATCTGGAGAGTTTGTCCTGGGAATTTTGGATGTCTATCACAGGCTGGGGGTTGCTTAGATGAAGGGCCAAATCATATTCATCTCTAATTGACCTTTTTTTGTTCTTTTTGGTGATTCACACGCAGCTCCAAAGGCCAATAATCCATCCTGGGAAGGCAGCAAAGCAATTTGCACTTTTCCCTGGAAACCTCTTGGCCCGGGGGGTGACGGCTGACAGCCGCAGCACGGACCGATGCGGCCGCGGGCACGTATGGGAAGCCTCCACCCCTCGTGGAACTGGGTCTTCCTGACTTCCAGGGAAGGTTGTGGAGGGAAGGACAATGTGCAGCTCTCCTCCGTGTCACGTCCAGGCCATTCCAGATTCCCTCACTGCGCTTGGGAGGAGCAGGAGCCCACACCGGTGTCTGCGCAGCTTCTCGGGACGTGCTAAAAGCAGCTTGGAAGGAGATCAATATTTCCATTCATTTTTCAGTGCCGATCTTCCTGCCACAGAACAGGAGCCGGAAGCCTGACGGGGTTTGGAGGAGCCCCTGTGGGTCGCTCTGCAGCCCCCTGCCAAATCCTGCTTGCAAACTTCTGCCTCGGGCAGCCCCCAGTGAGCAAAACTCCCCTTTCCCAGGTTTTCCTGTGAAAGCTGCAGCCTGCAGCACTCGGCACCAAGTTAAAACAGATGTAGAGACAGGCAGGGTAAAAAAGCAAATTTAAAACCCCTAAATATGGCCTGTCTGGATGGACACTGACATTGCAGGTGGTGCTGAGGGGACACTTGCCCACATTTCCCATCTAGGAAGTTTTCTTGGAGACCTGCCTGCCCATCCCTCTTTGGACCTGTGGGTTTAACACCTTGCGGTTCCCCTTGCCTGGAGGCTGGAGGACGGATTGCTGAGGTTATCCTGGGGTTCAGCCCTGAGCGGGGCTCTGTCCCACAGCTGTGGGTGTGTGAGGTCTGGTGCCACAGGGCACAGCCAGGGGCTGGAGAAGCTGTCCGTCCTCCCCCACTCCCAACTCAGCCCCTAAACCTGGAAGAGGAGCAGTTCCAGGGTGCAACACATGTGGCCAAGCTCTTTTTCCCTGCTCCTTCCAAGGCCACCCCCTTCCACTTGGGGACACGAGCCTCGGAGGAGCTGGGCGAGCTGTGGGCTGATGTTTGCTCTGCAGTCCCTCTCCCTGTGTCTCATGGGTCCACCAGGATTATTTGCATTGTCTGGGCAGCTGGGAGGCAAAAAGAGGTGTCTGGGCCAAGCAATCCTTCTTACTTCATTTTCAACTGTTTGCAAAGCCCCTGATCAGACGACCCAGATGGTGCTAAATGGCCATGAAGAACCATCAGACAGTGGCTTATTGTCGTGCTCGTTGAGTTAGATAATTGTGATGGGCCTGAACTAATTAATTTCTACCCAAAAAAGTAGCACTGAATCGTGGTCTTTTGGCACCACTGGTGAGAAGGACTTGTAAGCAGTTTCCTTTGGATTTATCCAGCCTGTGCAAACAGGGATCTCTGCTGGACCTGCACCCATTACGTGGCCGAAAAACAGGGGAGAAAGAAAAGCCAGCCGGAGGGGCAGTCAGAGGCAGCAAAAGCGACTCTCCCTCATCCCACGGGGCAGGAGATCCGTGGGACAATCCACCGGCTCCTTTGTGCCATGGGTCTGTCCTGCCTCCCCTCTGGAATCCCTGCGTTTGGGGATGGGCAAAGGCATCCTGCTGGAGGAAAGGGCCTCTGGGGCTGCGCTCGTGCCATGCCGGTCACATTTCCCCCATCCCTCCTTTGGCTCCAGCCGCGATCTCCAAGGATTTCCCTGCTTTTCTCATCACCCATTTCTCAGCACCCCTCTTCCAGGAAGCCAGGGGCTTTTTCCAGTGTCCGGATAGTCCTGACTTGCTGGCAAAGCTCTTCTCTGCAGGGATTTCTTCGTTTCCTGATTCTGGGAGTGTCAAGCTTTGACAAAGCTGGAGACGGGGAAATGCGATCCCATTTCCCCAGCAGAGCTTGGACAACCTGCCAGATTAGGTACATCCTGAGCTGCTCCTGCATCCAAAAAGGTGAAGGAACAGGAGAAAAGAGTGATTACAGACACATTTCTGTGTGAGAAGAGACAGGAAATATTAGGACTGTTTAGTCTGGAGAGGAGACAGGGCCGTGGTGGCACGAGAACAGCCTGTGAGCCCTGCAGCACCGACAATCCTCTGGTTTCTCCATTTCTCATCCCAAAAAAAGAAAAGGATGTGCAGAGGAGAGTGGATGTGGGGAAAATGTTCGCCCAGCCCAGTGTGTGGCTCTCTACAGAGAGATTTTAAGGGAAATCCTATCCTTTTGGGGAGAAATCCATCCCTTTGACTGGGGGAAGGTGATATGCGAACATACGTCCCAATTCATTGGGAGATGCCTAAAGATTCAAACCATCTCCAGAGCTGTGGGCTTCATACAGGACGTCCGGAGCAGCACCAAAGCCGACCAAACCTTCCTTTGTGTGACTGCATGTCCCCGTGGCAGAGCCCTGGTGACGCAGTGACACCCCGGGCTGGGCAGTGCTCGTCACCAGCACCGGCTCTCCCGGCTGTTCCTGTGGGGAACAAGGCTCCAGCGAACACAACCAGGAGGTGTTGGCTGCCCCACGGGGAAGGGGGCTTCGTGCAGATTAGGGTGAAAGTGGATTATTTTGCGTGACTGAAAACCCGATGCAATGGAAAACAGCAGGGGCCAAGGAAGTGAGTGTAGCTGGCAATTATATAGACATATAGTTTGGAGAAGTGTTTTGACTAACCTGATAACAGAGCATGAAATAGCACGGCTCTGACGTAACAAAGCCCTAAGACCCCGGAGGTAGAGCCAAGATTTTTGATGGTGACTTGCCATCCATCCCAGAGCACACAGCCACGGGGTAATTCTGGTTGGATGGGACCCCAGGAGGTCCCTGGTCCAACCTCTGCCTCCAAGCAGGGATAACTTTGAAGTTACGTCAGGTTGTTCAGGGTTGTATCTAGGAGAAGGCTGGGTTTCTCCAAGGATGGGATGCCCCTCCCTCCCTTGGTCCCAGTTCCAGCATTTCTGAAGGGGAAAACGTTTTTGGCTTATCTTCCAGCTGGACCAGGTCCATCCAGGCCCTGCCTGCCTGGTACTAGGGACCCAAACTGGACCCGGTGCCCAAATGCTGTCTGCAGAGACCAAGGGTGTCTCATCACAGGCTGGACCAGCCACGGGAGATCTGGTGCACTTACTGCACTCTCAACAGACCACAGCAGGAGGACAGAGGGTTGCAGGAGCGCTGGCAGGAGATGCAGGTCCCAGAGAAGAAGCAGCAGGAGGTCTGGGCCCTGCAGAAGTGGCAGGACCTGCAGAAGCAGCAGCAGCAATCAAATCATGACATCTCGCCAGGACTGAGAAGGGACTGTGGTGAGCAACAACCGCCCCAGGCAGGGATACTGCACACTGCTCTGTGTCCTGTCCCCCTCGGAGCCAAATCCTTCCCTGTGGCTGAGGTGTTGCTGTGGTCCAAGCGCGTGGATGCCCCTGCCAACACCCCAAGGAGCCCACAGCGAGTGCAGTGGAGCAGTTGCCGTGCAGGGCCCAGGATCAGCTGTGTTTAACCCCCGTGCAGAGGAAGGCACGGTGCCAAATCCCCTCAGTGTCACCTCAGCCCTCGTGTGCGAGCCTTTCTCTTTGCAAGGCTGATGTCCCTCTGTCTTCCTGGCTGGGCTGGTGTCTGAGGCCGTGCCAGGCTCTCTCAGACAGGACATTTGATGTCCCAAAGCTCTTGGCATCACACAAGCTGGATTTGGGTGTTCGGTGTGAGTTTTTTCCTCTCAGGACATGGGGCTGCCTCCAGGGGACAGCTTCAGGGCCCCTGGTGCTCCTCCAGCTTGGTGGTGCCGCCAGCGGGTGCTGACTTTCTGCGCATGGGTTTGATCCACGTCAGCAAAGGTCCAGGCTGGCTGAAACACCTCCTGATGCCCTGTGGCTGTTCAGGAGGAGCCTGTCCAGAGCAGGGGACATCAGCCAGGTTGTGCAGAGAGGTCTTGGAGAGCTCCATGTTTTCCTCAAACCATCCATCACTGAGCTTACCACAGAATCACAGAACCACTGAGGCTGGAAAGGACCTTTCAGATCCATGAGTCCAAATGTGCACCCAGCACTGCCAAGGCCACCACTGACCGGTGTCCCCACGTGCCACATCCACACGGCTTTTAAATCCCTCCAGGAATGGGGACTCCACCACTGCCCTGGGCAGCTGTGCCACCCTTTTAGGGGAAGAAATTTTCCCTAATATCCAACCTGAACCTCCCCTGGCACAGCTTGAGGCCATTTCCTTTGTCCTGTCCCTCGTTCCCTGGGAGCAGAGCCCGACCCCCACCTGGCTGCCGCCTCCTGTCAGGGAGTTGGAGAGAGCGAAAAGGTCTTTTCCAACCCAAACAATTCCACGCTTCCGTGACCATCTCTGCAGCCCCAAGCTGAGGCTGCTCCTTGCTCACGGATGTGCAAGCACAGCCAGTGCTGCCGGAGATGAAAGGTTCCCCGGCACCGTGTCAGCTCTGCCCCCGAATCAACCCCGTGTTCACAGCTCGGGGTCCGCAGGGGCGATGCCCGCGGAGGGGACGGACGCAGGGAGGAGGAGCGGGGCGATGCCACCGACCGCGAAGTGTTGGCTCCTGCCCCGGGGCTGCTGATCCAATTAAAAGGGTTAATCCCAGAGGTGCCCCGCGGGGAGAGCGGCCTCTCGGCGGTGCATGCGGGCAGGCTCCTGGGACGGCTGGGCATCGCCGGGAATCACTGACACCGCTGCAGGGATTGCTCGCCGCCCACAGCTCGGTCCGGCCCACAGCCTGTCCCTCGGCCCCGTCACAGCCCCGTGGCCCCAGCAGCGCTGCGACAGAGCTCGGCCACCAGCCCACGTGGCCCTTGTGCGTGTCCCCAGCGCTCCGACGGGATGGGCCTTCACAGTCTTGGGGAAGTGGAAGTCTGTGACACCCGTGGGCCCAGGGGAAGCTGATGTCTTCTCCCTCCCGTGCCCCTCTGCTCTGGAGACGGGCCAGCAGAGCTGGGGGTGTCAGGGAAGGACGGAAGAGCCACATCACACAAACGGCAGGCATTTTTGGAGACTTCCACATCTCCCTTCTTGGTGGGTGCACGCAGCACCAAACCCTGTTTGCTGGGACCACGTCCAGCGCAAGGACAATGGCAGCAGGGGCAGAGCAAACCCTGTCCAGCCCAGAGCAGCTCCACCAGGACAATGCCATCCGTGTTTCCCGGGAAGGGACCAGGCAGCACCAGCATCTCCTGGGGGGAAACTCCTTAGGATGAGGCTTTTCCATCTCCATCTTGTGCTTCCATGAACCTCTCTCCAAAGAAACTCCATCCTGCACGTCACTGTTAATGTCCAAACCCCCCTGCCCAGGTCAAGGGCTCAGCCAGGGGCCTAGGGTCAGCACCGGGGTGAGGCAGCTCTGTGGTCACTTCAGACACGTGGTGCTCTCTAGAAGTACAGTGTACCACACTCTGGGCAGGGATTGCTCAGGGAGGGATGTCAGGGACCACATCCAGAGAATCACAGAATCACTGGATTGTTCAGGTTGGGAAAGCCCTCTGATACCATCCAGTCCAACTGTTCCCCCAGCCCTGCCAAGGCCACCACTGACCCATGTCCCCGAGTGCCACATCCACACGGCTTTAAATCTCTCCAGGGATGGGGATTCCACCACTGCCCTGGGCAGCTGTGCCAGGGCTGGACAACCCTTGTGGGGAAGGAATTTCCCCTAGTATCCAGCCTAAACCTCCTCTGGTGCAGCTTGAGGGCATTTCCTCTTGTCCTGTCACTTGTTCCCTGGGAGAAGAGACAGACCCCTTGCAGGTTCCTCTGTCACTGCTCACCAAAGGGTTTCTCCTGGCCACGGAGCATCCAGCAGCATCCACCACCCTCCTGGACACGGCAGAAGAGTTCTGTGTGTAAGGCACGCAGCTGAGTTGCGCCCGAGAGGTCTGTCTGTGTCTGGGCTTGGTGTCTGTGGTCCCAGGACAGCCTGTATGGGCCCAGCAGCCTGTAGAGACCTGCAGGAAACCTCACCGGGACCAGGCAGTGCAGAAGCCTGGCTGGTTTTCTCCCAGCCTTCCCTGTGAACCCACCGGAGCAGCTCCATTCCAAACCTGCCACTTCTGGTAAATGAGCACAAATTGGCCCTTGGCTCAGCTCCAATTAGATCACACAAGGGCCAGCTAATTAGGCTGACAAGTGAGGGGTCAGGCTCTGCCCGAGGGCTGGCAGCATCCTCCCTGCCCGAGCAAAGCCACTGCCATGCAGGTGGCTGTGGGGCAAGGAGGTGGCTTCACCCTCTCCCTTCACCTCACGCCGTGGGGAGCACCCCTAGTGCTCAAAGCCTCGCTGGGATGTTTTCCTGGATAACCTTAGCCAGCTCAGCCCCGCTGTGCGGCCCTGGTGAGCAGTGCCGGCTCAGGGCCCGAGCCCCCAGCTCTGTTTTCAGCCCAGAGCCGCAAGCAGACCACAAGCAAACGGGAAGGGGTGATCCCCTACGGACAAGCAAAGCACCCATGGGATCTCTCTGCCTGCCTCCATCCTGCCTCCCAACCCTGAGGATGCTGCCTGAGTGAGTGCAAGGGAACCAGATCCCACCAGGGCCCCCGAGCCTTAACACAGACCCTACAGGGAAAGGAGAACCAGCAGAGGAAGCTGAATCAAGAAGATGTTTTAATCAGATTTATCAGACAGAGTTGGATCTCCAAATAAATAGATTTATCAAAACAGAATAAAACAAGAATCCAAGGATAAATACATGTACCAAAACAACCTGAAAATCCCCCAAAGCTGTTTCCAGACAGGGGGAAGGTGATGCTGCTGCACACCCTCCTCCCCATGCTGCAGAAATAATCCTGTTTGCTCTTTGGGAGATGCCCCTCCTGTGAATACAGCCCTGTAGATATTATATAGGATAGATATAAATATATAGCACAATAAATGCTTAGTAGCGACCTTAGTGCAGCGTTCAGGGTCTCAGACCCTGCCAGCAGGCGAGTCCTCCCAAAACCTACATTTCCAAGTGACCTGCAAAGAAGGAAAAAGAATCGTCCCAGCTGGAAGAGAAGAGGTTTCTCAAAAAACAGCCTTTGGAGGGCATTCAGCCGAAGAATCCCCTTTGGAGATCCCAGGAGCTCCAAGGAAAGAAAGAGGGATGATTTTTCTTCCTTTGCAGGTCACCCTTCCACCGGCAGCTGGTAAGAGGCACGGTCACGTTCTGCTTTGCCGACGCTCCTCAGGAGTGCCGGGGTGTCGGGATGGATCCCATCTCCTCGTGTCGCACCAGGTCTCGCCTTTCCGCCGTCTCTCCCTCCTCTCTCTGCTCATCCAACGTCTTCGGGATAGCGGGAGGTGACAGCCAACCTCTTGCACTCTCCCGCTGGAGAGAGGCACCTACACGGCTGCGGCTTCAACGCCGATGGATTGGGATCGTTGTCTGGAGTTGCTGGAGTTTCCACTAGCGTAACCTGTATTGCAGTGCCAGTCTATTTAATAATGCAGCTCTGGAGTTCATATATATGTGTATGTGTGTCTGTGTGTAGATAAATCATTAGCTACAGAAAAGTTCTTTGCTTTACAAGTTCTTTGTTTCCTTCTCTGGGCTTTCTGTCATCCTCAGCTCCGACGTCTGGGCTCGGAAGATGTTCCAGTGACCTGGATGAGCAAAGACAGACTCACATTAGGAACAGCCTTGGAGCAGGAAAGCGCAATTCCCCCATGTGTAGCACCCTCGGCACTGGACGATCCACAAGGACCTCGCTGTGGGAGAGCTCTGCCCACAACACCGGCCGCGGTCAGAGCAGCTCATCAGCGATCCCAGCCCTGGACTTTGTCACCTTGCAGTTAAAATGGTGCTTGGAGGGGCCCTCTTACCCTTGCAATGCAATTAATGGCACAATCAACAGCACCTACAACGCTTTTCCTGGAAAACACTTGCACAGTCTGAAAAGAAAAGGGACTCAGACTGAAACAGGGATAAATCCCCCTGTCCACCTCCTCAAGGGGTGCTTTGACATGGTGTTAGGTCCATGTGCTCCCCGGCACGTCTCAGATTTGCGCTGACTTTCTGCCTCTTGGGGGAAGAAGCATTTTGCTTGTCTTTTGTCTCAACCTCACAAAGCCAAAATTTCAGTTTCACGGGCAGTGGACAGGTATGGCTCTCTCCTCCCTTTTGTCAGCCCCATTTGTTTGGGGTGGGTTGCTCAAAACCGCCCCCATTTATATTCATGTTTCTGCTGATGCCTCAGCCTTGGGTCTGCATTCAGCAACCTACGGTAGGGGAAAATCCTGCTGCAGAAGAAGAAGGAATCTCTCTGAATCCCCCAAGGAGCTGCAGACTCCCAGCAAATCAAATGTGGAATTGCAAACCCCCCTCCCACCCCAAATCAGGGAAAAGCGTCCCAATCCCTCTCCTTGCTGCCCCAAAGAATCCCCAAATGTGCAGGAGGTGGCCGGAGGTGCTTTCCCTCCAGGTGTTCTCTTCCCCCAGTGCAATCCCAGCAAGGATTATGCAGCCCCAATGTCATCACCTCGGGGGTGGAGGGAATATTTTCTAGCTGAATTAATCTCCTGCTGTGAAGAAATCACCGGTCAGAGCTTTCCTAGAACTTGCAGCCACAGCAGAGGGATGGTTTCACAACAGGGTTATTTGTCAGGGGAAACTGAGGCAAGAAGAAGGAGGCACATGCCAGAGACTCCACCAGGGTGTGAAGCCCAGCCTGGGAGCAGGGACTGGAAAATCCCCGAGGGTTTGGTCAAGAGCTGCTGTCTCAAACGGGCTAGGGGTGAAAACAAACCCCCAGCGTCCCTGGGGCACTGGGAGTGCTGGTGAGCACTGGGCAGCAGCGCTGTTCCGACCGACCCCACAGCCCGCGGGTGCGGACGCCGCGGGCACGGCTCTGATCCGAACCCACCCCATTAAACCCCAAGCCAGCCAGGCGAGCAGGCAGCCAGCAGCAAACAGCGTGGCAGCTTCGCTCCATGCAGGCACTCCCGGCATGTGCACCAGCATTCCTGCTCTTCGTCGTGTTTACGCACATCCCGGAACATCCAGAATGATTTTTTAAAAGATTTCAACAGTTTATTTTTTTTGCTAATCCCTTGCATCTTTTTTTTTTTCCCTCCTTCCGTGCTCCCAGTAACACCAGATGGATTAGATATAAAAATCAAACAATTTTACGGGCTCTGGAGAGACAAAACCTCTGGATTTCACAAGAGTTCATCCACTTTTAGAAAGCTGGCTGCCCTTTCCAATACCATAAAGTGCAGACGTGGCTGTTAACCAGGAGTGTTGCGTATGGGTGTGAAGACAGGTCAGCCCCAACCCAGCTACACTTGCACAAGCATTTTCCCCACGGTTCAGCTCCCCATGCCGTGCCGGGATTTCGCAGCCTTTTTGGAATGGCCAGAGCAGAGCAGGAAATCAGAAGGTTGTTTGGGGCAGGGAGTGCTGGAGGAGTGAGGAAATGGGATTTTTCTCTCCCTACCTTCATTTGTCCTAGTGATCAGCCTGAAGTTTTGTGCTTCTTGCTTGAATTCTTGTTTGCTGATCTTCTTGGTCTGGATCAGATGGAATATTCCTGCACAGGGGGACATGGCATCAGATTCTGCAGTGTCCAGTTCAAGGCTCACACAGGTTTGGATTCACTGTCCTCTCCTGACACTGCCTGCCCTGGATGCCCCGGGGTCCTGGTTTGGTGCTGGACCTGCTGCCAAAGCCTGGTGGGAACTGGGAATGAATCCAGGGTGGGCCAAGGCTAGGAGACATCTCATTTAAGTATCAGATTAGATATTAGGAGGAAATTCTTGCCTGTGAGGGTGGTGAGGCCCTGGCACAGACTGCCCAGAGAAGCTGTGGCTGCCCCATCCCTGGGTGTGTTCGAGGCCAGGTTGGAGCAACCTGGGACAGTGGAAGGTGTCCCGTCCCACAGCAGGGGTGTGGAATGGGATGGGCTTGAAGCTCCCTTTTCCAACCCAAACCTTTCTAAGATTCTATGGTTCTATGAAAACAGCCACTGCTTGTTAAATCAGGATGTTTCACCACAAAGCGGATGAAAGCAATAGGATTTTGTTGCTCCAGAAAGCATCTTGCCCTGGAGGAGTTCCAATCTCCCCTGAAACCAGAAAAGAAATAAAGGTGAGAGCAAGGGGATGCTGGGATCCTTGTCCCCTCTGCTCGCTCTCAACCACCCGTGTTCCCCGACTGCAGAGACCCCTCCATGCTCAGATGATTTCCTGTCCTGGAAGCAGCCAGGGACCAAAGTTTTCTATCTCTTTGTCACCAGTGCTGAAATTCCTCCAGACAGGAAAAAACACAAGTGACCTCAGCAGAGCTTGGTATTTCTGCCCCTGCCAGCATTGTCCTCTTAGTGGAGGTGCCTGACTCAGATATTTGACCCGGGCAAACCAGCATCTGCATTTAGCAATGAAAGTGACCTTCCTGTGGGATTAGGGGTTGTGATATTCCTGTTCTCCTGCAACGCATGACAAACCAGGCAGGGATGCCTGGAATATCCTTCCCCACCTCTCACTCAGGCTCCTGGAGCATCCAGCCTCTTGCTGCCAGCAGATGTGAGAGGCAACGTGGTCCCCCTTATTTGGTGAAGAGACTTTCCCTGATTCCCAGCAGCAATTACACATAAAAAGAGTATGTAATGAAGGGGAACCGCCTCACAGCCCATATAAATGAGATGTTATCAACTGTGGAAAATTAGTACAGGAAGTCAAAGGCATAGAGAGAAATAGATGGCTATTTGGACTATTAATTAGTCCTTTCAGTGGATTGGGAAAAAAGGAGTCCTACCAGTAACAAAAGAAGATACTGGATGGAGATAATAAAACTGTTATTGACGCAAGAAAGGCACAAGTGTTCAATAAATCCTTCTGGTCTATACTTAGAAAGGAGCAGGAGGGTGTGCTTACAGTCCCTGGGGCTGATGAAGCACTTTCCAGCACATTAGTAACCAAGAGGATATTTTAAACAAGAGCTACGAGGGATAAACATCTTTTAATCAACCGACCTAGATAATGCTCCCCCAAGAGCTCTCAGAGAGCTGGCTGAGACCTTTGCCGCCCCCGGGACAGTCGTTCCTGACACGTGCTAGGAGCTGGGGAGCAGTGCAGGAACGCAGGCCATGCTCCAGCAGGAATCAGGAGAGCACAAGATAAGAGCAGTCCACCAGTGGAGAGGCAGGGTGGATGGAGCTGGCGCAGGGCAATGCCATTCCTGGCAAGCACATCCCGTCCAACAGGCAGGAGCGTTCCTGGCAGCGTTTGGGGTGAGATGGAGTGAGCTGCTGGGGCTGTCGGGCACGCACCACCGTTCTTGGTGCTCTAAAGGGGGCTTGTAAGAAAGATGGGGATGGACTTCTCAACAGGGCCTGTAGCGAGAGGACAACAGGTCAAAAACATCAGAAAGCTGCTTTTCAAAACTCCTGGTGATGTTCGGACCCCTAAAAAGATGGGGAAGCCCACACTGCAGCTCTTCTGGGGGCCGGTCGTGCGCCACCAGCCAGCTGGGTAAAACTTTTGGCTGGGAGTTGGTGCTGGTTTCTCCTCCCAACTCCTGCTTCATGGAGGAAACCATCCTGGCCCAGAAATAGATGAGGCCACGTAGGTATCGTGAGCCCATACAAAGGCAGATGGACGAGGTCCAGGTGTGACTTGCAGCCTCTTTACTCCACACACTCTGCTCTGTTGGTAGAGTGATGGACCATGGAGAGGTGGAATCTATACGTGAGTGAGCTCATGCTCTTTCCCAATAATAACACTTCAGTCTGCCAAGCAAAAGAGCTGTGTTGGCCTCAGGGACAAGGGCCTCCCCTGTCCCTGGCTGGCAGGGCTTGGGAGCTCCATGCAGACGTGAAGCTTTTGGCCTCGGAAGGTGCCGAGAAGGTTTGGGTGCTGCCCTGTGCCAAGGAGCGAGGGGAGGAAGCGGCGGGGCCCAGACAGCGCGGGCTCAGAGCTGTCCTCAGCTACAAGGTGCCATTGTGAGGGAGGCCCCGCTGAGGCGGGGGAGCATGGGCAGGGGGGCATCGTGGGGCACGGAGGATGGCAGGGGCAGGATGGAAACATGGTGGCAACCAGGGCTCCATCTCTGGAGTTAATTTCTCGGGCTGCTGCCCACATGTGCCCAGTCTCAGCAGCTGGCTGAGGTCTCCCTAGGGAGCGATGTGAAACATGGACATACCAGGAGACCAGAATACATGGCTACGTGTGCCCAGCAGACACAGGCCGAGGGTCACCGGATCCATAGAAAAAGTACAACCAACCTTAAGCGCTCAGGTTTTTTGGGGTAGAGTATGTCCAACGGAAACTCGGGACTGGGACACTGGGATGCTTCCCCGGGCCGCAGAGAAGCACAGCACAAATATCTACTGGACCAGGTGTCCCTGGACTCCTCTGGTCCATAAGAGCAAAGGTGAAGGTGTGGGGAGAGAGCAAGAGACTGGTGCCATTTGACAGTGTATTTGCTGTGCTTTGACGTCCAGAGGACACACCAGCAGGAGCATCCAAATCCACCCATCCGAAAAGTGGGCTGGGAACAATTCATCCCCCTTGTATGCGCCTTTGCAGCAGCTTTCAGGCTGTAGGTGGACTGGGGCATAAAAAAAGAGCAAAAGCAAAACCACGGAGTGACCAGAACAATTTTGTATGATTGTTTTCCATGTGCATTTTGCATGAGAGCAGGGAGGTTTGGAGGAGCAGCCCCAAGGCCCTTGTCTTGCTTGCCCGTGTGCTGTGCCTCCAGATGGTGTTGCAGCTCATGGTGAGGTATAGTGAGGCCGAAAGTGGTTTCCAGCCCCCAGTCTGCATGGAATGCAGGAAAAGAGTGCGAAATGGGGGAGGCAGAAGAGCCAGCTTGCTGTCAGCAGGTTTTGATTCACCACGCGAGGGGTGGAGCACCTCTAGGAAAGCCAGAAGAATCGAACAAAGCTTGGAAAGCATCAGGTCTCCACACACACCTCCTGCTCTGCTGGCTGCTTTCATAATGGTGCTCACCTTTAATCAGCTTCCAGTTGTAGATTTCCACCTCTTCTGCCAGCTCCTTCTCGATCGCCATGGTCCTGAGGATCTCCTTGGAGGCCTCGGAGCGCGGCGGCACAAAGGTGTACACCAGAACACGGCTGGGGCTCCTGCCACACCGGGGGGTGGCAACTTCATCCGTGGGTTTGACTCTGGTTTCTGAGCAAACACAAGGACAGAGTTCATTAAATAGGGGCAGGAAGGACCATCGCAGCACCCAGGTCACGGAAAAGGCGTCTCGGTTTTGGTGCCACGTGGCGCAGTCACGTCTGTCCCATGAGCCGATGCCCAGCACCAGGACCAGCAGCAAAGGAGAGGTTAATAAAGGGCCTGTGGACCTCCTCGTTCTCATGTTTCTCATTCCCCCCAACCCCAGCAGCCTCTGTGCCAGCAGAGGGGATTTCGTCCATCTGGATCCCCCATACTCTCTGCCGTGACCTTGATGCCACCATCGCCACAAAGCACAGGCTGGATTCCCCACGTCCCACCTCGCTCCTGCTGGAGGAGGAACATCAGGAGAGCAAAGGGATGAGCCCACAGCAGAGGAGCCTGGGCTGCCTGGGCAGCGTGCCCGGCTCAGCCCCACAGGTGGGCTCAGCACCAGCCCCAGCACCCTCCCCACACGGGGTGTCACCACAAGGACATCCACAGCGGGTCCTACGTGACTTTTTCAGCATTCTCGGTAAAGAAGAGTTGCTAATTTTTCCCTCTTTTTTTTTAATGTATCTGGAGTAATTAAGAAGCCCCCACGGTTTTGGAAGGAGATTTATTGCCTTTGGTTGTGGTCCTTGGAACGCAGAGGAGCCCAGCTCTGCTGAATTTAGCCTTGTTCTCCCAGTCAGTTTGGATGCTGAAGCTTTTTACGCTACTCGAAAGAAAGTTTGGCTATAAATAGATGCCTCGGGTTTATTTTAGTAAGACAGTTATTTCAGGCCTGATTCTGCTCTCCCCCAGGCTTTCTGGGGTGGTCCTGAGCTCTTCTTCTCTGAGAGAGGGTGGAAATCCCAATTTAAAGGCAAGCAAAGCTTTTCAGCAACCAGAGGACAGGCACTCAGTTCTGCAGTTCAGCGTGAGGCAGAGGGGGTTGAGCACAGCCCAGCACCCTCATCCCTCCCACTGTGGGGTCAGGGAGCAGGGAAACCTCTGTCCCAGAGCCTTAAACTTCACCTGTTCCAGGGCATTCACAGAAGCCTGGAGTTGTTAAAGCGGGAAAAGCCCTTTAAGATCATGGAGTCTGTGATTAAAGCCCCACCTTCACAGCAGGAAAGGAACCCCTGGAATTCAAGAGGAATTTAACAACCCAGGAGCTTCCCACCAGGGCCACTCGATTGCCCACAGCATCGAGGAGGAGGAGCAGGGAGGAACACAGTGGTCGTGGTCACCAGCTCTGCCCACAGCAGTGTTCCCGCCATCCAAACAATGCATCGCAGCAATTCCCAGGATCAGGGTCCCTTCAGCAAAATCCCTTAGTGTTCCTCTCTAAGTTACTGGGTACAAAGGAGGAAGATAAGGACAGTCACAGAAAGCACCTGGAAAAAGAAGCTGGGCAAAGCCTCCATGCAGGGAAGGAAAGGGCAAGGATGTAACTTGGCTGAGCAATGTGTGTGTGTGTGATCACTATCTGTGAGAACTGGAAAGCAAGAACAAAATCATTTTGGCTGCATCAGGGTGTTTAATTGGAAATAAAATGAAGTCTGAACAGCAGACAAGAGATCCAAGCAGGGAAAGTTGTCGGCTTTAAACCAGAGAGACCCACTAGAGTGAGAATGCAAGACTGGAAGGGCTCTGCTCAGTCATCACATCCCATTCCCACCAGGCACCACATCATAAATCCTGCTCATAAACATATCAAAAACCTTATTAAAACAAGCTGAGCTTCTGCCCTTCGCTCCCCCGGGGAGGCCATCCCAGAACCTCTCCGCTCAGGGGCTGGAAAACCTTGAAAATCTCAGCTCAAATGACTTTGCAGCCATTCCAAAACGTGGCAGTGCCCTTTGCTTGCTCTGCTGGGTGAGACCCCTCCACAGAAAGCCCTGGAAGATGCTGATCAGAGGGGATCACGCAGAACCTGCTGCACCTCCAGCCAGGCTCAAAGACACTCAGGTACCTTCATCCTCCCCAGGGAAGCAGTGGGTGGTCCATGAGCTGAACATCTCCTGATAAATGTCAGTACAGAGAGGTATAATCCTCAAAACAGTCTCCAGTGGGAACAGGAGGAGATGTCACCCCCTGCCACATCTTTGCCAGGTCTGTGGTTTAAGGCAAACAGCTTTCCAAAGACCAGGGAGCTGAGAGACACAAAACACACTGAACAGGAAAGGAAAAGAGGTCTTCTCCTCCATGGAATCACAGAATCATTAAATTTGGAAAAGACCTTTGAGATCATCAAGTCCAACTGTACCCCCAGCACTGCCAAGGCACCGCTGACCCATGTTCCCAAATGCCACATCCACACAGCTTTAAATCCCTCTGGGGATGGGAACTCACCACTGCCCTGGACAACTGTGCCAGGGCTGGACAGACCCTTTTGGGGAAGAAATTTTCTGTAACATCCAATCCAGACATCCCCTGGCCCAGCCTGAGGCCGTTCCCTCTCCTCCTGTCCCTGTTCCCTGCGAGCAGAGCCCGACCCCCCCGGCTGCCCCCTCCTGTCAGGGAGTTGTGCAGAGCCACAAGGTCCCCCCTGAGCCTCCTTTTCTCCAGGCTGAGCCCCTTTCCCAGCTCCCTCAGCCTCTCCTGGGGCTCCAGCCAATGCCCCAGCCCCAGTCCTGTTCTACCTGGACCACCCCAAAATCTGTGTGTTCAACCTCCACTTCCAGAGATGGGGGGTTGCAGTTCCAACAAACCATGAGTACCAGAGACAACCCCTCTCCTGGGAAGTGTCCTCCCTCCTCCCGTCACACCTACAGCTCAGCTGCCACAATCTAACCCTCTGATTTTTGTCCCTCCTGGAGGTTTGGAGAACAGACTGTGTATCCTCTTCCCTGAAAGCACCTTCCATCTGTTCGGGAACTCTCAGCATGTCCCGCCTCGAGCGTCTTTCTCCAAACTTCATCCTCCCAACAGATGGAAACTTTCGGGGGTCAGTGCAGCTTCCTTACCTCAGTAAAGTCCTGCTGCCCTCCAAGACAAGCCAACCCTTCCATCAGTGCTTGCCCTGCTGAACTTGTCTGGTGTGAATTCTAGCCCCCAGCGATGCGAATCCCTACACATCTGTCAGCCTGAGGCTTTAAATCAAGGTTAGGGAAGGAACTGGAAGGCAGCTGCAGGAGCAGGCACGATCCCACCTACCTGGACATATTTTACAGCATTTCCCGTCTACTTTCTCCGGATATTCGCACGGATACTCCTTGGGGCATGTGATCTTCTGGCAGTCCTGGACGCCATCCCTGCACGTGCAGAGGATGCAGGGCAGGAGGCCGTAGAGCCGGAAGACGGGGTGCCACACTTCCCCATGGGAGTAGGTCTTCCCATTGTAAACACAAGCTGGAGGAGAGAGAGAAAAGAGCTGCTTGTGGAAATAAATCCTTCTCCTGTTTGTAAACCCAAGGCTCGGTGGAGGCACTGCATTTCAGCACCTCAGACACGGGTGGTCCTGCTGTGTCGAGGAACGAGGTCCTCTGGCTGTGGATCCAGCAGCAGCGGGCACCGGGATGTCAGAGCCACCACACCCAGGAGGTGCCATGGAACAGAGGCAGCAGGCGCCAGGAGATGGGTCTGCTGGGTTTGACCACCCTGGTGGGGACAGGGGCAAGTGTGGGCAGGACCTCACCTGCCTCCCAACCTCTGGAAGCCCAGGGTCCCTCCGAGGCAGTCGCAGGAATGAAGCACAGTGAAGAGTGCCACCTGCTGACTCCTCCATGGAAATTTTTGGAGGTCCCAAAATTTCTTCCAGGGCTTCATCTCCAAGGACTGGAAAGAGCCCTTCCAGAGGCACAATGGTGGGAGAGCCGCCAAGAGGAGAAAGGACCTGCTATTCCCCCCTTTGGATCAAGGGGCTTGCCTCCTCATCTCACCATCCTACTCTCTCCTCCAGGAGGAACAGCTGGGACAGCGCTGGGTCAGACCCAGCACTTGCACGCAGTTGCAAGGAGGAATATCCTGTCCTTCTGTGGCACTGTCCTGGAAGGTCCATGTGGAGTCTTCCAGCTGAGCTCCTTCCTTCCCAAGTCCCAGATCTCCAAAACATTCCAAGGACCTCTCTTCTTCCGACCCATTTTGGAAAGTGTTAGATTCATGCGGTCAGGAAGCTGTGGGCACGAGGACTGAGACACCTGGGTGAGGCTGGCTGTGGAAGAGTGGGGAGCAGGACTTGCTGGTGGAAACCTGCCGCTGAATCAGATTCCCTGAAGAATTCCAAGTTGTGGAGAAGCCACTTTAAGCTATGTACAGACTGCCTGGCCTCTCCATCCCTTACCTTTCTTGTGTTTCTCTTTCAAGACGATCTTCACAGTGGTGCCACCTGCTCCCTTGGGTTTGAAGCTTCTGGGAATTAACTCCAGGGAAGAACTGAGAACAGTGGACACGGTGGCTCCAGGTGGCTTCCTCCCCACCACCTCTCCCAAGCACTGGTCTTGTGAGTGCCTCTGTGAGCAGCCAGAGAAAAGAGGAGGTTCAGACTCGGGCAGCTGAGTTGTTCTCACTCCAAAGCCTGCTGAAAAAAGCCGTGCAGTGTCCTGCACACTTTCCATCAGGAGTGGAAGGGGCAGAGACCACAAGGATAAGCAATGACCCACAAGCCATATAAATGACAGAAATATTTAGGCTGGAGAATTCTTCTGAGATCATGGAGCCCAGCCATTCCCTCAGCACTGCCAAGGCCATCACTAACC
Organism: Rhagologus leucostigma; assembly: GCA_013397725.1. Classification (NCBI taxonomy): domain Eukaryota; kingdom Metazoa; phylum Chordata; class Aves; order Passeriformes; genus Rhagologus; species Rhagologus leucostigma. Next base: position 47,923 of record VZTD01001770.1, read on the forward strand.
CATGTTCCCAAGTGCCACATCCACACAGCATTTAAATCCCTCTGGAGATGGGGACTCACCACTGCCCTTGGCAGCTGTGCCAGGACTGGACAGCCCTTCTGGGGGAAGAAGCTTCCCTAATATCTACCCTGAGCCTCTCCTGGCCCAGCCTGAGGCCGTTCCCTCTCCTCCTGTCCCTGTTCCCTGCGAGCAGAGCCCGACCCCCCCGGCTGCCCCCTCCTGTCAGGGAGTTGTGCAGAGCCACAAGGGCCCCCCTGAGCCTCCTTTTCTCCAGGCTGAGCCCCTTTCCCAGCTCCCTCAGCCTCTCCTGGGGCTCCAGCCCCTTCCCCATCTTGCTGCTGCCACCGCCCAAGGGGTGCTGAGCAGTTGGTGTCAGTGCCCCACACTGGTGTCCTCCTCATGTGGGTCACCCTCACTGGGGCAGCACCTTTCCCTCCCCAAGCTCAACCCAACGCCCTCAGAGAAGCAGGTGAGGTCCTACATCCCTAACACACAGGGAAATGGGCTGGTCTTTGCTAGATGAGAACATGAGGACTGGCATCCGTGTGGCTCAAATGGGATCAGAAGGGTGAGGATGGGACATATCCTGCTCTCTCACCTGGTAGGCACCAGGACAGTGGCATGGGGCTGCCAGCCAGCAGGACTGGAATCCCAGGAACATCCCAGGAACATCCCAGGCTTCCAAGAGCAGAGTGCTGGGACAAGACACGCAGCACAAAGGGTCCCCTTGTGTCTATTTTGGAGGTTTTATAGGTGGTGGAGCAGTATGGAAAAGGGCAGAGCCAGGAGCTAAGTGACCTAATCCCACAGACCTGGCATGGGCTGCCCAGCTCCGAAATGTCGCCGTGAAGGAACCCTGGGCAGCCAAGGAGTCACTTTTTCCTTGCTGGGGCTGCTGATACAAACAGCCTGGGGAAGGCAGAGTGGTGGCCAGCTCCAGCACTGCCCTCTTGGTGGGAGGCAAGACACTTTCAAGCCCAAGGGGAGCGGAGACACCTTCTCCTGAAGGAAAAACCCTCCAAAGAGAGATTTGAGCATCTGACTCTATGGACAGGGGTCAGGCCTGGCTGTTGGTCACCTCTGGGTCTGCTCTGACAATATCCTTCGGCTGTTTTACCTGGCGGCCAACAAGGAGGAGAAGTGTCCCAGATTTCCAGTTCCTGCTCTTCCAAAGACGTCATAGAATCATAGAATCAGAATCATTTAGGTTGGAAAAGTTCTCTAAGATCATCGAGTCCAACCTGACACTGCCAGGTCCCCCACTAAACCATGTCCCTAAGATGCTGCAGAGGAAGAGGAGTCTCCCTGGTGGCCTGAGGTGTCACCTAGGCTGATATCTCTCAGCTAGATTCAATTCCATGGCACGATTCACCTGCAAATCAGGTGTCCGTGGTTCTGCTGTGCAAGGATCTGAGTGTCCTCCCAGAGCTGCTGGGGGTGATTTCTTTGTAGAGGACAATGTGCAAGGGCATCCTGTGAGCTGTTCAGGGGGCTGTGCTAGAAGCAAGAAGCGGGGTTTTAAAATGCAAATGTCACGTACAACACCTCTGTTTAACTGCAGGGGTTCCTCTTCCGTGGACTTCTCAAAGGAGCCATCTGCAAGGGAAAAACATTGTCCTGGGAGATGCTGCGGGGCTGCACGGAGGTTTGCTCTCTCTGTGGCTGAAAGCAGCTCTCCTCCAGGTGCTGGCCTGCCTGGGAGTCTGGAGAGACAGGAGCTCTGCACATGCAATTCAGATAACCCGAGGAAAACCCAAGCCCTCAGCTTTTGCTTCCTGGTGCAACCAAGAGATAACAAGCAGCCTGATTTAGAGCCCAGGCTTCCAAAATCCTGCTAAAGTGGCTTGAAATGGCTCCTGCTGTCAGGTGGCAACCAGCTGGAGTCTCCCAGCCCTCAGTCCCAGCCTCATTACCTTTGCAGACCTGGCAGCAGGAATCCGGCACGGTTAAGGGAGAGGAACACAGCAGCTCAGGGCAGGTCACTAAGCCACAGTAAATCTGGCCTTCCTAGGAGAGCAGGAGGGAAAAAACCATTGTCAGCCTTAGAAAGAGCTTTATGTCCCCCATGCAGGGCTGCAAGCGCTTCAAACTGCAGATTTACCATAAATCATCGGGAAGAAATTCTTCCCTGTCAGGAGGTGAGGCCCTGGCACAGGGTGCCCAGAGAAGCTGTGGCTGCCCCTGGATCCCTGGCAGTGCCCAAGGCCAGGCTGGACACTGGGGCTTGGAGCACCCTGGGACAGTGGAAGGTGTCCTGCCCAGGTGGGACTGGATGAGGTTTAAGGTCCCTTCCAACACAAACCATTCCAGGATTTTATGATTCCACGATCAAAAGCCCCCTGATAGTCCATCTTCCAGTACCACCAATCATCCAGCAACTAATGAAAGCCGAAGGTCTGCCCCCGCTGCACTGTCCATCCCGCAGGGTACAGCAGGGTTGTGTCCTCTCCTGGCATGGCTGTCCCATGAACAGTGCACAAACTCCCGAGTGGAATGGTCTTCCTCAAAAAGGGGCAGGCAGTGCCTTCCTCTCAGGCATCACTAGTGCTGCCAGACCTGAAACAGCCACCACACACCTTTAAACTCTGCAGAACAACCCCCGGGTTGAAGGGGCACAAGAAGATTTTCTCTGACATCTGCCAGGAGGAGACAGGTGGAAATGGGAAGCGTGGTTGTGAACCCAGACTCAGGTCCACACCAGAGCTCTGCCCTCCCTCTGTCTTGGTTTATTCGATAACAGCACAGCCAAGCACGCAGACGTGCATGGCTAGACCTGAGTGGACAGTTTGGAAAATATCATTGCTGTAGTGATTCAAGCTGAAAACCGCAGGTCAAGGCCAACCTTGAGCTTAGTGCATCCCGGTCCCACCTCAGTCAGTGGATTTGCACCAGTTTGTTGCAGGAATAAGTATTTGCTACTTTGCCAAAGGGTAAAAAAAGGTGTTCAGCAGCCAGACCTCGACAGCAAGGTCGTCTTCTCCATGCAGCAATTTTCTCTGGGGTGTCCACAAGCTCCCAGTCAACCAAAACCAAGAGGTCAGCCAAGGATATCCTTAGAAAACCAAACCACAGCTGCTTCTTCTCCCATCAGGAAGCCAAACCGCTGTGCAAGGAACACGAAGAGGACGAGGGAAGTTTGGTGGGTGACAGGATCTGGCGGAGGTCACTGCATACCAAATCCTGCTCTCCACCTCGGGGAGTCCAGACCTGCCTCTTCCTTCCTTCTCCTGACCAGCAGCTCGCAGCAGTGGCCTGCCCCAGGCAGGAGGGAGCCAGTGCCATAAAAGGCAGGATTTATCCCAGAGGCTCTGGTCTTGGGGCAGTTTTCAAAGAGGGTTAGACCAGCTGTTCACGCAGCTGTTCTAGCAGCTGACAACATCAGACACAGCCCGGGGAGATCCCCCCACTGAAGGCTCCTCAGCCAGCCCTTTATTTTCCCCTTTGTATCCAAGGCACTATCCTGACAAATAAACAGAGGCTGAGTGACAGCCGAGAGGGACATGGAGCTCCACGGGCTCCTGGGGACAGCGGCAGACGAGCACACGCGGTCAGATTCGAGGGCTCCTGCCCGGTGTTTCCCACCATCCAGCTGGGGTCCCTAAGAGAGGAACCAGCCTCAAAAGCTGCATAATTTCTACCTGTCAGTTCTTCCTCTCGCTGCACAGCCCTGAGGTGCGCGCACGCCCCAGAGGCTCAGACCAGCTATTCCCGTGTCACAGATACCTCCCTGTCCAACATCAGCTGATGTAAGCCCTGCGTGTGTGCTCCCGGCATGGCAGAGAGAGGTGCTTTGGGCTCTTCTGCCTCTTTTTTATTTCCTGGCCAAACTCGCTCCTACCCTTTGCTGCCACAGCCCCGGAGCACCGGGGTGCTCCGCGAGGACAGGGCTGTCCCACTGCCCACCCCAAGCTGCCCCAGACCTGGCCCGTGTGATCTCCGGTTGATCTCCTGCACCGATAACCCAATCCCAGTGATAAGGCATGCCCCCATGGGCTGGGGCTTTTGAGCCGGCGGGGCAGAGCTGGGCGCGGGACAGAGGCGCAGCCCCCCAGCTCCCCTGGTAGCTTACGGAGCAGCTGCACTGCACACACTGGTTGGGCTGGCGGCTGGGGAAGAGCTCGCTGGTGCTGAACATCTCGCCCTGCTGGTACGTGGTCCCGTTGTACTGGCAGGACCTGACGGGCGCACGGAGGCCAGACGGAGAGTGCGGCTCTGGAAAAGAGGACGGGAAAGGAGCGGGATGAGAGGCAGGCCTTGCCTGGCCCCGATACAGCACTGATGCCCCGCTGCCCACCCCTAAGGGACCAGCAGCCCTTTACACACCGCGGTCACTGTGAAGTGGCCAGGGCACTGCATGGTTGGTCAGCAATTAAGTGTCCAAAAGCTCTTGGAGAACAGGGCTGCCCTGGCTGCACTGAGCTCAGCACAGAGGGAAAACCTGGAAGTCTGAACTCACGAGATTTTTAACGAAATTCTTGGGTTTTTCCCTCCCCTGCTTGTAATGATCATCAAATTCAGATGGAGTCAGGTAAAAGGGGCTTCTCTCATGGGTAATTAGTGAAAAATCAAAATTAATGAGGTTTTTTCTATTATTTCTTCCTAGTTGCTCAAATCACTCATGGTTTCTAACTAGCTTTGCCAGCACTCAGGTAGGGAAAGTTTTGGGACTAAATCTTGAGGCAATCTGTGGAGGTGAGAATGAACATACTGAGGTAAAATAAGGCAATCTGTAGTGGTAAGGTAGGAAAAGTTTTGGAGCTAAAACTTGAGACAGTCTCCAGTGCAGAGAAGAAAGTTGTCAAAAAACTTTATTTTTTTTTTTTTATCCAAGACACTTTGCTGGCAAATGATCAGAATAAAGTGCCAGCTTCTGTTTTGCCCCTGAAGTGTGAACTGACATTTTGTCCCTACAAAGCTCTTGGGATGGGGGGGAGAAAGTGGTCTGGCAGAGAGCCCTTTTCCATCAAAATGACATTTTTGGAGGGAAAAAGCAGCCGGAGCTCCGTGACCAGGGCCAGACCCAGCATCGCTGCATTCCCACAAGTGGCAGCAGTGGAGGTACCACCCTGTAGGACCACGGCCACCTTGTCACCCCATCCCTGAGGAATGTCCACCTACCAGGACACCGCGGGCAGCACTGCTGGGGGTCCGTGACAGGGCTGGCACACGGCAGAGCTGGGCACTGGATCCGGTAGCACCTGATGTTGGTGTTCTGGGGAGAGACAGAGGTGGCTTGTTTAGCCCACAGGGAACATGCAGTTCACGGTTCACCCCTGCAAGAGGAGGAACACAGCATTATCACAACAAACTGTGCTGGTTGTAACTCACCAAGGATGTCTCCAGCCCCGGCTCAAACCCAGCCAGCTCATGGTCTCTCACCAGCAAAGGCCACCCGTCATCTGACAGCAGCCCTGAGCCACCTCCACCCACAACCCACCAACGCTACAGAGGCAGAACCATGGAATCACAGAGTGATTTAGGTATGAAGGAACCTGAAAGATCTTGTTCCGTCTCCTGTCATGGGCAGGGACACCTTCCACTATCCCAAATTGCTCCAACCTGGCCTCGAACACACCCAGGGATCCAGGGGCAGCCACAGCTTCTCTGGGCACCCTGTGCCAGGGCCTCCCCACCCTCACAGGGAACAATTCCTTGTGAACATTTAGTCTAAATCTCCCCTCTTCTTCTGCTTCAGAACCATTCCCTTGTCCCATCATTATCTGCCTGTGTAAAAAATAACTCTCCATCTTTTTCACAAGCTCCCTTTAAGTACTGAAAGGTCTCCTCAAGGTAAACGGCAGCTCCCTCACAAGGCCAACCCAACACCCCCCAGGGGGACGGCTTTTTCCAAAGGGAGGAGATTAATCCAATGCCACTATGGGACTGGAAAGGGCTTCTCTGGTCAAATGAGACACCGGGACCGATTGGCTTCAAAGCTGCCGAGCGAAGCCCCAGCGCAGCAGCAGCAGCAGCAGCAGCAGCAGTGTCCCCGCCTGCCCGCGCGGCGCCGTGGGGACGTGCCTCGGAGCAGCTGCAGCGGATGCAGTACATCAGCCCCTGGGGCTCCAGGTACGGGTGCCAGCTCTCCCCTGGGCTGTACTTCTTGCCATTGAAGTCGCAGAACGTGTCTGGACCTGAAAGTCAACCAGGAGAAGCTACGTGAGAAAAGGGGCTGGTTCTTGGGAGAGCTCTCTGTGATGGGAGCAAGGGCAGCCTTCAGGTTGCTCCCCACAAGTGGCTAACGGTCAGGATCACCACCAAACCCCTCAGGACTTTGACCAAAAACCCCGATTCAGTCACCCTTAATGTTCACATCCACAAGCATCATCTGGTCCTGCAGGAGCAAGCTCCAAACCCGGTTGGACCTGCAGGAACCTCACCCCTATAACAGCCATGGTGCTGCTCCCGCTCTCCCGTGACATGTGCCAAAGCCCTGACCAGGCAGAGGGTCACTCCAGGACCCAAGTTCTTTCTAAGCACACACCTGTCTGCGTGTGATGTTCGTGGTTTATGTGCTCACGGCCCCGCTGAAAACTGAAGGTGGTTTAAAAGGTTATGTCATCGAGGGAATTTGAGGTAGTTTGGGTGACGGCGTTGCTCGAAGGCAGTGGAGACGTTTACGGCTCCTGAAGCATTTATGGCTCTTTAAAACCTTGCAGCACCCTGGGGACGCAGGAGAGGGGGAGGGCTGTTTTCCAAGGCACGATGCCCATCTCCCGCTACGTGAACTCGGGTGAGCCAGCGGGTGCTGACCCTGCCAGGCTGCCGGGAGGGCTCCTTAATGAATAGCAGAGGGTCCCCAAAGTTACCTCAGTGGCATTCACCACCCCAAAGATGCTAAGAGCCATCCCACGCTTCGCTCTGTCGCCTGGGACACAGCAGTGGCTGGGAGGGCCCAGCTGGTGCTGTCCCACCTCACCAAAGCCAGAGATGCCACCCGCCTAATGGATTTCTCCAGTCAACCCGACAAAATTCATCCAGATATGCTGAGGTGGGCTGCAGTCCCTCCTCTAGTTCATGACCATCCTCAGGATGAAGCCAGGGGATGCTCTACCACGGCCAGACCCTCTGGCCAGCAGGAAAGGCAGCCCTATGGGTCTGCGAAGATCTTCATGGGTCTCTTCCAGCTCAAGCCCTGCCAACAGACTTGAGCCTCTCTTTCATGGCTTTAAGCACTTGATTCTCCAAGTTGTACCTTCACAAGTGGTGACCACCAGCTGTCCAGACCGCCTGGCCCAGGCCACCGCTGCACCTGCAGAGGGGGAGGTTTGCAACAGCTTTGGAGTGGATGTTACCAGAGGGACAGGCAGAGGTATTTTCCTTCCTTTTCCCGGATCAGGACTTTACGTTGTCCCCATAGCTCTTGACAAGTCAGCAACTCCCTATTCCTGGCCACACAGGTCACAGGCTTACAGCAAACCACGCAAAACTGGTGAGCACGGGGCTTAAAAATGCAGAAACCCAGAAGAGAGAGGAAAAAAACTCCACAAAACTAAAAAACAAACAAAAAAACCCCCCAAAAAACAAAACAAAACAAAAAAAATGACTTCATCTTTCCCTGCTTGCAGCATCCTCATGAATTATGCTGAGGGTGAAGAAATCGAGTTGCCTTGGTGTGACACGGCCCCGCTCAGCTCGCAGGCTCCCATGCCAGTTGGCTGCTTCCTTCAAACATTTAATCACTAGTGGAGCCCTGGTTTGGGTCCAGCCCTCGAAAGCAGCCTGATTCATGTCTGCAAAGGGCCTGCTGGTAAAATTAAAGCTGACTGGCAGTGCTGGGCAGCGGGAGACACTTGTCGGCATCTCAGTAGTGCTACGCCGTGCTTTTGGCAAGAGGTGCCAGCGTGTTTGGGCAAAAGCAAGATGGGGATGGATGGATGGATGGATGGATGGATGGATGGATGGATGGATGGATGGATGGATGGATGGATGGATGGAAGGAGGAGGCTTAAATGCTGGAGGCTCTGGACCATTTTTTCCCATGCCAGGCCAATAATTTCATTTTCAGAGCTGAAACTTTGGATATCTTCCTAATTCACTTGGAGTGAAAAGCCATTTGTGGCAGTGAATTACTCCCTGCTGATCAGTCACCTTATTTACTGCACCTTCAGCAGCAGCACACTCAGAAAAGTCACCTGGGTTTACCTCTCAGACTGGACCTAGAGCAGGTCAGAAAGTCGTGGGGTGGCATCTCGTTGGTGGCTGGTGTCTGAAGCTGTTGAGATACATCCTAAGGAGACATTCCCTTCTCATGGTGTGGGAGATGCGGCCCAGGATGGGTTTCTCCACACCATTCAGTTTGTCACCGAGGACTGGTGTCTCTAAACCACTGTGTGAAGATGCTGCTCAGAGCTTCTGCGACAGCCTCTTGTGAGTTTCAATTCCCTGGCAGCTGGAAAGCTTCCCACAATACCTATCCTAAATCTGTAGCGTCCTTTCCAGCCCAAGCCACGTGTGATTCTGTGATTCTGTCTCTGGGGGTGTTCTGAGCAATTTGACGGCTCAGCAAGAGGTTATGGGGTCTTGCTCGTCTCCCCTCACTCCTCTTCTCCCGTTGCATCCCGAGGCTGAAGGGGGAAGGGTGTTCCTGTATCCCCAGATGGCACCTCTGGAGTTGTCTCCGGAGCAGGGCATGTCTGAGCCGGGCTCCCAGCCCCAGCAGTTTTTCTGGAGGTCACACACCTGCCAGCCAGCGCCGTGCCGGGCCTGCGGGAGGGAGCTCATGCAAACCAGTTCGTAAGTTTTAAGAGCAGCCATAAATAAAGTGTAAAGAGCACTGTCTGGTACACAGAGTCCAGGCGCTCCTGTGACAGCCCTGTATTTATGAAGGGCTTAAAATGCAACTTAGCTGAGAAAGGACTGGTTAAAACACACCGAGCCCTTGACGTGTGGCATCCTAAAGACTCCGCTCGCATCCAGATCAATTCCTACACACTCGCCTCGCTCAGTTCCTGGCTGGGAATATCTGCTTGGGACTTCGGGAGCCAGGAAAACTCTGTAGCTCTGAAAATGCAGCCTCGTGAAGCATCTCTGAGTTCCCCAGGGTGGAGAAGCCAGGCAGACAGGGTCCTGCTTCCTCCCACTCCTTCCCAAGGGAATGCTTCATTACCTATAGCGGGGTGTGCAGCCCTCGCCTCTCCCTTACCACGGACATGGTAGCACTTGCTTTCCATCGTGGTCCTTCCCATCTTGGAGCACCCAGTCCCTTCATCCCTACTGGATCCAAACTTGCAGGACAGAGGGATCCCAGGAACCCCCTTTTCTCCAGCAACCGTGTTAAAAAGAAATGAAATAGCAGCTTCCATGCTCCTGAGGAAAACCACTGCGCCATGCTCTCCAGAGATGCTGGTGTTTAAATGCCTCCAGCCAAAACATCGTTGCGTTCAACCATTGCCCCTGAATTACTCAGAATGCAGCACATTCGTCCCAGTAACCTGTGCCTCTGATATTTTTTTTCAGCTGGGAGTGCAAATCCCCTAAAATAGACTGTTTCTGTGGGCAAATTCTTCTTTTCTGACTTGCCTTCAAGCCCGAGCATTTCTGCTTCTCACCTATTTTTAGCCACGACACTGTAGGTCCCTTGGCTGATGAGCCTGCTCGTAACTAATTTATTCCTGTCTTCACTCTCCCTGAACACTCAGCCCTGAGAAAAGTGTGAGGCTGCAGAGGTGGATGGTGGAGAGAAGTCCACAATTTGATGATGGCTCTGTCACCCAAACCACCCTGCCCTCGACCATGGGGCAAGTCCTGGCCAAGCCCTCCACCTTGTGGGATATGCTCTGTAGCAAAGCTGAAGTGTTTCAGAGCTGGGGGGTGACCCTGGACCTCCGTGCTCCAATCCTGCTTCAATCCCATATTCACCAGCTCTTCCTCGACATTGTAAGTCCTGCAAACAGGCCCCAACACTTCGTGCCAAATCAGACAAACCCTTACTGCCCCCATCCACCATCGTTTATGCCCAACTTACGGGCTCTGTTACCACCTCCGAAGAGCACACACCTCACCTAACACCTGTTCCACCTTCTGGAGGTGTCTCCATCCTCTTCCTAACCCTACCACAGCAGCCCAGGTAGAGGCAGGGAGTCAGACCCGCATCCTTTGTTCAAGAAACAGATGCTGTGGGCTGGGTTTGGCGGCTTTGGATGAGCCCATGGAAGGGAAAGCAACTGAATTCACCTGGATTTAGCTCCCCAGGGCTTTGCACAGCCCCATCCATCCACCTGCCTTTTCCCCCCAGCACACCCCACAGTCAGGATGAGCAACCCAGTGCTCGTATTTTGGGTCCACGCTCCAGGAGGATGATTATTTGAGTGCCTAATGCACTGCTGGCAGCAGGCGAGTTGTAAATCACCCTGACGCAGCCACCGGCAGACTCTGCTGGGATTCCGGGAGATTAAAGGGAAGAATAAATGTAGGGACACAACAGGTCCTGCTCCAATTTGCTCAGAGCTCCAGTGGCTCTGCGATGTTGCAGGGGTGCTCAGCACCCACTGGTGGGGTCCCAGTGCTTTGCCCAAGCCACCTCCTGGCCCCAGTCAACATGTCCAGCACCCTCCAAGCTCCTGAACAGCCCTGGCCAAGTCCTTCAAGCCTTTTTGTGGGAAGTGCCAAACCTCCCTTCCCTATCCCAAACCTTCTCTGCCTCAGTCAGCCCGCTGGGAGCAAAAGTGGGAGAGACTGAGGGATGAACATGGAGATGGACAAGGGATGATATGGAGGAAAGCCCCCAGCTTTGTTTGGGGTGGGGGAGGCATTGCCCCGTCCCCATCCACCCTCGGAGGGGAGATGCAGTCGTGCAGGGTGGGATCTGTGCAGAGGAAGGTCTGTAGGACAGCCTCCTGCTCTGTGGCATTTCTAGCCCATGGAAGGGGGTCCCAGACCTTCCTCACAGCCTGACAGCCCCCGGAGCCCCCCAGCGCCCTCACCAGCTCGCACTGCTGTGCTCGGTGCTGTACAACCCCGCAAGGCAGGCGGGGACAGCGGCAGGCAGAGGGGGACACAGCCATGTCCCCAGCAGTGCAGGACAGGAAACCTGGCTTGGCCAGGTTGCATGGCCTCGGGCATCCCAGCCACGGAGGTTTAACACCTGCCGTGGTCAAAATCCCCCCCGTGCCCCCAGCCATGACTGCAAAGCACCCCCGCAAATTCCTGGGGACCCCGGTGACGGGGAAACTGAGGCACGGAGGGAAGCAGCGCAGCCGGGACAAGAGCGGGGAAGACTTACGAGCCCGGGCTCGGCTCTCGGAGGCGAAGAGGAGCAGGAGGCACCGGAGGAGGAAGGAGAGGGGACCCGCCCCGGGAAGCATCGCAGCCCGGTGCTCGGTGCCCTGGGGCTTCGGTCCCGGTGCCCGGGGGTGCGCTGCCCGATGTCCCGGTGATGTCTCGGAGTCTGTGCTGGGGGCTTCGCTCCCGCTGCCGGTGCCCGGCGGTGCCGCGGTCTCGGTTCCGGTGTCGGGCGCGTGGGAGGACGGTGCGATGCCCGGAGGTGCCGGTGCCCGGGGGTGTCGGTGCCGGCAGTGCTCCGGTGCCGGTGTCAGCGGTGTCGGTGCCCGGCGGCGCCCGTGCCCGAGGCTGTGGGTGCCCGGAGGTGTCGCGGTGCCGGTGCCGGCGGTGCCGGTGCCCGGGGATGCCGATGCCGGGGGTGCTGCCGTGCCGGTGGTGCCGGTGCCCGCGGGTGCCGGTGCCGGTGCCCGGAGGGGCTCGTCTCGCTCCGATCAAAGGCGCCTCCTTTAGGGAGAGCCGAGGAGTTGTTTGTTGGTATTAAAGGCGGAGATGGAAGCGGGAGGGGGGATCCGCAGGGTGGGTATTTTATTTTTCTTATATATATTATTGTTATATTCCNCTGCAGCCCTGCAGCCCGGCCGGGGCTCTGCCGGGCTGGACCTCGCCCTGGGCGCTGCGAGCCAAGAGGTGACACTAACGGGGTACATCCCAAACAAGGCCCGGCTGCACCCCTTCTCCCTGTCAAACGCCACCTGGACACCCGGCTCTGCCCACCAGCTGCTCGACATTCCCGCAGCTTCATAAAGCCGTTGAAATGACCAGTGTAGCCTCTGCCTTCAGGAACCCCCTGGCCCCAGTCCACAATCCCAAACCCTCCTCCCACCACCCCAGCAGCGTGGAGAGCAGTGCTCCCTCCCAGCTGCCATCCGTCTCCGCGTGATGGGCATGAAACGCCATCGCTTGGAAAACCACTGGTCGTGCAGTCATCCCTGGAGAAGCCACCTGGCCTCCACACAACGTTGCTCCTGTTCCTGCTGCTCCCCAGATCCTGCACAAAGTGGTCCAGCTCTGGCTGCCAGCCCTTCTCTGCCTGTCTGTGTGGCTCAGCTTTCTACTCTCCAAGATCCTCATGGAGAAGTTGGGCAGCACTGGATCCTCCCTGAGCAGCTGTGTCCCCTCAGCAGGGCCACTTCCCATGGCCAGAATAAGCCAGGGCCACCAGTTCATTATGGAGGTGAATTTCTGCAGCTTCCTTAGCCCAGATTTTGTGTGGGTTTTTTACCCATTCCTCCTGTTCACCTTCACAACTCACAGGGGTGCTCGGAGCAAGACACCTCATTAGCACATGAAGTACAGGCTTTAATGCAGCAATGAACATCTTCGTGTTCCACGACTGGGAAGGCTTGGATGGAGGTCCCAGACCTTGCAGGAGTCCTGGGCTTCTTCTTTGCAAATGCCTTCATGTCAACAACACAAGATCTCTCTCTTCTCCCCATCTCCTTCAGCTTTCTCACACCACTGGCCAGTGAGAAACTCATCACCCGTGATCCCTTCGGTGACCAGAGATCTCCTCCATCAGCCAAGTTATTCATTTTTTTCTTGTAATTCAGGCTCAGGATTGGGCTTTCCAGGGTGAGGTCTTTGTGCCTGATGCCATCCCACACTGAGAGAGGCACCAAGCCACCGGTCTGCCAAGGTGTCCCCACACCCCTTATCCTGGTCACACCAACCACAGGCCCCATTTCTTGCAGAGATGAAAGCAATCAAGGGCAATTGCTGCAGAAAAAACCTCTTATTTCCATCCATCTCTTAATTTTGCCTGTCTCTAACCCTGCCCCAAGTGCCAGCACATCCCCCTGTACCCAAACCATGTTTGCAGGTGCCTGTTGCTGGAGCTGGATATGAGGGAAATCTTTGTAATAAGAAAGCTTTTAATATCACTTTAAACCACCAGCTTTGTTATTTTCTCTTTAAGCTGCGAGCGAAAGAAATCAAGACGCATTTCCGTGCCCACATGGGCTGGACATATATTCTGGTAAGAAAGTGGGAAACACTGAATCCCGGTGATGAGATGCAGGTGAGTCTTCACCCCACCTTGACTCTTCCCCACAGGAATACCTGTGATCCTCCAAGAGCACAGCCCGGTGTGCAGAGCAGAAGACAGAGCTGACACATCTGCAGGGATGGTCACAATCTGCTGTTTGCCAGCTCTAACAACAATTTTACCGCTCTGTGCCCTCCCCTGGAAATTGCGAGTACGATTCTGCTGGAAGAGCCAGGAACTCCAGGGGATACAGGGGCCCAGAATCCAGGGATGCTCTGCACATCATCTGGCACCGACCCTCTACAGAAAGCACAAGCGGTGCTGTCACATTCCAGGGCCAACCACAAATGGGAATCCTTCTCATACGGAAGGATTTCTTCCCTATGTCCAACCTATCCCTGCCCTCTGGCAGTGGGAAGCCATTCCTCTTGTCCTGTCCCTCCATCCCTTGTCCCCAGTCCCTCTCCAGCTCTCCTGGAGCCCCTTCAGGCCCTGCAAGGGGCTCTGAGCTCTCCCTGGAGCCTTCTCTCCTCCAGGTGAGCAGCCCCAGCTCTCCCAGCCTGGCTCCAGAGCAGAGGGGCTCCAGCCCTGGAGCAGCTCCAGGGCCTCCTCTGGAGTCACTCCAGCAGCTCCACGTCCTTCTGCTCTTGGACCCAGAGCTGAAAGTTCTCACCTAATGCCACTTCCCTTTTTTCGCTCCTCCACTCATTTCCAGCTCCCTGCAAGCTTTTCTAGCAATGCCCCTCTATTTTCCCCTCATGCCTTGATAAAGATGTTTAAATGGGTTTGGGTAAACAGCAGGCTCCTTCCAGCTCCCACCAGGAAAAGCTGGTACCTCCTCTCCCAGCTCTTCCCTTGCACGGGACAGACTTGAAAAGCCCATTTGTAGCAAAAGTCTGTGGGCAAGTTATGAAAGTGCTTAGAAAAATGGGGACACAAAGTCCAAGTCAATGAAGTTATTTTGTGCCTCTGCTGCAACAGCAACAGCTGAACTCAGGACTGTAGATCCTGGCCCCACATCAGGGCTAAAACTTATGGGAAAGTTCAGGCATGTCCTAAGTGCAGACCCAGGAAATAAAGGCCAGCCTTGTCAGGAGCAAGGTGCTGTGTTACATCTCTGTTAGGTCTCATAAAGAATACATTCACCCTTTGGCAAAACCAAGGCTCTTTATCTTCATCTGTGAAGGAATCTGTCTGACAGTTCAATACTGCCAACATCAATCCATCTGTGATCATGAATCAGGCTCCAAAAACCATGGCATTGGCCTGCAAATAATAAAACATGGGTCTGTTCTGTTTGTCTTCTGGTTCCTGAGTCTTTAGGTCAAACTCACTTTACGTTTTCTGGGCAATTGAGAAGACAAGACAATTCCCTTTTTTTTTTTTTTTTAATGAGAATGAAAACAGAATCTCTTACAAACTACTGAGTAAACAGTGTGGGCTCCAATAACATCCCCCACCTTGCAAGCCCTGTGGCAGGAGCGTGAGCTGGCCAGGGTGCAGGCTGGAGGAGCTGGCTGCACACTGCACCTTTCCTTGGAAGTTTGTAGCCCTGCGTCCCTGACACGTGATCCAGTGTGGGCGAGGAGAAACGCACAGGAGAGGGCTGTCAGCTTTAGGCAATGGAGCTGGAAACCTGCAGGACTCTGAACTGCTGGAAGCTGGTCTAAAGAAATCTGGCTGCAGGAGTGAGTCCTGTCAGAGGAACGGAGGAGCTGCTGTCCTACCCGGAGTGAGGGGCCCAGAACTGCCGCCAGGATTCGAGGTGCCCCAGCAGTGCCAGCACAGGGGACAGGCACTGCCCTGGTCCTGCTGCCACCCCAGTGCTGGGACAGGCTGGGATGCTGATCAGGCAGGTACTAATCATGTTGTTATCCAGGATGCATTATCCATCATCCTGCAGGGAACACCACAGTCCCTGCTCATACCCCACGGCCAACCCGCCCCACTGACCCTCAGCCAGCCACACAACCCCACATGGCACCAACCTCCTTCCATCACGAGGGGAAAACACCTCCCCACGACTTCATTCTGCTTTTGTTTTTAACCATGGGCTGTGGCATGAGAGAGACCCCGAGCAAAACCATGACAGCCATGTGGGAACTGTGGTCAGCAGGAGGGCAGATGGGGCTGCCTAAAGCAGAGGTGAGATTCTTGCTGTAATTCCATAGTCTTCCTCTGCTATTCTTTATGACTAGTGACCACGACCTTTATCTTTGGCCTGCATTTGAGGAGGAGTCACTGCATCCCACATCAGCTTGCCAGAAGTCCAAAGCTACATCCGTGGAGTTGGAGATGGGCATTAAACGGAATGATGCCTCTCCGCCAAATTCCACAGGGTAGAGCTAAATCGACCAAAATCCATATTTTCTTCGTGCCACACCTTCACACAATTCCCATCCTAAGCCTGAAGCCTCACGGGTTTCCTCTCTTCACCCGGACATTCAAAAGCTAGAGGGCAGGGTTAGATGGGATATTGGGAAGGAATTGTTCCCTGTGAGGGTGGGCAGGCCCTGGCACAGGGTGCCCAGAGAAGCTGTGGCTGCCCCTGGATCCCTGGAAGTGTCCAAGGCCAGGTTGGACAGGGATTGGAGCAGCCTGGGATAGTGAAAGGTGTCCCTGCCCACATCAAGGGGGTTAGAACGAGATGAGCTTTAATGTCCCTTCCAACCCGAAACAGTCCATGATTCCCTGCTCCTGTCCTGGTGGGTGATTAATGCTGGCAACAGCTCCTCATGGAGATCTCCTGAAGGTGACTGTGTTTGGGGAATGTTCGTCAGAGCGTTTCCCACGGAGCTCTTCCCGATGTGTGAAACTCCACCTCGCTTGAGAGCAGGTGGGCTTTGAGAGAGATCTAAAGCCGCACCTTTTTCAGGGTTTAAGGCAGTCAGTAACTGGTGAGGCTTAAAAAGATAATTTACTGATGGAAGAACATAGTCCAACCTGGAATGGGAAATCTGGTCATTTATTTTAGAGTCTGAGCATGCTGCCAAGCACAAGCCCAAATAAATAGTCTATAACCAGTGCAAACCAGTGATACAGAGAGGACAGTGGGTAAGAGATTCTTCTCCAGGGGTGGAGATCAGCAACCAAGTAAGAGGGAGTGGTGAAGAAAGGCTGGATAAAGCAAGGGAGAGCATAGAGAGGAAAAGTGGGAGAGCACAGCACCATGGGCCTGTGTGTATCTGCTGTATCCACCATGGCACACCCCACGTGCACCCATGGAAAGTATCTGCCTGGCTGGGGCCGACACCATCGCTGGGAGGACCGTGAAGAGAAACTGTGGTGGCAAAATCCTGCCAGCTCCTCGGGAGAGGTGAGAAGCAGAGAAACGTTCCCTGACAGGCGGGGCAAGGCTGAGGTTTTGGCTGGGGATGGCAGGATTTGAGGCTGGAGCCTTGCACGGGTTTAGGATTCCCTCTGCAGGCCAGCGCTGAGCTCCGCACGTCCCGAACGGTAGAACCACAGAGGGCTTTGGAGCGGAAAGGACCTTAAAGCTCAGCCTGTTCCACCGCCTGCCATGGGCAGGGACACCTTCCACTAGACCAGGTTGCTCTAAGTCCCATTCAACCTGATCTGGAACGCTTTCGGGGATGGGGCAGCCACAGCTTCTCTGGGCACCCTGGGCCATTTTTTTATGACCCTTATTGTAAAATATTTCTTCCCAATATTCCATTTAACCCTGCCCTCTGGCAGAGTAAAACCATTGCCCCTTGCGGGGCTTTGGGTTGGAAGACAAGCTGGAGACACAGAAACCAAGTTCTGTCCAGGGCAGGCTGGATATGCAGAAGTAATTTGGGAGAACAGCTGGCAGAGATCCTTTCCCAAATCCGATGTGCCTAGGACTCTGCAGAGAGCTAAAGCTCCGTACAGCTCGTTGTCCTACGAGTAGCTTTGGTGGGGAAGTGTCTCCTATTCCCACGTTCTCTGTGCCTCCCCGAGGGCCCCCCAGGGCCCAGCTCCCAGGTCAGGCTGATCCCGGGGAGCAGCAGCTTTGTGCGGAGCTAGGGAATAACACACTCCGTCTGACTCTGGCCAGCAGCAGCATCTACAGGACAGACACAGAAACTGCTGGACTGAGTCCAGTCCCAGCACCAAACCGCTGCCGTAATTCATCTTAATAAAATCAGTACGAGTTTTTTGTTTCATGAGAAGGAACTTTTTTGTCAACTGGCATTTCATGCGGCCCACAACAGCAGGGATCCACATGCTAGTATACTTTTAGTCATTCAACAGCCAGAGACAACTAAAGATAGAAGTGTGGGTGAGATGGAAAGTTAGTGATACCCCCCAGCAAGTTCCTGGCACACGTGCAGAGGCTGTTTCTTGGGCACCGAAGGTCTCTTCCTCTCTCCAACCATGGACAGAGGAACCTCCTCAGGGAGGCTCAAAGGTGTAGGGCTTCACCTCTGTCTCTGCAGCCGCATTTTCTCTTCTGCCAACCCAATGTAGCTGAGAGGCTTCATCAGAAAGGGCGCTAAAATATGATGAGAAGACAGATGGGTTTAGTGCCCCAGTAAAGAGAAGAAAAGCAGAAGAGAAGTGCAAGAGATTTCCATAGCAACTGGTGCAGAGGCTCTGCCTCCTCTGGTTTGCTCTGAGTCACCGTCCATGGTGGTTTAACTCTGGCTGGATGCCGAGTGCCCACCAAAGCTGCTCCATCACTCCCCTCCTCAGCTGGACAGTGGAGGGAAGACTGAACAAAAGGCTCATGGGTCAGAAAAAGGATGGAGAGACATTGGCCACCTGCTACAGTCACGGGCTGGGACAGCTGGGGGTGTTCACGTGGAGAAGGGAAGGCTCCAAGGAAAGCTCAGAGCCCCTTCCAGGGCATAAAGGGGCTCCAGGGGAACTGGAGAGAGACTTGGGACAAGGGATGGAGGGACAGGACACAGGGAATGGCTTCCCACTGCCAGAGGGCAGGGATGGATGGGATATTGGGAAGGAATTGTTCCTTATGAGGGTGGGCAGGCCCTGGCACAGGGTACCCAGAGCAGCTGTGGCTGCCCCTGGATCCCTGGCAGTGCCCAAGGCCAGGCTGGACACTGGGGCTTGGAGCAGCCTGGGACAGTGGAAGGTGCCCCTGCCATGGCAGGGGTGGCACTGGATGATCTTTAGGGTCCTTCCAACCCAAACCATCTGTGATTCCCCGATTTGCCCATAATAACGGGGCAGTCAGCCCTGTCCCGTCCCCGCAAAGAGCGGGAAGCTCTCGGGTGGCGCCTCCTTCTACAGCGGTAAATGAATATTCATGAGGGCGTGGCTAGCGCGGAGGCGGGAGCGGCGCGCGCGGCGCTCATTAATATGAAGCGCGGGGCTGCGTCCCCTCATGAATTATGCGGGATGGGCGTGGCCGCCGCGGCCCTTCAAAGTGTGGGAAGATGGCGGCGGCGGCGGCGGGCGCCGGCGGC
>VZTD01001770.1:67237-95379 GCA_013397725.1 Rhagologus leucostigma
GGGGGGGAGGGAATGTTTCCCCACTTCCTCAGGTGTTTCTATGATAACCTTGCCCCAAAAGTGAACGGTTCCACCAGTGCTGCCAGGAGTCGGGCAGGCTTGTACTGCATCAAGACAGGAAGGGTTTTGCACCATGGGAAGTCCTAGTCCCTTGTTGACGTAAAAAAAGTCCATCATCCCTGAGTTCATGGCTTTTTGTCACACGTTTCCTCCCTGCCTCCAAAGCTAGATGCCTTCCTCAACTCCTAGAAAACTGCTGCCTGTGTTCCCTTCAAAATAAATCCCCGTCTGAGAGGGTGGCATTGCTCTTTCCTGGTGGGAGCTGCTGGAGATGCCCACCTTGCTGCTGTGAGAACTCAGGATGCACCTGGATCTGTTGGTTGGAGAGGTGTTGCAGCAGTGCCCACTTCAGCGACATAGCAGTGCTGAGGGGAACCCTGTAGAGCAAACAAGGATTTAAGCTACAGATAAACATCCTTTTAGCCCAACCCGTTTCTTTCTGAGTATGTTTCTCGTCTCCCAGTTCATGCTTGTGTCAGCACCCTCTAATTGGCTGTGGGAAGAATTGGCAGGATGATCTTAAACAGCTTAAATTGGTGGTTTGAACTAACCCCTCTAACCTGGAAGAGATTTAGGAAGCCTTCACGCAGAAGGATTTGCTGAATCAATGAACAGATGGGCTATCCAGAGGGAGCTGAGCCGAAGGGCTGGGAGTGGTTCCTCCGGAGGAGGGACAGTGGGAACTCCCCGAGTCAATCTCTGCTCCAAGGCAGTGGTGTCAGTCATGCGTAAATGGACTCGGCATGGTCCAGGCGAGCTGGGATGAGAGTATCCAGCCGTGCTGCAGGAATGCTTGTGCAGTGTCTTAGTTGGGCTTTTTTAAGAAGAATTCGTTTTAATTCTCTGCTTGTCCTGAATTGTGTGAGATGTGTGTGGGACAAAGGGGAATGGCTTCCCAGTGCCAGAGGGCAGGTTTAGATGGGATATTGGGATGAAATTCTTTCCTGTGAGGGTGCTGAGGCCCTGGCACAGGGTGCCCAGAGAAGCTGTGGCTGCCCCTGGATCCCTGCAAGTGTCCAAGGCCAGGCTGGATGGGGCTTGGCACACCCCGGGATAGTGGAAGGCAAGGGGTGGAATGGGATGATCAATACAGTCCCTTCCAACCCAAACCATTCCATGATTCCATGATTCTGATTGGCAGTAAGGCACATAGTCGTTGTGTGGGCTGTCGTTTTCTGCCTGCCCAGATTCCCACTTGTGATGCAAGTTGGGCTCATAGTGTGGGGAATCAAAGGCAGATGATCCATTGCAAACAGGAGCCTGCTGCATGCACAGAGAGGGCAGTGGATGTGGTTTCTCCTGACATTAGTGAGGCTTATTGGAGGATCCCAGCATAGCTGAAGCTGGCAGGGAGACCCAAGCCCTGCCCAAAGCAGGGTCACCAGGAGCAGGTTACCCAGGACTGTGACCTGGTGGGTTATCACCATTTCCAAGGTTAGAGGTTCTGCGGCCCTGACAGTAAAAAAATGATTTTCTGTGTTCAGTAGAACTTTTATTTCAATTTATGCCCATTTCCTCCTGTCCTGTTACCACGCAGAGGAGCCTGGTTCTGTCTTCTCCTCTGCTTTCTGTTTGGTATTTAAACACATTGGTGAGATACCTCTGAGCCTTCTCCTCTCCAGGGTGAACAGCCCCAGATCTCTCAGCCTCCTCTCGTATGTCAGGTACTCCAGTCACTTGGCCCTCATGGATCAGGATAAACAACGTCTGCTGCTCTGTGCTCATCCACTGAGCCAGCCATCTCATCATGGAAGACATTGGTTAAGTCTTCTTTCCTCTCCTTAAATCCAGCGGCCTACCTCCCAAACACCTTGCCCTTGTTTAGAAGTGATTTCCAGGAATAGCTGCTTCCCAGGGATCAAGGTGGGGCTGACCCTCCTTCTTGCCCTGTTTGAAGGGATGGGTGACATTTGCTTTCTCCCAAGCCTCACGAACCTCTCCCAATCACCATGACCTTATCAATGGATATGTAATGTATCTATATAAATATATCGATGTCTGTAGGCCCCTGAGCAGGGACAGTGAAGGCAGCAGAGCCCAGCTCATCCCCCGGTGCCCAGTGACAGGACAGAAGGCAGAGGACACAAACTGAAACACATCAAGTTTCACTGGCCGTAAGAAAAATATGTTTTACTGTGAGAGTGACCAAGCACTGGCACAAGTTGCCCTGGGTGGTTGTCGAGTTTCCATCCTCAGAGAGAGTCAAAACCCAACTGGACGTGGACCTGGGCAGCCTGTTCCTGGTGACCTTGCTTGAGAAGAAGGGTTGGGTCTCCAGAGGTCTTTTCCAACCTCAGTTATTATGTGATTCTGTTATCAAACACTGATTAAGCTCAGGTATTTCATTAAATCACTTAAAAGGTGCAGAATCTTTAAAACTACTCAGTATGACCACTTGACATACCTTGATTATTCCAGCTTAAACCAGCTAATTAATCATGGTTTCATGTCTCAGTTTTTGTGATTCTCTTTGGGATTCTTCTGTGATAGTGGGCTTAAGGAGCTCTGAGACCTTGGCTGAGGCTGGGGGTTCTGCACTAGGTGCTGTCCAAATAGGTATAAAGTCAAAGTCCTTGTCACGACACTTGTCAAACAAAACTGGATAGAAATCAGCGGAGACACACACTCGCTGCCTGTGTTGTGTCTTGGCATGGGCTGGTTTGCCTGACAGCTCCTGGGCATCTCATTCCCGTGGAGCTGCCCTGGTGCCTTCAGCGTGGCCCCAGCTGCTGCTCCAGAAGGATGCGGGTGGCCCACGGGTCCCACGTGCTCTCTGTGGACGTCTCCAAGTTCACAGAGCACCTGGGAAGGCGCTCTAGATGCTGGTGTAAGGCCAGACTTCGAGCTAGAGATGCAGTGCTGGCTGCAATGCTTTGCTAAGTGAGGTTTCTTATATTAAAACAGTTGCTTGGTGAAACTCTTGGAAGGCAGAGAGGAGCAGCAGATGGGAGGCTTGGAGACTGCGGGTGTGTGTTTGAGGATTCAGTTGGCCAAGGAGAAGGAACAGAGCATGTTTGCAGCAAGGTGCTCAGCCTGATTTGTGAGAAAACAAGTACACTCACATTTCAGAGAATCAGATTTCTTTTGTTTCTCCTCTGCCCAGCAGCAATGCACAACAATCAATAACTGATGCTCCTGTAAGAGGGGGTGGGGTGTTTTTGCCAGACTTGTAACATGACTTCTCCCTCCTTCCTCCCAGTCTTTTTTTGGCAGTGGTTTTCCCCTTTCCCCGCTGGACCAAACCAGTCTAGTTCTTGAGCATTTCCTGGCGATTCCTTAATTTCCTGTCATTTCTGTTGTTCTGTAGCCTGTCACTAGTTGTTTTTTTGTCTCAAGACCACAGTGCTATGAGTTTGGAAGCGGCAATCCCGAAGAAACCTTTCCCTGCCCCGGGAAAATCAGTGATTTGCTCCCCACATCAAACTGATTAAAACTGACACCATCTCTTTTTGTCCTCCTTGTCACAGTGTTGTATTGCTGATGGGATGGGTTAAATTTAAGATTTCCTGGGAAGATAGGATAGAGTGCCTCTTTGGGGGCAGTAACTGTGCCGTGAGGCTGTCAGAGGGCTTGCACCTCCATCTCTTTCCTCTTTGTCCCATCTCCAGCCCTCCGCAATACTTAAATTATTTTTAATCTGCCATTCAGGCCATTAATGAAGAGAGTGATTAGGACCAGACCCAGAGCTAGCCCCAATGGTCAGTGTGAGAGGCATGGCAGTGGATCATTAACTCTTGGAAAATAATTTTCCAGTTGAATAGTGGTTACACCTTTGCTAGGGTCAGAAAATTCCTAACTTCTTGTTTTGTGTTTTGAAAACATTTAAAATTTCATCTTCAGCTGCAAGTGTTAACTGCCAGGAGTTAAAAGGAAAAGCAGTGAAAACCTCAAGGGAGATGGAAGCTGCAAAGTCTGATGAAAGTTTCCGTGGAAGCTGGGGCGAGGGGGATTCGCTGCTGCCGGTGGCAGAGCTGGGACTTGCCGGATGGCATCAGTTTGGCAAAACCCAGGAGCCTCTGAACGACAGACAGGGAACCGAAGGGTTCTGAATCGAGTTCAGCTTTACTTTTATTCAGCTCATGCTGCTGAATTCACCAGATGAAGGTTTCTGAGTCTTTTGCCAGTAAATATAAAAAGTGCTGGTCAGGAGTGCGGCTCCACGGAGATGGTGTGTAAGACACACTTCCCAGCTGGCGTGGAAAGGATGGAGGGGGATTGGGGGATTGAATCCTCATTCAAGGGGATTGAGGCTGCAAGTCAGATGCCTCTTATACAGAAAACCAGTGTTGAATAATTAGAAAATCATTTGTCCTCTCAAATAGTGCAGAAATCAGTTGTTTTTTCCAAGACTGAGCACAATAGGATGCAACTCTTGTATGCCAGCATAAAAAAGCAGGATGCCAGGTTTGATCCTGCCACTGCGACTGTTTCGGTGCTCTCACCAGGCTTGGAAGGAGCATCCCAGTGGCAGCCCTTCAGAGTCAGCTTCATTTAGAAAACAGTTCTGTTGACTCACAGATCACTCGAGAGGAAGGGCAAGCAGGAAATTTGCTGCAAAATCAAGTAAAAAGCCTTTTCTTCCATGATTTTGCCTGCTTTGTTTTTGTCCTGGGCTGTGGCACACATGGAACCAGCTGAGCAGCCTTGTCCTGGACGTGAACATCCAGAACTGGCACAGGGAGGTGTGCCAGAGAAAGACATGTGATGATGCTCTGGTCACCTTGTCTTCCTCCCAGTGTGAGGACTGGTCTGGTTCCACTTGGAATGGTTCTGTGCCAACAGAAACATCCTTGGGTGCAGCACCCTTCTGCCCTGTCAGCGAAGGGGATGCTGCCCCTCTGGCCAGCCCTGGGAGGCACCTCTGGGGTGCCGTGTCCAGCTCTGGATCCTCAGCACAGCAGGGCCAGGGAGCTGCTGGAGCGGGGCCAGCGGAGGCTGCGGAGCTGAGGAAGGGCCCGGAGCATCTCCGTGCCCGGGAAAGGCTGAGGGAGCTGGGGCTGCTCAGCCTCGAGAGGAGTTGACACCTCAGCCCTGGGTGTCCCTGGCTGCAGGGAGGGCTCCGAGCAGGGCCCGGGCTCTGCTCCAGCGGCCCAGCAGTGGCACCAGAGGGACGGGCAGGGACTGAGCCCAGGGAGTTCCGGCTGAACATGAGAAAGAACTTCTTTCCTGTGCAGTGACCAGGCACAGAACTGGCTGTCCAGAGAGGCTGCGGAGTCTCCCTCACTGGAGATATTCCAGAGCCCTCTGGACATAATCCTGTGCCCTGTGCTCTGGGATGGCCCTGCTGGAGCAGGGAGGTGGGACCAGGTGACCCACAGTAGTCCCTGCCAGCCTGACCCATCTTAGAGTTCTGTGAAATGCAGATATACAGCTTTGCATACATTTTTGTTTTCATCTCTTCTGTACAGAGTTGGAAGTTTGGGGTCTCATCTCTTTTTGACCCATCTGTAAAATATCCAAGTTGGTATATATAAAGATACTATTGATAAAGTTGCCTCCACCTGGTGTTGGACCCCTTTAGCTAAACCACCACAACTTACACATAAATGTTATTCCATTATTTTAAATTTCTTCTGGCTTGCTGAACCCAAGTGAGAAATGAGAGAGTTGACGTGGCTCATCTTTCCTGGTGCGTGTTTCCCTCGGGTTAGCTCGTGCCCTGGAGGGAAAAACTCCACCTTTATAGCTCTGGAGACAAGCCTTAAACATTGAGAAGTAATTGAAGTTTGCTGCAGGCGAGTTACAGATTGCTGCTGCTCTTGGGACTGCCTCTGTGGAAATTCAGCTTGATAAAGTTCACAAAGAACTGGAACCGCTCAAGGACACAATTGAAAAAACATTTTGGGAAGCCGGTGGAAGGTTTCCAGCGCGGCCGGTTGCGGGCGCAGAAGCAGGAGCAAGGAATGCAGCCTGGCCTCCCCAGCACCAACATCGCTTGGGATTTTTATCACATGTGTAGGGACATTTGGGATGTTTTCCTTTAAAAACAAGCCTGGCTCGTGCAGGCGTGTGAGTAAGAGGGAATAGCAGCTTTTTTATGAGAAAAAAAGGCCTTATAATCTATACGCCTAATGTTTGCTTACATTAGATTATTTTTCTCCCTCGGAAGCGAATATTAGAGAAATGCTTTGTGATTTGTGCAGCTCTGGCACTGGCAGCATTGCCTCTCCAGAGCTCTGGAGGCTGCGGAGTTTGCACTCACCCTCACCAGCAGGAGGAACTGAAGTTACAGGGCTCCCTAGGAACTTTGAAAGGGGCACCCAGGGGAAAGCAGGATAGGTGATAACAGGATTTCATCAGTCTGTAAATGGCGTGTTTGGGCACCGGGGCTGTGACCCGTCCCCACGGAGGAGAGAAATGTGGCTGTGAACCGGACGATGCCCGGCAAAACAGTCGGCATGTGGTCATTGGGTGTTTGATTCACCCACCCTGCCACGAACCTTTAGTTTCGAGCCAAATAAAAACACTTCCTAAATAAGGGAAGTTCTGTAAGGGGGGCTCAGCCTGGAGAAAAGGAGCCTCGGGGGGGACCTTCTATCTGTCCACAGCTCCCTGACAGGAGGGGGCAGCCAGGGGGGTTTTGGGCTCTGCTCCCAGGGAACAGGGGACAGGACAAGAGGAAACAGCCTCAAGCTGTGCCAGGGGAGGGTCAGGCTGGACATCAGGAGGAATTTCTTTACTGAAAGGGTGGTCAGGCCTTGGCAGGGGCTGCCCGGGGAGGTGTTGGAGTCCCCAACCTGGACATGTCCAAGGACAGCCTGGATGTGGCACTCAGCACTCTGGGCTGGGGACAAGGTGGGATCGGTCGCAGATTGGACTTGATGGTCTCAGACATGTTTCCCAACCTAAATGATCTTGGGATTCTGTGAAAACGTGTGGTGGAGCTGCTGGTTTATATCCTTTAATTTTAGCAGGGTGGGAGAAGGAGGTACCCCTGATGTTTCCTCCTTGCTCGAACCTGTTCCGTCCTGACCGTAGCACATTGGGATGATGAACTGTGCGGCACCCTGCCTAGAATACTGATATGGATTGAGCCAGGATGGTTGTCCAGGGGTTGTTGTTTTGTTCTGGTTGTTCCCTTTTCCCTCCGAGCTCCTCCAACTGAAGTGCAACTCGCCCGGACTTGCACTGCACAGAAGTGGGAGGGAGCTTTGAGGCTGATAGAAGCAAGGGAGTCCTTTGGGAGTAACAGTCTCCAGGGATGGAAGTTAAGCTGTAACCCCATGCCAGTACGCTTTTGGTTTCTGAATTCCCGAGAGGAAAGGGAGGAAGTGGGAGCAGGACAGGGAATTTCTGCCAGACGGAGCATCTTGCCCACTCGGCTTCCAAACACTGGTCTGGGGAGTGCACTGCAGGCGGAAGGCTGTGCTGCCCCGGCTCGGTGGGACAGCACTGCACGGCTGGGAGGGGATGTGGAGGAGACATTATCGAGAAAACGGGCAGCGTTCTCGATGCATTGGCGTCAGTGGCAGAAGGGCAGGGGTGTGAATTCGAGGTTTGGTGCTGCTGCTGGCAGCCTGTGTGCCTGGGGTGTCTGGCTGCAGCAGGCACCTCAAGCCTGGCTTTATTCCTGGGACTCAAATTCCCTGTGACATCTCCGGGCTGTTACTTCACCCCTGTGTTTACATCCTCCCAATGCTCCCTGATTGCTTAACTGCTTGTCAAGGACTCTTGAGAATCTCAAAGGAAACTGGGGAAGTGCAAAGTGGGATTACTTGGCCATCCTCCTCCCCATGTTTCTGTATGTTAAACAGAGCTGTGATAGCAGTGGCAGAATATAAACATCTGGGGTTGAAAAAAGTGCTGCAGAACCTCTTGTGCAGCCTGTGGAGATCTCACCCTTTTTGGGAAATAATGGCCAACAACAGTTACCTTGCACTAAAAAGTATTTCCTTTTTTTTCCCTTTTCTTTCCAGACTTTATATTCAGAGCACCCATTAAATTAAGCAAAACGGGGGAACTCCGAGAAGAATATGAAAGCCAGCTAAGGAAGGTCAGTATTCTGGGTAATTGTGTTTTTTCTTCCAGAATAACTTGGATTTCCTGCAGGAATGCCATCCTACCTGTAGGGAAACCTGAAGGGCTCTTTTTTTCCTCTTCTGTAACAAAGGTCATTTATTCTCTTTATACTGTTTAGCCAGTTCAGGAAGTGGCTGTAATTGAGCATGTAGAAGCCAAATTTTGCTGTCTTAGTCTGCCTTCTAGACCATGGAAATGTACCTTCTTTGGAGTGACTGTTTGGTTGTGGATGTAATTCCATAAAGGCTTTTGCAGCGTAAGGCATCTCCTGCAATAACATCCTTCTCCTCAAAAACAAACTATTCCAAACTAGAGTTTTCTATTTATTTTTAGCCAAGAAAAAAATGTCATTTAAAGACCAAAAAAAAAAAAAGAAAAAAGATAAGAGAATAAAGGCTTTTCAGCTGGTTTGGAATTATAGTCTATGAAAATATTTTCTGGAGTTTTGATCTTTGTGATCTTGTTTTCCCTTGAGATGGGTCCAACTCCTCGCTTATTATTTTACCTGCTGGCGAAAAGGAACCTGAGGGGTTTTCCACTGTTGAAGAATTTTCTTTGGGTTTTCACTTGTAGATGTACAAGTGTAGAAAGGGCCGGGAGGCTGATTGAGTTAGAAAAACAGCCTTGTCTGAGTAGGAAAATACTGCCTAGGTGATATTTCAGGTAAATAACTAGTCTGGGAAATGCATATGTGTGAGGAGACAGTTAAAAAGCATGGAAGAGTTTTCCCTCCTGCTTCTCCTTGTGTGGAATTAGCAGTGACACTGATGGACAGCGTCACTGCAGGTTACCGAGATAACTTTGGCTGACTATTTCATTAACTGATCATAGGAATTGCAAGCTGTTCTCCAATTCAGGTGCCTTGCCAGGAAGGCAGGAACACTTTGTATGCAAAGCCGTGGGACTTGTGGCGTTTTCAGCAACAATTCTCTGTCAAGTTTAAGGAAGCACATTTGCAGCATGGTCAGGCTGCAGCTGAAGAGGTTTTTATGTCTACAGCTTGACTTCAGCAAAAAGATACCATGTGCAGTCCAGTGCCAACACGTCTCCCTTCCCTTCCAGTCAGAAGGAAATACTTTACCATGTTCCTGGCATTTTGGCATGTTTGTGTCTTGTTCTTGTTCAGCCTGCTGCCTTCCCCTTCTTGCTCCCTGCCAGATGGGAGATGGATTTCTTCCCCCTGCCAGCTTAAACTTGCTTTTTGTGAAGCTCAGCTGAAAGAGCTGTGTGGGAGGAGATTCTGTGAATCGTCATCTAGGAGGAAATGGCAGGGAAATTTTGCTGGTAAAATGACAACTGATGATGCAGTCACATTGTTTCCTTATTCATGGAATCAGAATAGAATCACTGAATCATTTAGATGGGAAAAGCCCTCTGAGATGGAGTCCAGCTCTTCCCTCAGCACTGCCAAGGCCACCACTATCCCATGTCCCCCAGTGCCACATCCACATGGCTTTTAAACCTCTCCAGCAATGGGGACTCCACCACTGCCCTAGGCAGCTGTGCCAATGACTGGCTACCCTTTCAGGGAAGAAATTTTCACTGATATCCTACCTAAACTTCCCCTGGTGCCACTTCACACCATTTCTTCTTGCCCTGTCACTTGTTACTTGGGATGAGAGACTGACTCCCATCTGGCTCTACCCTCCTGTCAGGAAGTTGTAGGGAAGCGAAATTGTAACTGTTGCTACTTATCAAGAGTTTCTTGGTGTCTCTGAACTTCTGAATTAGGCAGGAGGAGACAGAAACTGAGGTTTGGGAATCTAAGCTTGTGTATGATTGGATTTCCTTCCACATCTCAAGACGCAGGGTTTCATCCCAGCTTCCCTGCCCATGGAATGGGGATAACCCGGGCTTTCCTCCTGAGGAAGGGAGAGGAGCATTTCCAAACCTTTTTACATCTCCCAGATGTGAGTTGTTTTGTAAATCTGAACTCTTGACCTGCTTCCCAGCCTTTTGCAGTTGAAAACAAAGTGGTATCATAATTATGTTGTGAAGGAATTTTATTTGACGGGGATAATCTCATAGTTTAATTTTCTCAACTGGCTTTCAGAATGAGACAGGTATTTGCTGTCTGTGCAGGATAGCGAGATTGGTTTTTCCTCTTTTGTGCCCTTGGTGCTCTTGCATTTTGTGTTTTTCCAGAGGGGGCTGTCATTTCTGTGTACTAAAACCCTAACTCATCCTGTCCAGCTGTCTTTCTGTCACAAGCAAGTCTGTTGCTTGTAAGCACACGCAGTGGGAGGGAAACTCCTACCTGAGGCATGTGCTGACATGCAGCTTCCCAGAGCCAGGGCAGACGGAGCAGGCTCCGGGAGGGAGCAAACCTGGACAGTTTGTGGAGGCAAGAGAAGATACCAACCGTGAGTTTGCCAAACTTTTTGGAAATAAATGTTAGTGTCAGGAGTGATGGTCCTGAAATGGGCGTTTCTTGAGTGAAAAATTATCGATTGCTTGTACAGCAGTTTTTTTGCCCTGCAGTTGTGGTATCCAAAAGGGCTGAAATGCATTTTCTGGTAACTGTGCTGTTAACAGCAGCTGTTGGTCCTGCATCCAGTATTTCAGAGATGCTCAGCTACTCGGATAACACGAGGTCCTTCTCCCAGGGTACATGTTTCACACTACATTGTTTCAGTTTCTTGTCCTCCTGTTCCAGCACAGTATTGCCACCCCTGGAAGGAAATTCTCTGGGAGATAATTTACATTAAGGTTACTTCAAATGATTATTTTTGTAATTAGTACAGATTTTATCATTAGAGTTTGATTTTGTTCGCAACCTTAATTCCAGACCTAAATTCTTTTTTGTATCCTATTAATTAGGATTAGTATCCTGTTGTTGCCTTTTTGACTTCACTGTCAGCAAGACTTGGGTTGTCACCTCACACTAACTATGGCTTGGATTTGCCCGAAATCCTTAAATATTTCTGTGTGTTGTTACATATTCTTGTGTCTTTCAGTTTGGGAATTGAGTATAATTTTATAATTTAGCCAGAAAAGGGAATATTTCCATATAACTTTCTTCCACATGAGAAATACAGGAGGGACACGAGTGTTGGGTAGTATTTCAGCCAGCCCAAAAAAAAATCTTTATGCTAAGGCTTGATGCGAATTTGTTTTTCAGATGCTTCGAAAAAGGCAGAAATACTGTTGACTTAGAGCAGACTATTCATGTCTGCATCATGTGGTCACAATCTATGTTAGTCAGACGCTGTTGTAGTTATTGCTTGAGATTATTAATAGATGAGGAATTTAAAGATACATCTTAAAACAACTCTAAGCAAGGAGTCAAACCAGTCTTTGAAAATATTTGCTGAACACTCACAGTCAGCCAAACAGTGGAGTTTTTCCTGGTTTCTGCCTTGTTTCCTCCTTGTTTTCCTCCTTGTTTCTCTCCTCCTCGTCTCTGGGGGTTTGGATTGAGTAGGATTCGGGTCCTTCCCAATTTGAAAATCACAATGTGCTTTTCACATAATGCCTCGCGAACTCTGTTTTCTTTGTCATCCACATGTCCATACTTTTGGGGTTTTCCGCTCCTCCAGCAGGGAAGAAAAACACTATAAATATTTTTGGAAGAATGAGGAGTTGTTGCAACATCTCTCACTGCCTTTATGAGTTGGGGAGCTTCTTAAACACCTGAGATGCCTATGCCCCAATATGAGGAAAAACACAGGGATTTGAATTCCTAGTGCTGTGGTTCGTGAGCGGGATGAAGATGTGTCAGTCAAAGGTCCGGTTAACTTCTGCGTGGAGGGTGGATGGAGGAAGGAGGGAGGATCTGTTCTATATACAGATACATGTAGACTATTCCTGGGCTGTGTCTAAGTTGAGCAAGAGGCAAGACACAAGCAGGGAAAATGGCTGGGTGATGGAGGGAGAAGGGAGCTGGATGATGTTACCCTGGGCAGGGACAATCAGATGGTGTTATCTGAAGTGTGTTCTGCCGAGCCTGTTCATCAGGAAAAGGTGGTGGAAAGGAGAAAAGGGGGGTTGTTGGTTTTGATAGCAAGTCTGCAAAAAGAAAAAAGAGGTCCTGGCAGAAAAGGGGAGTTTGATTCCTTCAGTGAGGAGCAAAATAGTGTGTCAGGACAGGCAGCCCGTCAGAGTCCGTGTACCTTGTGTCCCAGATCCTGGCATTCCCTTGCACTTCTCATCTGTGTTTGAAACTGAATTCAAGCTTTGCGCCTGGAGTCAGCTGTCAGGGGTAAGGTGGCCTCTCTGGATCTTCTCCATCCCAACACGTCGGTGAAATGATGGAATTTCATCTCTCGTGTAGCTTTCATCATGGGACTTGCTGCATCTCATTTTAGGTGATGCTGCTTATGTGTCCGACAAATTGTGTGGGCTGCATGTTAGGCCATTGGAAGGCTAAAACTGAAATATCACAGCTTGCATGAAACTAGTTTTGCACATTTTTATATGTAGTATGATCATCTTCAAGTAGAGAAAAGCTTCTGTCTCTCTATTTTAGAAAATACAGTGGCAGAGAAGGCATTGTCCAGCCCTGGGCCTCACGGCGCCTTTGTTGTTTTGCAAAGAAGATAAAATCCATGATACTTGTGTATAAAACACAGATGTGGTGTAGAAGCAAACCAGTCTTCACATTACTGTGAGAGAGAGGCAGTGGCTCTACCCTGGAGTTGAGAAATGAAGGCACAAAACTAAATGATGTGACCTGACTCTTGGTCTTGCCAATCTGTAAGTGTAGGACTTCAAATTATAACTACTCTTCCTCTTTTGTCATTATTTCCAGCTGAGAGAAGAGAAACTACAAGAAGAAAAGACATCTGAGGATCTGACTCACAAGTTCATTCTAGATGACATGGATGTAGGGAAAAGAAAAATGGAGGAACAGCAGAAAAAAGATGAATCTGTAGTGCTGAAGGGGAACCAAGAGTGTGTAAGTGAGCTCATGCTTCTCCTTCCTGCCCACGTATCAAAATGTTCATTCTTTGGCTTTCCAGGATTCCTTGATTGAGTTTTTATAGTTTATGAAGGCTATGAGCTGGCAGATTGTAAAGATCCTTGTTAATGAGAACTGTCTTCTAAGGTTTGTTGTGACTGCAGATGTTCTTCTGGAGGTTTCTGTCCCCTCTTTTACCCTCTACTACGTGACTCTTCCAAACACAGCAGGTCACCTCAGCTTTGGGGATATCCGTGGTCTTCAGGCTTGCATGCATTTCCATGAACTTTTCCCCATGAATCTTCTGCAGTGAAGTTGTACAATGAAGTTCAACACATTCTTCATGCTGACTTTTGCCTATTTCCCACTTCATTTGGGAGGCTCTGCAGGAAATGCTCTTAAAATTTCCATTTGATAGGCTGACCCGTGGGGGCTGAGTAACCAACACCCAACACTGTAGTAACCTTTATTGTAGAATTTTCCCACATTTTCTTGATCAATCAATTAACTTTATTCTATGACTGACAGCTATATATAGGAGCTATGTGCTTATTTTTGTACTATTTATGCCTTATGTCCTCTCAGTATAATCAGAAAGGGGGGATTTGGGGATCTTTAACACTTTTGCAAGAAAGAGCTTTATTTTCCAAGTTGTTCTTTTTGTTGTACATGTCAGCTAACTCTTCCTTGATTGACTTCAGTTTCCTGAACGTCTCTCGGATTCTGAGAATGAAGAACCATTCCAGGGCAAGCAAACACATCGGTCAGCTTTTGTTTCCAAGACCAGTGCCTACTCCTTTGCTTTCCTTTCAGGGTAAGAGGCTGAGGCTTTATTCAGTGTCCTTTAAAGATGTTCTTTTGACTTGTTTTAAAGTCAAGACACACCTGAGATGCTCTAATTCAAATGGTGGTTCCAATCTAAAATAAGGTGGTTTTTTTCTGGAATTTTAGAGCAGACTCATTAGTAGAACGTGGTGTCTGTCTGATTACTTCCTACCTGGAAGTTAAGGAAGTTAATGTTTATCCCATGAAGGAGAAAAATCACCTGTAGATTTAAACCATTAGTCAGAAATCAGAATTCTGTAGGATGAAGTCAAGAGCGCTGGTTCCTTCTCCAGCACAGATATGAAGGGATAGCATCAGCCCCAAACAGCTTTTTCGCTGGAAAGCTGTTGCTTGGTGCAGTGGAAGCTGCTGAGTAACCACGTGTGTTTCCACGTGAGAAGCAAAGGGGTTTCCCCAGCTTCCTCATTAGCATTGACCTCAGTTAATTATGAGCCGTGGGCGGAGGTGTCCACGTGTTCAGCGTGGAGCCTGTGAATGCAGACCAGGACTCTACCACAAATCCGAGATTCCTGGATCCCTTTTCCCCGAGGGCATAGGAAATATCTCTGCCAACCAGGTGCTGCCAAGGCTGATGCCTCTCCCACAGGTAGCTACTGCCAGGGCTGTTGAGATGGTTGTTTCTAAGGTCACGAACAGTCTCCTGTTCTCACCCATCTGCTTTTCAGGAATTTAACCGCCAAGGTGGAGAGGAGTCGGAGCTGCAATGACACCATTCAGGAGAGATCCAAGAGCAGGCAGAGATCAGCCCCAGCCACCAAAACAAAGGTACAGGCAGCATCTGGAAACAGGTTGCTGTGTGTGAATGTTCCTACCTGAGGTTGCATAGCACCAGTAATCTGGGGATATAAAATATGGGCTTTGCGGCACTGTGTTATTGCCATGGGGCCAATCGCTTCCTTGCGGCTCCCAATAAAACCTGCTGGGTTAGGAATTACTAAGCAGAAAAGCAGACAGGTGTCAGGGTTCTTGTGTAGCATTGGAGGCTAATTGGAAGTTGAAAGGGTTCTCGTCAGTCTGATTTATCCAGGTAAAGAGAAAACACATTTCAAGGCCAGGTTGGACAGGGCTTGTAGGAATCTGGTCTAGTGGAAGGTGTCCCTGCCCATGGCAGAGGGTGGAATGAGATGGTCTTTAAAGTCCCTCCTCACCCAAACCATCCTGTGATTGCGTGATTTTGCCATCAGAGTGGTTGTTACTTGTGGCAAGAGCAGCTCTTAGACTGAAGTAAATTTGACACCCAGATCATGCTGGACTCCGGAGTCTCCTGCTCATGTCCCGCATCAGCCACGGAAGGTGCTGTGACCAGCAGAGGCTGTCGGAGGCAGCCGTGTGCGGCAGACATCCGTTCTGCCGTTCTCCTCTCGTGTGCTTGTCCGTGTGCACCTCTGTGAGCGGCTTTCCCAGCTGTGCTGCCTTGCTTTGCAGGTGCTGCCCGTCACCAGCGTGTCCACGCCGCTGCTCGGGGTCCTGTCGTCCACGCAGAACAACCGCTGCCTGTCCGCCCCGGACCTGACGGCCGAGAAGCGCCTGGTCCTCAACGCCGTGTCCTCGCTGTCGGCCCTGCACAGGCCGGAGCGCTCCATCAGCCCCGAGAGCAACGACAGCATCTCAGAGGAGCTCAACCACTTCAAGCCCATCGTCTGCTCCCCGTGCACTCCCCCAAAGAGGCTTCCTGACGGCAGAGTCCTGAGCCCCCTCATCATCAAATCCACCCCCAGAAACCTGAACCGGAGCCTGCAGAAGCCGACCACTTACGAGGCCAGTCCTAGAATACTGAAAAAATGGGAGCAGATATTTCAGGAGCGTCAGATCAAAAAGACTCTCTCTAAAGCGACCCTTACGTCCTTGGCTTCGGAGCCCGGGGAAGACATTGTGGTTCCTGACATCACCAACTCCAGCAGTTGCACTAAAGAGCAGCCACAAGTGCAGGATGATCACCTTCCACCTGACACAACAGGAGAGCCTCGCCCTGAGCTGGATTTGTTCCCTTCCGTCAGTGAAATGAAGCTGGGAAGAGGGAGTGAGAAGAACAGAGGTTCACAGGCCTTAACCACAGATGATGGTGCTGCTGAACCAGATGTGAGATCAAACGTAACCTCCCTAAACGCACGAGTTTCTGAACTCCCTGACCTGAAAGTGAATACATTCATGGACAAATCCTGTCTTAGTCTAGGCCCAAAAATGCTGAGCAGAAGACTCATGGGCGTCAGCGCATCACTGCCTGACAACAGCACGCTCGGAGTCCCCATCAAGCCATCGGGGAAAAAGCAGCTGAAATACCTGAACAATAGTGAGTTGATCAACGTACAGAACAGCACCTGCAATTCCGTGGAGAACATCATCGGGGAGCAGCCCCCTCTGCTGCGGCGGGGCCGGAAGAGACGCTGCAAAACAAAGCACTTGGAGCACAACGGCTCCGTCAAAAGACTGAGGCACGTGGCAGGGGAGGTGGGCCTGCCTCCGGAGGTTCGGGACGTGGAGCAGAAGCTCCAGCAAGAGGAGGAGGACAGGAGGTTGGCCCTGCACCTGCAGCGGATTTACGACAGCGAGAACAGGACAGTGGATAGGCGGAAAGTCCGCGTGGATCGGTATCTGCTGCGGTCCAAGAGCACTCTGGGTGCTAAGTAGCACTGCTGGACGATGTTGCCTTTCTAGAGGACGATGAGGTTTATCAGATTATCTTACAGGAAAACTATTTTTTGCCCTACTTCCACCCCCGCAATTGCTTTTTCGTTTTGGTGGTAAGACATTTCTAGGTCCAGTTCAGAGAGAAGCCAGAGTCCTTTCAGATTTAAAAAAAAAAAAAAGAGAGAATGAGAAAAAAAATCCTCCGGTCCTCTCTGGTCCGTTGGTCTGAAGGAATTGTCTGTCATCCCTGTGAATACACTGCAAGGCACAAGGCCTCCACACGCAGTCGGGCACACGTGGGATCCCCAGCTAG
This sequence comes from Rhagologus leucostigma, assembly GCA_013397725.1. NCBI lineage: Eukaryota > Metazoa > Chordata > Aves > Passeriformes > Rhagologus > Rhagologus leucostigma. Next base: position 84,004 of record VZTD01001770.1, read on the forward strand.
GAGGGTTGTGAACGTGGGGTATGAGGACCATCCCTTGCCAAGAGAAATCTGAGCTCTGCTCATGGAAATTGTCTGAGAGTCTTCTCCTCTCTGCCTGCCCCATTTTCTCCCTCAGGCTGCATCTGGTTGTGAGGTCAGGCTCTTATCCATGCTCCGTATTTCTCCTGGGAAGTCCTAAACAGAGCCCACCCATAGTACCTCCAAGTGAATGTATCTCCCTGTCTGCACCAGCAGTACAGATCATTCGTCACTTTCTTGAAGCAGAAAGCCAGATGCAGTGAAAAGAAAGACCTAAAATAAGGATTTTACTGAAAAACCTGATAGGAACTTGTAATTTCATGTTCGTGACATGAAGAGAGCTCAGGTGGAGCAGCTGGAACCACGCGCTGAGCACTGGGACCCAGGGAGCTTTTCTCCCAGTCCGTGTCTTTTCCAAACCAAGAGAGTTTCCTGTTCTTCCCTCTAATATTGAAGAAAGGGGAATGCCAGCCAGGGAGTTTCAGGAAGGACGTCCTCCCAGCTGACACGTCCCTTGCTCAGTTCAGAGCTCTCAGCACACCTGAGGCCTGTCCTTGCATGTCCCAGAGGAGCATCCCGAGAGATCTGGCGCACTGCTGTGCTCTGCAGGCACCCGATGGGACAGGAGCCCAGCTGTCCCAGAGCACTGCCCTGCCCTGCTCCAGCTTCCTGCCTTCAGGTTCAAACCACTAAGAAAGCTCAGGTGAGCGATGCACTAAAAACTTCCACTTCCAGGCATGAAGTTGGGCCTGGAGCAGAGCTGGCTCAGAGCGTGGGCTTCAGGGAGCATGTGTTCTCTGCACAGATGTGGCAGGCCACCCTCTGAGTGTTTCTAACACTCTTCCATGCATGAATTTCATGGATTATTTCCAGTAACGTAGCTCAAAAAGTACCGTTCCAACTCAATCCTTGACAGCTGCCTTGCAGAGTATTCACTGGGACCCTCGCAGCCCGTGGGGACCTTTGTCCGGGGCGGGGGCTGCAGCATTACCCATCCTGCCCCGCCATGTGCCAGCTGGCAGGGGTGTTTTTGGGATGAGCACAGTGCTGGGGCAAAGTTCCCTAGGGATGGTGTGAAGGGAGGGCAGCCGGTGCACATAGATGGATCTGATCTAAGACAACAGCATTGCCCAATTTCCTCTGTCTAAAAATGGTTGGATTTTCTCCCTCCGTCTTAAACGGTCAAAAAGAAAACAGGAACTGGTTTTCTTTTTCACTGCAAGGACCCTGGCAGGTTGTTTTTTCTCCTAATTGAACTGGATTTAAAAAAGAAAAAAATACGAGAAAAAAAAGAAATCTTATATTTTATTGGGTAAAATTTATATATTTTAAATACTATATTTCAACAGATCGACACTTTTGTTTTGAGAAATCTTATAGCAATGATTCCATAATATATATCTCTATCTCTGTATCTCCTTGCCACACAAACTACTGGATGGTTGAAGTTGTACCTGGGGCTGGTGAGACCTGGCCTGCTCTGCCTTCCCGGCATTCCGGGCCCTCTCCTGCGCCGCAGCCTTGGCAGGTGCTGCTTGAAGCAGGCGCTTTTGACCCAAACCGAATCCTGCTCCTCTTTCCAGCTGTGAATTAGAAGGAAATTAAGGAATTAGAGCCTTGACTGGACTAAGAAGAAGAGCGCAGAGAGAAGTAGTGACGGCCTGGATCTGCCCTTGGAGCTCAGGAGGGAAAGCCACAGCTTTAACTCAGAAGCTGTGCTGTTTTTCCCAACATTTTGAGGTAAAATAGGCACTTCCCAGGTGCATTTAGATTTAGAATTATTTTTACAGGCCCCCTTCTCTGCAGCTCATCCCTGGAGCCCCAAACAAACTTCCCTAAACAGTTTCCTTTTTTCTTGTGGTGTTTGTGGGGGTTCAGCTGGGCCTGGGCTGCTTACACCACAAAAAATTGATTTATGCGCTGAATGTATCTTTTCTTTCCCCTCTTAAAACAGATTTCGCTGCCCAGTGCACTAGGCCAGTGTCTTAAATATCTTCTTTCGAAAAGATTTTATAAATATTTAGGGGTTTGTGTGTTAATTTCCTGATTCCAAATCCAAGCTGGGCAGAAGTGCAGGAGGCAGTGCCTGGGCTGGAGCTTGACCCCAGCCAAAAAAAGCTTCATGGGACCCCTCGTGCTCCCGGCTGCCCCCAAAACAGAGATCCCAACTCCCCAAGCATCATGCACAGGCCACGGCATCTGCGTTCAAGGAGACCTTTGGATGTGGAATCACAATCATGTCGTGGAAGGGTTGCGGCGATGCAAAGCCAGGATGAATGTTTTATTAATTTAACACTCTCAAAGTTTATGTAAGCTTGCACAAAACAACAAAAATTGTAAATAATTACACTCAAAAGAGCAGGAATTCCCAGCCTCTCCCCTGTAAAGGTCAGGAATGACGCCACCTTTGCCAGAAATCGTGCCAGCTGAGAAGGAAAATACCTCCTGCTGAACGGTGGATGCAGCACAAGATTAAACCAAGTATTTATTCACACTTCTCTGAAAGTCCTTTGTAACCTTCAGCTGCCTTCCCTCCGGGATGGAGGCATTCCTTGCCGGCTGTGGGACAGCACGGGCATGGGAGTGTCCCAAAATGTGAAGCTGTCTAATCCGGAGGGGCTGGGCTTGGTTCCGTGACAGAAGGACTGTGTCTGCCAAAGATGCCACCGACTCCCAGAAAGTTGCTTTCTGACCCCCTGGGGCTCTCTGCCCGGGAAAAGCCGTACGGAAAGGTCCATGTTTGGAGTCAGCGAGATCAGATAAATGAAGGAAAAGTGCCAAAAGGGATCATGCCAGGTGATTGTATGACGTTGTTCTGTATTGTCAGTATTTCTCTTCCGATGCTATTGTACATGCAGTGCACAGTAGTCATGAAGTGTAGCTTGAACAAACGCTTCTTTGTATTTTCTCAGTGAAAGCAAAGGGGGAGATCGAGGCCTTAAAGACTCTCACTGATTTTAGAAAACAAGCCTTTAGCAATGCTCCGAGGGCAGGGCTCCGCCTGGGCCCTCCGACAGCCCTGTCCTGCCTCCCAGTTGTCCAGTGGAAGGTTGGCGAAGAGCTTGTCCCACACGGGAGGGGAAGCATTTCCGGAGAACCTGGACCCTCTCGCCCAGTGGGGGACGCGAGACAGAGACTACCCAGTGTCCATGGTGGAGCCCCGCGGGATGTCCGGGGATGGGAGCGCAGCACGGAGGCTGGGACGATCCCCGCGTGCCGCACGCGCCTGCCACCACCCTGTCCCCTCCCCGTGTGCATAAAACACCGCGACGCATCCGCTCTGGAGTTAGCTCTTCACTATGCAAACGGGAAAACCTTCAGCTGGTCACGGATGGGGGTGTGCGCCTGGTTTCCTTGGGATTTGCTGTCAAACTGTTCAAAACCAACCTAGATGTCGATACACTTTTTCTCCAGTAACGCTTTAAATCGTCGTGCTTTCGTGTTCTCCGCTCGCCAGCAGAGCACCGGCTGGTTGCAGACTCTCACGGTCGTTCTGGTCTCAGCTGAACCCCCGTGGCTTCACCTGAATGTGTTACCAAGCGATGGAAGGCAGCAAAGGACCGCTGACTTGCATGTGTGAAATGTGTGAGTGGAATGACATGCAGGCGTCTGTCATGTTGTGGCTTCTGTTGTTTGAAACAGAGTAAATCCTGCTTGTGAAACAATTGTCACAAACCAGAAATATGCCAACAAATGTGTACAAATAACAGTGTTTGTTTTAACAGCAGCCAGGACTTGAACTGCAGCGCAAAGGCCGAGGTTCAAACAGAATAAAACCAGGTTCTGACGGTGAAACTCCCCGTTTCTTGCTGTGCTTGGAAACAAGCAGGATCCTACTGCTGCTTGTCCCAGACAGGTGACACTTGCCTCCAGCTGAAGGAGGTTGCGGAGTAATTGTAGAATCACAGAATCATTTGGTTGGAAAAGCCCTCTAAAATCAGGGAGTCCAGCCACTCCCCCAGCACTGCCAAGGCCGCCACTGACCCCTGTCCCCAAGTGCCACATCCACACGGCTTTTAAATCCCTACAAGGACAGGGACTCAGCACTGCCCTGGGCAGCTGTGCCAGGCCTGGACAGACCCTTTTGGGGTTTTGCCAGGCCCTGCTTGCACTGGCAGCTCAGTGGGGAGCCCCATCAGGGCTGAGATGGAGATAAAACATGGCCAGTGCTCAGAGACCCAAGTGCCGCTTCCTCTCGGGGCAGACCCATTTTACTCCAAGGCTGATCTCCCAGCAGCTGGGTTTGGGCTGGAGTTAATCCAGCTGTAGATCCCAGGGACCCCAGCAGTGTCTGTGTGGCACCCTGGCAGAGCTGAGCCCTCTCCCACTGGAACACGCCCGTGGTTTCCGTGTGGGCAGGGAGAGGCAAGTGCTGCTCGCTCATCCTTTCTGGATCCCTGGCATCTGCAGCAGGATATACTCAAGCTGTCCTTTCTCCACTTCCAGCTCCGCTGGCACCTCCGTGTGACTGGGAATGCTGCCAGAGGCTGCTTAAGGACTTGTGCCTGCACCGCTCCCACCCTCTCTGCTCTCACAGACTCTGAGGACTATGTGCGTTTTCCTGCGGGAATGTCTTGGCATAGCCAGGGCAACAAGCCAGACCCCACCAAAGGGAACAAAGGTACAAAGAGGCTCATTAATAACAGGCTTGAGCAAAGACAGGTGAAAACCCCTTATTTGCTCTCACCGTAGGAAGATGCATCTGCCAGGAGACTGGATTGGGGCTGTTGTTTATTCTTTTAACATAAAACTGATATCCTACATCAAAGCAGCTAAATTGGATCAGTCCAAATGGCCATCCAGCTTAGCATCACATCTCCTGCAATGGTTAACAGTGGGTTCCTTGTCATGGCAGCTGGGGCCAAGCTCTACGTGAAGGGTCTAATTAAGGAGGGGTAAGCAGCATCCTGCTCACATGGCTCGGCCTCACAACGGGGCTGCTGTATCCTGTTTGACATCATAAAACCATGGAATAGTTAGGGCTGGAAAAGGCCTCCAAGATCATCGAGTCCCCCAGCACTGCAAGGCCACCACTGACCCATGTCCCCGAGTGCCACATCCACACGGCTTTAAATCCCTCCGGGGATGGGGACTCCACCACTGCCCTGGGCAGCTGTGCCAGGGCTAGACAACCCTTCCGGGGTCGGACGGGGCTTGGAGCAACCAGGTCTAGTGGAAGCTGCCCCTGCCCATGGCAGGGGGTGGGACTGGATGGGTTTTAAGATCGCTCCCAACCCAAATCCCGCGATTCCGCGGTACGGACATCCCCTCCCCATCATAGGAATGGCGGGCGGGACGGACTGCATTTCCCAGCGTGCTGCGCGGCGCGGGGGGGCGGGACTTCCTCTCTCACGACCAATCAGGGGCGCCCAGGTGTCGCGGGCGGGGCGGGGGCGGAGGCGGCGAGAAGATGGCGGCCAAAAGCGGCCGGAACGGGCTCCTGGACAAGGTACCGCGCGCGGGGCTCCTGAGCCGCCCCGAGCACCCCCCGCCCCGGCCGGGCCCCNTCCCTCAGCCCTGGGCATCCTCAGCCCTGAGCATCCCCCCTCAGCCCTGAGCATCCTCATTCCTGCCTATCCTCATCCCTGAGAATCCCCCCTCATCCCTGAGCATCCTCTCTTCAGCCCTAGTCATTCCTCCTCCAACTGCTGTAGATGCTTGTATAAGGAAAAATAAATAGTGGAAATAATTCTACCCTGTTCTCTTAGGGCAAAGGGTTTGGCTTCCAATTACGACGTGTGCTAATTAACTCTAGAAGAAAATGCCTGAAAAAGCAGCCACCTAAAATATTTGATACCGTACACTGATGTGAGAGCTCTGTCCCAGTTCTCCATTATTTTAGATCCTTGTGGCGGTTGCTTTTGTGCCTCATAAACCTCGTGGACACGCGGTGACATTCACTGTGTGCCTCATAATTCCCGCGTGCCGGGCCTGGGGGATAATTGGGTTTTTCCCTCTGCGGCTGCAGGGGAAGCAGATCGAGTTTTACATCGTATTTTAAAGTGGGTTTGGTTTTTTCCCTTCCAGAGGAGGGAAAGGAGCTCTTTGGACTGGTAGTTAATCAATCCACCTTGGGAGCTTCCAGAGCAGGAAAATAACACAAGTGAAATTGAGGATTGCTTTACTGGCAGCTAAAATTCCAGCTCCAGTCACTCGACTGTTTGAAATAAGGGATGACTTAGGACACTCATGGCTCAAACTGATGTGTCTCTGAAAAATGATGCAGTTCAGGGGAAGGTGGACCCCTTGGAAAAGCTGAGCTGTTGTATATGGGAATTGTTAGTGGGGAGGGACCCATTCCTGCAGAAGATTTGAATAAGGAAGAGTGACAGAGTCCTTTGCTTTTGTTCCAGAGGATGGTTTTAACCGAAACTCCTTGTTTGTGCCTTTTAATTCTCCCCTTGTACAAAGATAGTTGGGGGTTCTTGAAATTTTCCTCCATCCCCCAAGAGTCCGTGTGTAGCAGTGTGGCTGGAAAGCAGGAGTACATCCACGGGCAGGAATTCAGCCCAACTGTCACTTCCTGGGGATGGCAGCGGGAGCAGCAAATGGAGAAGCAAAATTCGTAGACCTGGTGTCAGAGCCACTTCAAGCCTGTGCCAAGATGTGTAAGCTGAAACCTGCCCAGGGGACGGGTACGGTGCTGCTCAGGCGGGTTTTGGGTGCAGGTTTGTGTCCAGCCAGGTTTTCCCAAACAGGCAGCTGCTTCCTGGTTTGCCTCCTGTCTTGGTGCTCACGACAGGAACAAGCACGGTGGGATGAAATTCCCCTCACTCCCTTTGGTTTCCATTGCAGTGGAAGATTGATGACAAGCCAGTAAAAATTGACAAATGGGATGGTTCAGCTGTGAAAAATTCCTTGGACGACTCTGCCAAAAAGGTGCGTTCTCTCTCTGCTGAGTTGTCCCTCTTGGGAAACTCTGATTTTCTGTTCTACTCCTTGGGGGTTGGTTGTGCCCGTATCCATGCCGGGTCTGTGGCATCTCTTGTGGTTCCCACGTGCTTTTGCTTAATTGGGATCAATTATCAGGTGCCTGACGCAGACATTAATTCTCCATAAACTTTCTGCTCAGTTTACCTGTGCCACTGGGATCGTTTCCTTCAAACCCTTCCCTGAAACAGTGTGTCAAATTCCTGAAAAGCGCACAACAGACTCGGCTGCCTGTTTCTGCCACAGGTTCTCCTGGAGAAGTACAAATATGTGGAAAATTTCCGTTTGATCGACGGCCGCCTCATGATCTGCACAATCTCTTGTCTCTTTGCCATTGTTGCTTTGATTTGGGATTACCTGCACCCTTTTCCTGAATCCAAGCCCGTTCTTGCCTTTTGTGTTGTCTCATATCCTTTTACAGATCTTGTCTTGGTTACACCAAAAGGGTTTTATTTTCCACAAGAACAAAACCCGTCTGGGTATTCCCATTTTCAGGCCTGTGGGAACTACACTTCCTGTCGTGTGGAGATCAGCTGACAATCAGACAGTTTTCATGCCATAGGAAAATTCCTGCCTGTCTGGGTGTAATGCCCCTAAATTTGGGTGATCTGAGGGTAGATCTGTTTTTTCATTCTATCCATAGTCTGGTTACAGACATGTTTGCTTTTCCCTAATACCACAGGTCAGATACTGAGGGGGGAGAGAGGGAATTCTTGCTAGCAGCTCTCTGCAGAGGGATCTGGACAGGCTGGATCCATGGGCTGAGGTCACTCCGTGAGGTTCAGCAAAGCGAAGGATTAGTGGTGGCCTTGGCTGGAGGAATGGTGGACTCAGGGAATGCTTGGACTCAATGGTCTCGGAGGCCTTTTCCAACCTAAACAATTCAGTGATCCTAAGGAGTTTCGTTGTTCCAGGCTGTTCTGGGTGTCTTTCAGAACAAACAGGTGATTTGTCTTGCAGCACTTGAAATTACTTAATTCCAAAAATGGGAAAGAGGAACTGCTTGGTCTGCGCTTAGGAGGAATGCCCAGCAACTCCTTCTGTGGCTTGTTCAGTCTCAGGTTTTCCCACTATCTCCCAGCAAATGTTAGAGAATCCCAGACTGGTTTGTGTGGGAAGGGGCCTTAAAGCTCATCCAGTCCCACCCCCTGCCATGGGCAGGGACACTTCTACTATCCCAGGTTGCTCCAAGCCCCATCCAACCTGGCCTTGGACACTTCCACGGAGTGAATAATAAATTATTAAACTTAAAATTTATTACTTAATTTCTCATGCTAATGAAGCATCAGCCAAACATCCTGTTTGGAATTAAAATGTCACGAGAGGTGGTTAAACAATGGTGTCTGAGGGGATCCAAGTGACTTCTCTGCCTAATTTCTGCTTCTCCTTGCACCTTCTTAATTTCCTTAACTTTCTCCGCACGTATTTTGTGATGATGGGAATCCTGACCATTTATACCTCATACAAAGAGAAGAGCATTTTCCTGGTGGCTCACAGGAAGGACCCGGCGGGGATGGATCCCGACGACGTCTGGCAGCTCTCCTCCAGCCTCAAACGGTACCTTCTGCTCCGGCAGCCCGGGCTTAGCCAGCGGGCACCACTGCCATCCCTCCCTCGCCAGAGATCACCCTAAATACTGCCCTTTCTTTTGAAACCTACAAATCCGTTCTGCTCCATCAAAGTCCATGTCCCAGTCTAGGAACGGGAGCGGCTCCAAGTGGTTTTCTGCCACAAAAGTTCACGTTTCGCTTCTCTTTAAGGCAGGGTATAAAAGCCTTTAATTGTGTCAATTGTGAGTGCCCAGGTGGGGACCTCCAGTCTGGGGGGGTTTTCCCCTTAAACAGGAGGGGGATTTCTGTCCCGACTGGGATCCTGCTCTGAGGTCTCTCTGCCTCTCCCGCAGGTTCGATGACAAGTACACCCTGAAGCTGACGTTCATCAGCGGGAAAACCAAACAGCAGAGGGAGGCCGAGTTCACCAAATCCATCGCCAAGTTCTTCGATAACAACGGGACGTTAGTCATGGAGGCCTACGAGCCAGAGGTGTCCAAGCTGCACGACAGTCTGGCCATGGAGAGGAAAACAAAATGATTCGGACCCCGCCTGCCTCCCGGGAACCTGCTAAATTAACACCAATAAAGTCAAATGGCAAAGAAAGTGAATCATGGCCTCTGTTCTTGTCCTGAAGTCCTATTGCATTTTGGATAAGCAGGAATTTTAATCTTGGACCCAAGATTTGTTGAAGCTCATGGCTAAGCTTGGTCTGTGCGCCTGCCTTCCTGGCTCTGAGGCAGACCGCAAAGTTGGATTTTGGCGAGCCCCAGGAGGAGAAACGCATCACCAATGCTGCCCCAGCATCCTCTGCTTTTCCTTGCAGTGCTTTATCATATGGCTCTGTGGCCAGGGGGTTTTACCAATCCCACCTTTCCGTTTTGTGTTAGGAGTTCAGGACAAAATCCTTCTGTGAAACAACCATCCCCTCACCAGCAAGTTTGCTTTATTTTTGTATTTATCTAATTGGGGGTAGAGGATTGTTTCATATAAAAACCTTTTATGTGTTGGGGGGAGAATCAAATGTGCTACTTCTGTGTGCTCAGCCATGAAGCTTCTCAGAAAGTGTAAAAGGTTTTCCAAGCTGTGTCTGTCTGTCCCGCGGTTCCCTTGTGGCATCTCCTGTTCCACGCGTCCCTTCTATAAACCGGCATTTTTTAAAAGAGAAATTTTTTGGGTTGTTTTTTTCAATAAAAGGGAAGAACAGACATCGAGTGTGTCCTGGAGCATCTCTGGGGTGTTTCACGGCTGGGGAGGGAATCCCAGTTCACAGAATTCTCAAGGTTGGAAGAGTCCGGGCATTCCCCCGGCACCACCACGATCTTGTCACCTAAACCTCGTCCCCAGGTGCCACATCCAGGCACCAGCGTTTCACCCAGCCAACAGAGCACCCGCCTGGGCCCAGGGACTTGTGGGTGACCATTTCCTCCGGGGTTTGTGAGGCTTCATTCATCTCCCCATAACTGACTTCCAGCCACGGGAGCTGGGTATCCTGAGGTTTTGGTATTAAAGACTGAGGAAAGGAGACATTAAGTGCCTCAGCCTTTCCTCCCCTCCGGACCCAGCACTGCCCTCCACATCCAGCAAAAGATGGAGACACTTAGCCCTCCTTTCACTCCCAATGGATTTAGAGACACCTTTTTTGTTGTCTTGAACCTCAGTGGCCAAATTAAGCTCCAGTTTGGCTTTGGCCCTTCTCATTTTCTCCCTTCGTAACCTCACACCATCCTCGTGGTCCCTCCAAGTTTCCTGCCCTTCCTTCTACAGCTGATACACTCTTTTTTTTTCCCCTGAGCTCCACCCCAAGTTCCCTGTTTAACCAGGACAGGCTTTCTCCTGCACCCCATGGACACAGGCTGTTCCTGGTGCTTTAGGATTTCCTTCTTCAAGCATGTCCAGCCTTCCTGGACTCCTCTGCGCTTCAGGACTGACTCCTGTATAAACCACACCATAGTCAAAAACCCTAAAATTCCACCAATGGCACCAGCCTCCAGGCCATGTGTTAACCAGGGTGGTCTTCCTGTTTTCCTGTTCCTTTCAGTATTCCCCCTGGTACTGAAGGAATTGAGGACACGACCTGTGCACCTGCTCCTTTGTCCAATTGTCCCCATGCCCTGAAGTCCCTTCACGTTGTCCCAGGTCTTTTTCCTCCATCTCATCCCTGCCAACCCGGACAACAACAGCAGGTAATACCAGAGGGCCGTACAGATCACGGAGTTTCCTATTACTGTCCCTTCCCTGGGCCCCAGGGACGGAGCAGACTTCCCTGTGGGATGGGTCTGGTTGGCTTATCACGGCCTCCATTCCCTCAGCAGGCAGTGGATGAAGATGACTCCTTTTTATCTTGTAGAGCTGGTTGGTCTTGGCTGCCTCACCTCAGGGAACCCCCAGACGGACCCGCATGATTTTCCCGGCCCTCCCTCTCCACACCCGTTCCACAGGAGCACCCGGGAAGGCAAGGGCGGCCGGAAGGGAATGCTCCTGGCACCCCGAGCAGGGTCCTGCCTCCATCCCTTTCTTGGCTCCCCTCCTGCCTGTTGGGGAGAGTGTTGGCAGCGGCTCCACCAGTCAATCTCCTCCTGATATTCCACCATTCCATCCGCCCCGTAGGAGCGCCGGAGGCTGAGCACATCTCCTGCTCACACCTGCACAGGTATTGTCCCTGCTGCCCTCCGGCACCGGCGCCAGGCTCCGGTGTCCCGACAGCTGAATCCCCGCCCGCTTCCTTGGCCCCGCCGAGCGCCTGATCTGCCCCCCCCGCTCCGAGAGCTGCAGGAAGAGGCGGAGCGGGGCGGCCCCGGCGCGGCGGCGGCGGGAGGAGCGGGGTCTGCGGGGATGCGGGGGGATGCGGGGGGATGCGGGGGCTGCGGGATTCGGG
>VZTD01001770.1:104931-126834 GCA_013397725.1 Rhagologus leucostigma
CTGAACTGTTCGGTTTGGTTTTGGTCCGAGCTCAGAGTCGACGGGAGGAGCATCGGTCAGGGACCGGCGGGACGGAGAGAGGCCGCTCCGCCCCGGCCCCAGAGCTCGGGACAGCCGAGCCAGCGAGAGAAAGGACACCAAACTCGCCAGCTTCATCTGCTGTGAGGAGGGGACCCACGCCAGAGATTTACCACGTTCCCGTATGTTTTGCCCGAGCTGCTGCGTGAACCCTTTGGTTTTTTCCTCTCCTGAGATAGGAGCCGCCGCCATTTTTTTTCCCCTTCCCACCACGTTGCGCCGTCGTGGGGTTTTTTTTTTCCTTTCCTTGGCATTTTGTTTTGTTTTTTGGTTTTTTTCTCCTCCGGTGTGGGGGGGGATATGGGGAGGAGGGGGAGGGCGGTCGTGGTAAGGTCGGAGAATTCAATATCTAGCATTTATTCATTTTCTTTTTCCGTGCCGTGTGGGCACTCTGTCAATAAACGATTGGGGTTTTTTCACTTTTCACCCACTAGTGTTAATCTCCTATTGGCACAAAGGGATTGTTGGAACCCTTATTTTTAGACGGAACACTCACTCCAAAGCGTTTTTCTCCTAAATTTGTCTCTAAACAGTCATCTAGGTGACATTTGGATGAGATTCAAATGCTCCAGGATGGAAACCCAGCTTCCCAGGGAGGTCCAGGTCACCATGTCACCTCTTGGCCTCTTTCCCAGCTGGAAGGAAAACGACAAAAATCGGGGAGGGGCATAGAAACAGCAGACAGACCTCTCCCAAGGCTCTCCTGCTTGCTTTGGGTTCAAAAATGTGCGTTTATCACTCTTTGGCTGTGTTCATGCAGCCGTGGATTAATCCTTCCGTAGGCACACAGGGATAGGGGGTGAGCTGCAAGGAGGATTTGGGCAGGACAGCAGGAGCTGGAGCACTGGGAAGAGGCTCCAGCAGCCCTTTGGGGCTGTTAAACCTGCCTGAATGTAAAACAGCCTGGAAGATTCCCAGTTTCTCCCAACTCTTGCTTTTCAGTCAGGAACAACCACTGCAGGACTCAAAGAAGGCTGAACAGAGCACAGGTTACTCACCAGCCCCAGCGCTGGGGTTTATTACTTCCAGATGTTTCTGTACACGTGGGAGTCATTGGTCACAGAAAGGAGGGGGAAAAGTGAAAGCCGTGGCTAAATTCCCCCCTCCTCCCCACACTGGGGTGCAGGGAAGGGACGTGGGAGCATTCTAGATGACAAGAGGCTTCCGTGAGTCACCAGAAAAACCCAGGGGTTGGGTCTGGTGCAGCAATAGCTGGATCAATCCCCTTCCTCCACAGGCTGCTCCGAGAAGCCCAAGTATCACAGCTAAAGGGAAAGCAGGAATTCCTACTCCAGGCTTTTCACAAATGCTTTATTTGTAGGCGAGGGAAACAGACACAGAACAAGACAAGAGCAGGATGAGGCTGACACGGGACACAGCGTGGTCTCCAGAGAACGCACGCACGCACGCACGCACACACACACTCTCTCACACTCACACACACTTTCCTTCTGGAAACAGCAGCACGTGGCAAGAGGTCACCCCGCCACACTGGGAAAGCTCAGCCACAGCTGGCCAAGTATCCGGCAGCAAAACCTTGAGCAAACACCCAATCCCATTCCCACCGTGTTGGATGCCGCATGGACACAGTGCCAAGGTGCAGCATCGTCGGACGGACGACACAACCAAGGGATGCAGGTTTGGGCAACACAAAGGGCATTTCCAGGCTGTGAGCAGAGCGCCAGGCTCCAAGATGGGTGGTAGAATGCAGTGGGGTCAAGGTTTCTTGGAAGTGATAAGCCATAAACTCAGTTTTTTGACCTTGCCTAAAGATCCAGGTCTAGATTTCCAAGAGTGCTGACTACCAGTTCAAACCAGTGAATGGCTGGTTACCAGGCACCTCCACTCAGCCCTTTTCCCAGGCCTTCCTGCTCCCAAAAGAAAAGGCAGTAGTGGAGAAGATGAAAAATGTCAGTACTAAAGTCACAGAACCAGAATAATTTGGGTACGGAGCAACCTTAAAGCCCATCCAGTGCCATCCCCTGCCATGGGCAGGAACACCTTCCACTATCCCAGGCTGCTCCAAGCCCTGGCCAGCCTGGCCTTGGACACTTCCAGGGATCCAGGGGCAGCCACAGCTTCTTTGGGCACCCTGTGCCAGGGCCTAAATTGTAAAAAAACTTTTTCCTAATACCCAGTTGACCCTCCTGGGGGGATTTTCCAAGGTCTGCGTTGCCCAGCTCTGCCTTTTGCAAGTCATCCCAACACTGCTTGCAAATTAGAAACACGTGGAACGCAGGGCTGGAATGGGCTTCCCCAGGTTGTCCGGGCCTTTCCCTTGCCAAAAGGGGAAAAACAACAACTTTACCTATTGCTGCATCACCTCTGCAGACCCCCTGTCACAGTCTGAGGGGGAAATTCCGGCTGGACAGCCCCAGGCCCAAGTTTAATTCCTTTCTCAAGAGTTGATTTATTCAAAGCAAGAGTTCAAACCTGCTTTGGCAATACAGGAAATAATATTTTTCCAACAATCCCAATGCTCCAGTCATCTGCAAGTCCCTCATGGCTTTGTCCAGTGCACATAATCTGGCAAAACTCATCCTAGGTCTTAGACATTTATGTATTTAATTTATTCAATTAAAATGAAGCCTGCAACAAACCAGCATCCTAAAGTGCATCTCCTGCTCCTGCCAAGCCTTGGGATCTTCCATTGGGAAAGCTGCCACTGATCTTCAATCCAACAAGTGAAACAAAACCAAGAGAGGTTTCTAAGTAATCCAAAGGCTGCAGGAAAAATGCAAAGCTGGGAGTTCTGGGGGAGAATTTCTCAGTGTCCCTGTTTCTCATGAGCCAAAGAGAAGACTCCTTCTCTCTGCAGTTACTTTTACCACAGCCTATGTATCCTTCACCAAATGCCATTTATCCCAGCCTGCAGCCCCCTGGAAACTTGCAGCAGGAGCATTAATATTTCTCAGACAAAAGTACAGTCTCAAAAATGTACATGGCTCGACAGAGCCAAAAGGGATTTCCCTTCCACCCACCCGCACAGTGCTGCTGCTGTCCCTGGAATCCATTTTTTTAATCCAGTACCACATGAGTCCCTGAACAGCCACCTATCCTGGGCAAAGCAGAGCTGGGAGCTGGCACGGAGCGACGCACCATTCAATTAAACAGGCTCTTGAAATATTTATTTTCTTTTCACTCACTCAATGTTAACAACAAAACAGAATCCTGGGGAGCCCAGAGGATTTCAGAAATCATTCCTTTTCCAGGGGTGCTTCTACAGAATACAAAACTGATTTGCTTTCCACGGAGGGTTCTGTTTGGTTGGGCTTTTTTACGACCTCACAAATCAAAGGGATAACGTGAGGAATCACTCCAAGTCAGACTCTCCAAGTTACTTCACCACAGAGGAATGTGACTTCACTACGATCATTCATGAGTATGATCCCGGGAAGTGAGACTCTGGATATACACGCTGGATTATTTAATCCCTAACAACCTGAACAAAGGAGTCACCTGGGAAAGAGAATTTTGCCCATTTTGGGGACATGGCTGGGGAAAGAGCTATTTTGCATCTCAGCTACTGAAGATCCATTGAATCCATTGGGAACTAAACCGGGGTGGATGCTACATCAAATTAATGCAATAATTAACATGGTGACTCACAGAGGGAAGCAAAGAGAGCCAGCAATTGCTCTTTCGACACCTGAGTGCCGATGGCCAAAGTGCCAGGAGGGCATTCCTCTTTGGAATGAGGCTTTCCTGTCTCTAATCCAGGCGCTTCCCATCCTGATGTGTCAGGGAAGGGACACAGAGCAAGGCCAGGGCTGTTGTGCCCAGTGAATCAGAGCTAAGTGCATCTCCACCAGGCCCAAGGCCAGGGCTAAACCCTTTGCCCCATCTGCACCTCTCAAATGCCAAGAATTCCTGATGGCTCTTGTCATGGGATGCACCGGGCAGCTCCCAAATCACCACAGAACTTTGCCTCAGCAAAGCAGGGTTAAAATCATTGGACAGCAGCAAGGGATTATGGACACCAGGCAAAAAAAGGGATTTCAGACATCCACCAGCAAAATACTGAGGAAAACTGCTCCAAAACGTGTCGGCTCTTACACTTAGGAGTGGCTCTTAGGTGAAGGCAAGCCCACAAACTGTGGATAACTGAACCCTGAAGAACAGCTCTGTGCACATGGAATTCTGGAAGGCAGGCAGCAAAATTATCTAGGAAGCAACAGTGGAAACAAGGTCCTTCTGCCGATACTGGGGGGAACAGCTGCCTACACCTCTGCATCAACATCAGCAGGACTGACTCCAAGCTCTCCCAGCGTTTTTCCTACAGCCCATTCCATGTTTTTCCATCCCAAAGGCGCTGATCTCTGCTCAGCTGTGTGTGGCAGCTACAAGAAGGGAAGAACAAACACATTTCAGGGGCAGAAAACAGCCAAACTGCCTGTTGACCACATTGTCCCTGCTGCTCTTGGGTCTTCCCCATGAACGCAGGTTCAGAGTCCTCTGGCCTAGGATGTGTCTGTAGTAGATGGAGTTATCCAGGCTCTTCTTCCCAGAGAGGACTTGAAACAAGCACTAGGAAAGCGGCAAGACTCTGAAATGGAGCTCACGGTCCCCCCCTCACCTTTTTGATTTACAATCCCATCCAACTTTGCCCAGGAAAGTGGCCTCCAGGCTTTTCCCACAGCTTAACCCTTAAGGCTGGTGCTGATGAGATGAAACCTGAGCTCCCAATGAAGCCGATTCCTCGTCTACTTTAGGGGAAAAAAGTGTATATATAAAACCCAAACCTAAGGGGCACTTCCAAGATGATTCTATGATTCCACAGAAATCCTGAAGCCTTTGGCTGTGCTGCAATGCCCTCAGTGGATCTGGACTGCCAACAGCCCTTCTGCAGTTGGGTCCAAGAAAGCCTGAGAATTGATGGAGATTGGTATGATCGGCTACATGGGACTCCAGGAGGTCTTTCCTTGTGGCAGCAGAGAAGAGGATCCCACTTCCCAGGGCCTGAAGAGCTTTTCATGGTCTTCAGTAGAAGCTGCTTCCCAGCAAGGAAGTCCCTAAGAATTTAGATAATCTGGAGAACTAGTTCTAGGGGATGAATCTCACACCAACTTCTCACTGCTGCTGGACTGGGAGATGAGAGGATATGGATACATCACAGTGGCCTCTGGTGCAGTTTATTTACAATGGGAATCAGTGCTGGAGAACACCAGGATATTAACAAGCAGGAAACACACTAGGAGGCAAAAAAGAGAGTGGAAGAAAGACCCCGTGTTAGCATCAAGGTATTCTCTGCAAACTCTGCGACAACCTAAATTTAGCTGTAAAATCCTTTGGTCTTCTCCCTCTCTCCCTATTTACACGTCAACCTACACTATATCCTTTCACTGGATTTAAAATATGCAGTCCACGTCCTGCATTCCTACAGTTTCATCCCCAAGGGACGAGATAAAGAGGAAAATTTAATAAAGATGTCGTGCAGCAATACCTCTTTAGCATTGCCACTCTAGCATCACACTTTCTGGGGTTTCCAGCTTTTGTAGAGGAATTCTTAGCTAAAAGCAGGAATACTTTTCAGGACTGCTTAAGAAACAGGCTTATTGTACCACTCACCTGAAATATGATCCTAAAAGAAATCGGCACCTTCTGTAAGGTCTACGCTTCATGGTGTTGTAACTAAGACTTTGGGAATTTTTCCAATCAGCCTTATCACACCCTTCTCTCACTGCCTGGCTGATCACAGAGGCCTGGCTTCCACAGGCCATTTTGATAAGAAAACACATGAGATAAGTATGGAAAGTCTGCTAAGTGAAGCACACAGCTTTACCTGCCTCATCTCATCAGTATTTCTTGGCTAAGGGAGTGTGATGCAAGTTGTTTCCACAACACTGGACCTTGGTTACTTAATAAGATATTATTTGAGCTAAATGCCATAAAATTTGTCATTTTGCCTTCTGGCAGGCTATAAAGAAAGAAATCAGCTTTGCTCCTCCCTTCCAAGGAAGGAGGTTTCATCAGCACATGTAAATACATGAGAAATTAAAAGGGAACACAAACACCAAATGCAGTACTGGCTGGGATTCAGAGGTGTTTGTTTATCTGTGGTTTTTAGCACCACGCTAGAATTCCAACCTCCCACCTCGAAAGCCAAACAGGCAGTGAGAACAGGAGCTCTGCTCAGGGACACAGCTCCATGGAGCCTTACCACTGGAATCCACCGATGGGCTCTGTAAACCTGTGACGGATCAGGAACGTCGCAACAGCTTCAGCAACCTGAGCGAAGGGGAAAAAATAGCTCAGGATTTAAAGGGACACAAAGAGAACAGGAAAGCCAGTCAGTTCTCAAAGCCTGCAGTATTTCCAACAACAGTTCATGTCCTCAGGATTCTCTTGCTGAATCGTGTGCTCCTTTAAAACAAGAGCTCTGTGTAACACACTTCCAGCTGTACTGCGACACTGAGCCTGCCATCAAGAAGTGACCGAACTTTTTCTCCACCCATTTCAGTAATTCTTAAAACAATGTCTAAGTTTAGCAGGGAGAAAAGGTAAATTCAGGATGCAAGACAGTGATGTGGAATGGTTTGAGTTGGGAAGGACATTAAAGCTCATCCAGTTCCAACCCCTGCCATGGCAGGGACATCTTCCACTAGAGCAGGCTGCTCCAAGCCCCACCCAACCTGTTCAATACTGCTTAGAATGTATAAAAAAAGAGTAACAACTTAAGAACTCAGTGTGTTTAGATAAAAGTACCTATTTCCAACTGGTAAAGTGAATCACAGAAAGGCTGAGTTTTAACACAGCTGTCAGTGCAGAATGAGCTTTAAAACCAGATGTACTCCCAGCCACAGGCTCCACTGGCTGGACCACATTCCTGCTTCCATCTGGACACAAACTCCACCAGTGCCCAGAAGCAGCACTGCTCTGTCAAAGCTGCTTCAGGAACATTTGGTTTCTATTTGGAAAATGTGAGCCACCCAACTCAACAAAACACAGACCAACCCCTAACACTGCAGCTTAGTGCAAGGGATAGTGGGGAACTGCATGAGGAAAGGACGGGAGGAGAAATCCACATTCCATATGGGTAGAATTAGGTACATCACCACGAGCCTGAGAGTTAAATCCATAACCCAGCCCTGTGGCACGTAACATCTTAGCCAGGGCTTTCCAGACAGCTAAAAAATACAAGCTGCTTGTGAAAGCCAGCTGGTGTGCCAAAAAATGCCCCTGAAGAATGATCTCTGCTCCATGGTAAGGAACAGATCCCTTCTTGCATTTCAGACCATGGCTTATGTAGCTTCAACCCCACGGTGGGACTCACCTTGTCCGGAGCGTCTTCATGGACTGCATGGCCACACTGTGGGAGGACCTGCATCTGGAATTTCCCTGTGGATTGAGAGTCAGCACACGGATCTCACGTTCTGTACCAACTAACCTCACTAAATGTAGCTGGAAAAGAGGCCCCAGGATGGCAGGAAGTCTCGGCAGACTCTCCACCATGCACAACCAGTGGCTCCAAAGAAAACATGGACCAGCTGTTTAATTCACCTTCCTCAGGTGTAACTAGAGCATGTTCCCAGGAGTTGTAATGAAGCTGAACTTCTCAGAGCTTCTCAATGCAGGCAAGTGTCAGAGTTGGAACTCTTATCAGATTTACCTTAAGGTAACGTTTATCCTGCTATCCAATGCTACTTTCCAGTACTGGTTGCTCTGAAAAGCCGGGATGGGGGGGAAAAACCCACCCAAACCAAAACATGAATGAAGATACATAATTTTGGTCTGCTGTCTGCCAGAAACACAGGGAGATGGGACAATTTTCGGTGGTCCCAGGTGTTCTAGCTAGGAACATCAGAAATGTAGCTAGAAAGGGGAAAAATGGATTAGAAAGAAGCCCTCACAGACAATCATTCTGATCCAAGAGACGTGTGGCAGCTCCACTGCTGGAAGCATTGAACACTAGATTGAACAAAACCCATGGTAACAGCCCTTCAAACTGAACCTTTCCCTCCTCACCTTCCCCACCTCTCCTTGACCACAGTTAGAGAACACTTTGGGATGGACTAATTCTTTAATGCCCATTTGTCTGGATATTGACTGTACCCATAGCAACGAGCTGTCACGCAAGAAGAGCATTACAGTAAGGCTGGAGTAACAATGTTAAATATTTACCTTGCATCTGTCCAATGGTCAGATCTTTGTCCAGCCTGTCAACACCTACAATCAAATAAATAAATGTGTTGGAGAAAAGCCAGAGCGAACACAACTCTCTGAGCCAGGCTTTACTCCATATTTTAAAAGAGACATTAGCTTGAAAAACAGAAAATACACACGTCTGACACCCACGACAATGACATTTCACTGCTGCACCTCAAGAGAGTAAACTGACAGGAAAGAAACACAGCCAAAAAATGCAAGAGCACAGCCCTCCCTACAACTTAAAAGGGTATTTACACACTGTATTTCCTATTAAGGTACAAAAAAGGCTTACAGCTGTATTTGACTTTCACTTGACAAGTTCAAATCACACCACGCTATTTTAAGAGACACAGAGAAGCCCAGGTATTCCCAGGAAACACTGTAGCCCAATGCTGACCCTGTTCTCTAAAATACAAGTGGGACATCTCTGAAGTGCACACCAGGACTGGAAGAGACACGTACCAGCTAAAAGCAAAAGCTTTGGAGTCGGACAGCTTAGGAAGAGGTTGGATAAACCCCTGAACCAGCCATCCCAGTACTTTTCTGTTTTGGCCAGTTCGATTCGCCACGTGTATAAATGCTCCTTCTTTGTCTGCAGGGAGGAGAGAGAGCTCTGCATTAGTGATCAGTAACACAGCAGAAAGAAAGCCAACTCAGGGAGCCGCTTGGAAATGCCTAAGTATATAGATATAAAAAATAAAAAAATAGTGGCTCCCTCTGGTGGATTACACACTTCCAGGGATGACCCTCCTTGCTTCTAAATCTCTGTCCAAATCAAAGTACATGAGTAGGGAACAAGAAAGCCAGCAGGAGCTACACCAAGAGAAGAGCCTTCAGGAGAAGACTGCAGGATTCAGGGCAATCAATTTGCTATTTTTTACTGACACAAATAGCTCACAAATTGTCTGAACATTTGGACTTGGCTCTCATTCAGTTTTCTCTCCCTGGAGTGGCTCCCTTTCATATCAGAATGATTTGGATAACTAGAGGTGACTGCTCTTGCAGGGGAGCTGAAAACACAATAACGAACTCCCTACCTCTGTGTCATCCTCTTTCTTCCTTTTGTTGACAGAGCCTCCCCCTTCCTCATCCTCGTCCTCCTCCTCCTCTTCCTCAATAATTCCCTCTACTATGGCTTTAGGGCACTCAGGACTGGCAGCCCCTTCGCACCTGTGAAAATAAAACGAGAAACTGATTCCCGGACAAAAGAAAAAACTCCAAACCAAAAAACCACCCAGGATTAGACCTAAGTTGTTCAGCAATTTTGCTGGAAGAAATTTTCACTTTAAAGTGCACTTATGTAGCAATATTATTGTAAAACAGAAAAAATTATTTTAAAATAATAAATAAAATGAACCAAAAGCCACCTACTGTTTAACTTGACCGACCATAGAAACTCTGGCAGATTCGAGATTTCTTATCTGTCCACTTTTTACACTAGGAAAAAAAATAATCAGAAGACAGACAAAAATATTTACTGAAGAGATTCAAGAACCAGCAGGCCCAAAAACAAGAGTTAAACTCCTCTACAGCTTAGGATTTCTCCAAACCATTCCCATAGCTCCTGCTCTCAGACTTAACACAGAGTGGCTCACGCTCAACTTATGTGAACCTCCCGTTGTCACTGTAACTGTGAGAAAGAGGGAGAAGTCCTGGTGGGGAAACAGTGAAACAGGGTTAAACCCATGCCAGGGGGCTGGGAGAGGGCCTGTAAACAGCCAAATTATGTAAACTTTGTTTCCTTCAGGAGTCAAGCTACAAAGACAAGTGATTTGAGAAACCGAGCCCAAGCCTTACCTCCACTCAATGGCATTCTCAAGTGACTTGAATGTTTTGGGACGACTCCTTAGGAAGTTCTGCATGCTGTTCAAGGCATCCATGGCTGTACCTAAAAGCAAATTACATCATCTTCATCAACTTCATGGCATCTGATGAAATTATTGCCACATCCCTCTATACACAACTGGCTGCAACACCCTCAGAGAGAGCTGGAGCTCCCCGGGGATTTAATGCTGCTAAGGAAAGTACAGATTAGTATTTCTAAGCCAACAGTCACACTGGAAAATTACTATTTGAATAGGCAGGGTGTTTGGATAGTAAGAGAAAGCAGCAAATATTTATCAGCACCAAGCACTACAGCAAAAGCCACTGTCTTCCCCACCAAGAAAGTATTTCAAAGGCATTAGTGCCATGGTCTAGTTGACAGGGTGGTGTTAGGTCATAGGTTGGACTCAATGATCTCAAAGGTCTTTTCCAACCTAGCTGATTCTCTGATTCTGTGAAATTAGCAGGAAAAAAGCAAACAGAGAGTCCAGCTGGGAAAAGGAAAAGGAAGAGGAGGGGTCACACTGGAAAGATTTTTGTGTGGGTAGGATCTGTTAGGAGGATGGAATTGGTTTAAAAATGAGGCAAAACTTTCTGTATTCAGGGATTTGGGGCTAAGAGAAGAGGGGGAAGCCAGAAGCCCACCTGAGGGGCTGGAAGCCTCTGAGGGCCCCCACACTCACCTTCCACGACATCGATCATGCAGAGCCCCAGCAAACTCGGCACCAGGTTGGCGACAGCCGTGTGCACAGCGATGGCCCCCCCCATGCTGTGCCCAATCAACATGATGGGCGGGGGCAGGTCCCCGTACAGCGCCTCCACCACGTTCCCCACGTCTCTGCCAAGGGAGAGCAAACCAGGGATGGCACCTCCACCTCCACGGGAGGACAAGGGGCACCCCCAAGATGGTGTGCAGCTCCAAAGCCTCTTTTAACCCGCAGGCAACAAGACAAGTTTATTCTCCTGCCGCTGCTTCATCTTAGTACCAATGCAGGAAACCCTGCAAGCCAATGCTTTCCTGAACATCCATATAATTTCTCTTTTTATTAACAAAATCCTAATTTAAAAGATACAAATTTAAAAGAAATTCAAGCAACCTGGTCTAGTGGAAGGTGTCCCTGCCCATGTGACTGAAATTTATAGTCCCTTCCCGCTCAAATTCTGTGATTCCTTGCAGAAAACATTTTAGGTTGACACTTGCTGGTGGGAATGTTAAATAAAAGGAGAGAAAAAGCTGTCAAATCATCTTGCATGGAAGCACAAACCAAGAAATTAATTGTTCTGAAAAGAAGAAACTGGAATTAGAGAGAGAAGAATAACTGGGCCCTACTGACCATGGCAAAGATGAACAACACTGAGCACGAGCAAAAAGATTGAGACCCTCTATGAGCACAGATGCCACAAGGCAAGGGGCAATGTCCCCATCCTTTCCATAAGGCACCTACTTTAAACTGAAGCCGTCACTCCTTGACACTTTTCCCAGGATGGGAAAGCTGAGCTGGTATGATTCTCAAACCCCAAAACAGCAGCAGAGCTAACGACTGAAATCTACTGAAGAGCAGTTTAAAGACACCCCAATTGGCTGTCCTGACTACAACCATTCAGAGGCACCTGAGAACTGAGCAGTTTTCCATTGAAAATGGAAAACAAGTGAAAAAATGAATAGGTTGACCAGCTTATTTGCTCTGCTAGAGAAAATTGCTTGAGGATTTGATTTAAAAGAACAAACATGAAAACCAGCTATAATTTAAGGCTCCTATTTAAAAGATATTCAGGACTACGTTTCGAGCTCATTGCTAAGAAGAGGGGAAGGTTTCAAAACAAAAGGAACTTGCTTTCCCCCCACAGCAGTGCTGCTCCAGATCTAAAATATTCTAATTATTTAATCCGGCATCTCCTCAGGACAGTTACACATCAGGATCTGACAAGGCATAAGCAGCAGGAATAAGGTATACAATGGAAGTCAGAATACATTTCACACATGGCCTCCCCTCAACAAACCAAGTGGATTTGTCCATGGGAAGGTTACAAAATCCTTCATCATTTAGTTGTAGTCACAGCAAAGAGTCTCTTTGTACTAAATATGAGCAGAACATAATGTGCTTAGCAGTGGGTATTTGCTTTTCTTACAGTTTTGTCAAGAGGGGGATGGATTTGCATGCCAAAGCGGGTCATGACAGCTTGAAAAAGCAACTCTGTGCTTGAAAATCCTGTGTCTGTGACCCAGACTTTGGGGTGTCACCAGGCCAACGTGGGCCCGCTCTGATAACTCGTTCCAAGAGCTGAGGAAGAGCCAAACTGGTGATTTCAGGCTAAAATACCCCATGGATGTCTAAGGAAAGCATTCCACCTCCATTAGGAACTGTCTGGCAAGTGTTACAGCATGTTGCAGGTTTAAAATGCTCACTGTTTAAAAACTCAGGGTACCTGGGGAACAACTCCAGTTTGGAATCTGACTCAGCCGGGAGAGACATCATTTCAAACTGTCCCAGAACAGAAGGAAAAGAAGGGATAACTACCAGAATCACATGAAATTAAACTATCTTCCAGCTTCTTTGAATGAAGGCTGTGTGCCCTCGAGTAGTTTATTGTTCAGCCAAGGAAAGAAAATGGAGGTTTGTGAAAAGGGAAACGAGCATAAGTTTCCTTACTTCGACATAGTCTCTGCAGACAGATCTTCAGGATTCCTTACTTTTGTTTCTCCTGAAAAAAACCCAACTCAAGTTAAGTTCACTTAAGCTGAAAAACTTCAGGCCCTCTCAGGACTTAGAGCAGTGACTGTACAAAGCTTTTAGGCACAGATATGAGGAGCAAGCCTACTGCAATGAACATGAATAATTAAGAAACACAGAATTAACAGGAACACTTGGTACTATGGGTAGGAAACACTGCCTGTAACTGTTCTTTATGGATGTTAAAATGAAAGAACAGCCCTTGTTTCTCATGGCAAAGACCACCTATAGGTTATGGAAATCTGAAAGAGGGCTTGGTGGAAGGAACTAGTCCACCACTTGACTCGCACAAAAGTTCAGGGGGTCTCAGCTTCTGACAGAAGTCAGTCTTTCATCCCTGCTTTTGAATCAAAATTGGAATGCCTTAAGGATGTTTTCCTAGTCATCCTGTGAGGAATTCATTGCATCTCCTTTAAAAATTGGGAGCGTGTAACACACTGATTTGGCTCCAGATTTATTTCTTTGACTTACCATGGCCTCGGAGGTCTAAAGCCACAATCCTACACTGGATCCTGTTAATGATTGCAGACTGCATGGAGAGACAGAGAGAAGATTGTTTGCAAAGTGGGATTAGCAACAACAAGCACTCCCTAAAAACCCTTCACAGCCACCAAAGTGGCTGAACCTGGATCGGATAGGGTGTTACAGAGCGCAAGCAAAAATGATCTGTAAGACTATCCTTAATGGGCCAAAGCCCCATCCTTGTTACCACTGTTAATGGGGACAGTTACTTCACTGAGCCTAAGACATGACGTGGGTTTCCTGGGATCACAAATTCAAGCCCTGCAGCACCTCTGAAAACTGGAACAGCAGTGGGGTTACAGACACCAAAGGGATTCCCCTGCTCTCCAAGTCCCATATGGTACAGAATTACTCGTGGCTCCATGGCTGACACGGAGGTGAAGCAGCTGCTTTGCAGTACATGTTCAGTTTGCTCTCAAAGAATAGAATTTTACAGGCTGAAATGTGTAAAAATTGATTAGTCCCAACAGGTCAGGGGAAACAAGTGAGGAATCTTTTTAAGGTAAGGCAGGGCATTATAACTGCAACACAATTATGGCTCTATTTGTCCCTGACAGATCAATTTAACTAAGTTATTTCAGGCATCACAAAGATTAAGTGGCATGTTTTGTTGACAGGAAGACTTCTGTGTTAAGGAATCATTGATTATTTAAATAACAGCCCTGCAGGAGTGGGGGAATTTGCTGAGGGATTCTTAATAGAACCACCTACACAACTGGCAAAAGCTACCCAGACCTCAAAGCTACCCAGTCCTCTTATTTTGATTTTTCAGCTATTCAATTCTTAAATAACTGGAGCAGTTGCTTTCCCCAAACCCAATGAATCCACAAATTAGTATTTTCCAGCCCCTAAAGACAGCCCAAACCCTCCATCCGCAAGGTGCCCACACACCTAAGCAGTAACCCCAACCACACCAAAGATAATAGTTATCTTTTATAATACTGTTTTCCCGTGTTTCCCAGAGGTGAATGGATAACTGCCTTCCACACTCAAAGAGCTTAATTTCCACACATTTATTTCTATAGAGCAGCAGCTTTACTTACAGTAAACACAGCCCAGGACAGAGCAGAGTGGCCTCCACCATGTAACAGCAGCAAGACAGGCCCCTCCAACCCACTTTTGTAAATTCGAAAAGTGTATGAACAGTTAAGGACATTTCACAGTTACTTCAAGGTAGGTTGAATGAATTTTGGAGCTTGCAATACCCAACAGTATTTTATTTCTACACTTCTGTACCCAAGGCCTCATTTCTCTGACCAACAGGAATGTTCAAGCATTACCTGGACAAAAATGTAACTCAACTTAAGCTTCAAGAGTTGTTCTCCTGCTGCCCAGGTTTTCTCCCGCCCTATAATTCATTCACCTCCTGTCCTTTTCTCTCTGGGCACAAGAGTGAAGTGAACTAAGAGAAAACTAGAAATCCATTTGTAAAAAGATGGAGTTATTTTTTACACAGGCAGATAATGAGAGGATAAGGGAATGGTTTTAAACTGGAAGAGGGGAGATTTAGATTAAATGTTCATAGAAATTCTTCCCTGTGAGGGGGGCAAGGCCCTGGCACAGGGTGCCCAGAGCAGCTGTGGCTGCCCCTGGATCCCTGGCAGTGTCCAAGGCCAGGCTGGACCAGGCTTGGAGCAGCCTGGGATAGTGGAAGGTGTCCCTGCCCATGGCACGGGGTGGCACTGGATGGGATTTAAGGTCCCCTCCAACCCAAGTGCTCTGGTGACTCCATGATTCATGATGTGCACCTTGTCCACATTTGATGAAGGGCTGTGCACTCCCCCAGGGGTTTAATATAAAATAAAAAGCATAATAGACCTATTTGGATAGGTTGTGTATAGAAGCATCCCAAATTTAACCAAATCATAGCTGTTTAGGATTTATTCTCTTCCCTTCAGCAGAAGCTTGAGCTTCCATATGAAAGGCTGTGGACAGACTGAACTGTGGAAGCAGATGAATTAACGATTGGGTTGGTGCCCGCTGCTCTGCCCCAGGGACCTGCTAGAGCTCCAGCACACCCCCTTTGTGCACAAACCCCAGCTGATGAAGTGACTTGTCTTATGTGTTGGTCACGGTTTCAGGCACTGAACAGAGATCTCACACCTCCCAGTGTGTTTGGAGAGAAATAACTTGAAAGTTTGGTTTTCCTAAGGGCATTTCTGATCTTGGAGAGGAAACAGCTGCAGAAAAATCTCTGGCTGACACTGCCAGAAGACACTGATGGCATCACAACCTCTGCCTTGGCCAGAAATTTGGAAGTATTTATTCACATCTTCGTGTTTCTGTCGAGGTTTATCTGTTGTACTGCTGCTATTAATCCTGAGCAGACGATTGCCACTTAACTAACTGTAGTTAATAAAAATCAATGAACAGCTTTGGTCCTGACATGGTTTGAATTATGAGAACCTGATGAGTGTTTCCCTGCAAAATGTGCTATCAAACTGTTGGAAACACTTTTTAAAAATTAATGATTTACTAAAGAAGCAGTGTCAGGAATTGTCCTTGCTAGGTACAGTTTAACCGTCAGCCTAGAAGGGACAGTTCTAGTTACTGACACTGAACCTTGCAAGAGACATAATGGAAGATGAGAAGGAACACATGAAAAAGCTGAAAAACCCCAATAAACTAAACAAAACATGATACCTCCCCAGTCTCTGAGATTATGACAAGTTTGATATGAAAAAAAAGGATATATCCTTGCCAGTGTCATTTTCTACCACAACGTCCTCCATAGACTCAAAGTACTGGCTCCAAAGCACTGGTGAAAAATCACGCTTTCTTCCAGGGCTGCAAGACAGAAAAAATTCCATAAGAAAGAGTTATTTTTAAAGTCTTCCACTGAAATTGGCATCCAGGCCTCCTCTCACTGACGAGAACACACTGGTGTTACACAACAGTTTAGGACTGGAAGCAAATGATGCATCAGTGAAATTCCCATACAACGACAATATTCAGAATTGTATTGTCAGTGAAGAAATCCTCCCCTTTTTCCCCTCCCTAATTGTTGCTCCTATTGAGGAAATGTAGTGGAAACAGAGGAAAGAGTATTTTCTTCATCAAGTAATTCCAAGGACGACTGAACAATGGTGATTTAGACTACACAGATCCAAGCCAAGGGAAAATAAACAGAACAGTGATACTGTCCCAGTACGACCTCCGAGTTTGCAGTGACCCACAGACAAAAGGTTCCCAGCTGACAAACCAATTTATTTTTTGGTTCCTTCAAAAGGTGCAGCTGTGCCCTCTCCTTGTACCCCCCATTACTGACAAAAGGCTCCGCAATCAGAATTTTCCTGATGACTCAGTTGATGCAGAATCTGTTTCTCAGGCTGGTATTTACTCAGTAAGGCTAAAAGAGTAGTGCTTAATTTTGGAAGTGGCATAATTAGGCTCAATTCGAGCCCAGGATACAGGATGAGTAACAGTGCACCATTTTAACCATGTTTTTGCACTTCAACTCTTCTGGGGGAGGCAGGCAGGCAGCACAGAATATTAAAATCAAGCATGGGCGTGAGGGGTGAAAGACCTTCACAGCAGAAAAATCCCTGCTGAAGAAGTTTCTCCTGAATTCTTGTCTTCCTAAAGAAATAGAAAAGAACAGACAAAGCAGCTTTTCCATTTTGTAGAAACAAAATTTCTGTTTCCCCTGGTGTTTCTAGAATATGAAACATAAACCAGCCACCCCCTGAATGGACCAAATACCCTCCTGTGGGTTTCCAGACTTCTTGTCAAATTTCAATTAAATAAAATGAGATGTCACACACCTACATAAATCCAGAAAATATAAATCTCTTTTATTGCCTCAGCTTAATCTCATTCTCTGATCAAGGAAAAAAATATCATATTCAAAGCCTAATTTTTCCCTGGAAGCCATCCCAGCCCTGATCACATGGTCTCTCCATACCAGTTCTGGTTCTTTCTGGAGATGGAGAGAACTGCCCACAGCTTGGATGATTTCCCTTCTCCAGTTTTTGAATAGATAGGATGTGCACTTAGTGAAAATAAATTCCATCATCCTTTCAAAATGCAGCATTTCAACTGCAGTCAGACTTTTGCACAGCATGTTACAGCTGGTTTTAGGTTCCATTGCCTTGAGCAATTCCAGGTGATCAGTAAGTATCGTCATCTCCCCGGCTACACCCCTTCCCACATAATGCATAAATCTGGTGAACAGCGGGAACTCCCTGGTAACCCACCCCCTGTACCAGTGTGACACCAGAAATCTGTACGGAAATTCTCTCACCTGTAGGGGAGGCAGAGCGTGGGGAAGTGGCTGATGCTGGATGAAGAGCTTTGGCTGTGTGCCAAATGAACCCATTTTTGTGGAACCAGAGCTACAGGATGGACAGCCACTGTTACACAGGGGAACACAGCAGCCTCTTGGCTGGTGCAAAGAAATCACCTTTCACCAGACCAGGCTGCTCCAAGCCCCATCCAACCTGGCCCAGGACACTTCCAGGGATGAGTACTTTTGTGTCTCCTTCAAATGCCATTTCTGACAGCAGAGATCCAGTGCTAAAATTTTCATGCAAGAGGCGGGCAGATGCTAATCCCACGGCGGATCCATGGAGAGTTTCTCATGAATTGCAAGAGGAATCCATGAAACCACAGTGGAGCCCTTCCCTAGGAGCCTGACACACTGATGCATTTAGCAGCATTAGTCAATGCTTCAAATTCAGCTTAATAAGAGTTAACACCTCCAGAGAAAATGTTAGTAGTTGTGTCATACATGAAGTATCTGGGAAAACCTATACCAGAACTCCTATGTTTGCAAAGGAATTGGAGCAGAAAGGGAAGAGGAGCTGGGAATTAAAAACTATTGTCACCTCTGATGCAAATACGCATAGACCATGATTTAAAACAAAATATTTGCCTCTAAGCAATGCTAGGGAAACATGGGTGACCTCACGTTGAACACTGAACCCCCAAAAGGGCAGAATAAATGTGCAGTTTTCCGCAAAATCCCAGGCGACTGCAGAGGGCTGTGCAAAAACATTTCTCTAAAGAAAAGAGTAAGTATCTTTGAATTTGAGTTTTCTAAAGCTGCTTTTTTTAGCGAAACATCAACACACATTCAAAATTAGAAGTGTGCCCAATAAACAGCAGCTGTGGTTTTGCACCTTCCTATGCTGAAGCTGTATTTTGCTGACCAAATATTTAAGCTGACAGAACTAATTACAGCTTTTTAAAGTATCCGGCAAACCAAAACAGAAATGGATCTGACATAATAACTTTTCTAGAATGATCCTTAAACTCCAAGCCAGCCAGCCAGTATATTAAACTGGAATTACAAAACAAATTCTGGGCACCCTCTGCAGCTGTTTTATCCTATTGTGCAGTTTGTCCTCTTTATCATGTCCTCGATCCCTAGGATGCCCACATGGCCCAGCAAATCTCTCCCCAGTTTTTGAAGGGGTTTTCTTTCAGGTATTTTCCTAAAATGAAAAAAAAAAAAGGTTGCACCAAGCAGAAGGAACCATTTTCAGGAAGTCCTTTTTCTGCTGAGAGCCCCTATTTAAAACTACTAAAGCAAATATAGAACAAGTGCATGAATCAAGAGATTTCATTCTCGCATCGTATTTGAACCCAACCAAATCAAACATCATCTACAAGTTAAGAACTGCCACGGCTGACAAGTTGTATTTAGAAATTCTAAAAATTGACAAGGACAGTGTCTTAAGTTCTGCCTTAGAGATGCTGAATACATAAAATGTTTCCTTTTACAAGGATTCCAAGGGGAAAAAAAGGATTAAAAAGGAAAAAATGAGCTGGAATTGCCATGATCAAATTACATAGATCTGATCCAATCAAGCCCTTCTAGATAATTAAAAGATCTTCAGAGATTGCACGTAATTTTTACTCACACACTGGAAAGGAACAGCAAACTTTCATTTTTAAATCCCATCCGTGTGCTTAACTCTGAATGAGCCACTAGCAAAAAACAAAAGGCAAAAAACAAGATAGGAAATGCAGGAGCTGCTACAGCTGTTGGGATCTGCTGTCATGGGTCTGGGGCCTTTTGCTCCACCAGTGACTTTACACACTCTATTATGTGATTTCCCCACAGAACACAGAATCAGGCCATAAAGCCTGATTTTGTTTCCATTTCAGTTGAGCAATTCGAAGGAATCACTTGCAACATGCAGGCAATTCCCAACACAGCCTTGGCCGTGAGCGCTCTTTAAAGAAATGGACACTGAATTCCTCTCAGTGGCTCAGTTTCACATATTGCTCGAGCCGAAGAGAAGCTCCAGCTTCCTTTGGAAAGAGCCTTTTGGAACCATCATTTCTTTGGACGATTCTGTTGGAGAGCACTTAAGTCCAGGGAGGAGAGGACTGTGCTAGCAAAGCAGGAATCGATGCCATGTGCTATGAAATACAATGAAATTCTAAGCACACATCCCATGCTCCCGCAAAACCCAGTCCAAGCTATGTCGCAGGAGCCATGCTGGATATCAGGGAAAATTCCTTCCCCAGAAGGGTCTGTCCAGCCCTGGCACAGCTGCCCAGGGCAGTGTTGGAGTCCCCATCCCCGGAGGGATTCAAAGCCGTGTGGATGTGGCACTTGGGGACATGGGTCAGGGGTGGCCTTGGCAGTGCTGGGGGAACGGCTGGACTCCCTGATCTTAAGAGGGCTTTTCCAACCCGAACAATTCCATGATTCAATTTGCTTCAGCCAGTTTGACTTCTCAAATGAGACTCTTCCATAGAGAGACATAAGGAAATGATTGTACTGAAAAATAGCAAAAAAAGAATAAACTGTAAAGGGAAAGCTAGAAAAAAGTCTATTTTCACATATTTAAATGCACCAACAGGTGCCATTTTTTTGCGAACTACTGAAACACATATTAATCTTTTAATGGCATATCACCAAAAAAGGTAAGGCTTTATTTTGGTTAAGAAGTCCTCATTAAATTTTATTTTTCTGCAGCAATGTCATCTGCTTGACCCTCTGCTTCTCAAGATCTGCCTTCAGCCACACCACAGTCACATTAAGATGACCTGCATGGTGGAAAAAAAGGGAATAAAAAGAAAGTGCCCAACACACCAGTCAGAGGATTAAGCCACAGAAAAATCAAGTTGCCGGAACTCTTGGATATTAAGTTTAAACCCATTTCAACAGCCTAGCTTCCAATTCAAGAAATTGAAAGCACAGAAATAAATCACATTTATAAACGCAAGATGCTTAATGCAGCAAATAAATCTTTTCCTAAGTTTAGTTATTTTTGTTCCCTGTAAAAGTTTGTATTTTAAAGGACTATTTCAGTGCAGCCCCGTACATCTGCCAGCACTGTAAATCACACTGGGTTTTCTTTGTACAGCTAATCCCATTCTCTTTTGGTGGAATTATCTTCAGGTGGAATCTTGCACTTGTTTGTACTGAACTGAATCTTGATAAGGATGAACTCAGCTTAAGCTAAACTTTCTATCCCACTTCCTCTCGTTTCCTTTTCACAGAAGCCCCAAGCCCCTCCGGACGAGGCCATTCCATGTTGGGTGTGCAGCGCCTCCCACAACAGGAACATCACTGATAAAGGGATTTACTGCGTGGCAGAGTGGTAAATCACAAATACAGCTGTGCTGTGCAACCACAACATGATTATGAACTACTCCCCACTGCTTCCAAGGGAAGAATTCCAGGGGAATTCTTGATCCTTAACTGCGACACTGGATTTTGTATCAGTGCTCTCTGAAAGAATTTGAAAAAGAAAAAAGAGGTTTATAAAAGAGCAGAAAATAAACTTTCATTCATAATCATTTCCCTAACAGCATTTAAAACCCCTCCAATGCATGGAAAGAGAGGAAGAATTATATAAATTAATACATGTTACACCCCTAGATGCTGGTAAAACTTCTCCCACAGCACCCAAAATGTGCTCTCAACCCCTGCTTAAAAGGCTTAAGAGTATCCCAGATTTAAGCAGGGATGCAAGTCACTTGGCAGAGCTCACCTACTTCTCCATGGGTGCCTGCAGCTGAGAAGTCCCATTTCACAGAATCATGGAATATTCTGAGTTGGAAAAGGACCCACCACAAGGATGATCAAAGTCCAACTCCAGCTTAGGAATTCAACTCCTGAGAATTTCCATACACGTCTCCCCCAGCCACACACTGAGGTACCACCTGGACATCGTGCTTGGCCCTTCCTCCAAATACTGATGGCAAAAGGGCTGGGAAAAAAGGGCTGGAGAGTTGATCGCAGCACTGCCACCTTTCCCCAGCCCTAAGAATACTCTGGGCAGTGATACCTTTGCCCGTTGCGGCTGGAGAAGCCTGATCCAGATGTCACTCTCCTGGAGCACCGGGAAGCAGGACCAACCCTCCCTCCAGACCCCTTCAGTAGTGGCCATTCCCTCCGTTCGGATCCACCAACACGAGCCCCCCTCTCTCCAGACCCCCCGATGACCACTCCCTCTGTCCAGATCCCCCAGTACGGGTTCTCCTCCGTCCAGATCTCCTGATAATGACCATTCCCTCCCTCCGGACCCCCCGATAATGACCATTCCCTCCGTCCACACCTCGGAATAACGTGCCTCCCTTCCTTGTAGATCTCCCCAGTAAAGACCACCCGTCCCTCCAGACCCCCAATACGAGCCCC
>VZTD01001770.1:127170-178886 GCA_013397725.1 Rhagologus leucostigma
CCCGCAGGTCCTGGCGACCCCGCCGCCGCCACCAGCCTCCCGCCGCTCGTGCAGGGCCCGCCGCGCTGCTTCCTGCGCTGCACCGTGTCCCGCGTGCTGTGGGCGGCCCCGCAGCCGCCCGCCGTGGTGCGCCTGCGGTGGTGGGGGGAGACCTCCGGCGGCACCGTGTTCCAGCCCGCCTCCCGGCCCGGGCAGCCCGCGGGGAGAACCAGCGCCCGCTTCGCCGTGCGCTGCGGGCCCCGGCAGCTCGCCGCGTACCTGGCAGGTAGAGATGCTTCGCCCCGGGAGACCGCAAAAGCCGCGGCGTTTATTAGGATTAGGTTAGGACGGGAGGACATAGTCTTAAGCTGTGCCGGGGGAGGTTCAGGTCGGGCACCAGGAGGAATTTCTTCACGGAAAGGGTGGTCAGGCGTTGAAATGGGCTGCCCAGGGGGTTACCCTCTAGCAGAGGTAAGCTATTACCCTTTGTCCTGTCATAAGCGTTCCTTTTCTGGTAATCCTGTACTTATTTACCATAATTTATTACCAGTAATAATGTTTGTATTGACCCTTCTTTACCTGCTGCCTTGTTACCGAAATTTCCTTGTACAACGTAATGTTAACCTCTGACATCTCTCTCATTTTAGCCAAAAAGTGCGAGTTGTGACCATGAGACTGACCTGAAGATGTTCCTGATTTTTGCAGATATGGGTGTTCTTGTCCTGGAGGTTCTGACCAAACTTGACCACCTCCCCCTTGGCAGAGCACAGATCACTAAGCTGTCCCAGCTCTCTCCCAGCCATCCCATCAAAGGGTCTTTCGCTGTGGTGTCACCAACATCGGATAAACTGGGAGAGCTGCAGGTAGTTTTGATGTCTTTGCTCGTTACTGTAAATTACGTGCTGTGACGCCGGTATAATCAGGTGCAGGATCAAGCTGTACATGGCACACTGCATGCCTGCTCTCTGTCCGAGGCATTTCTGAGCTAAGGCAACAAATGAAAAAAACAAATACTGGTGGTGTTGACTTTATTTTGTTTAGGGGGATGTGGGGTAGTTGAGCTTGATGAGGAAAATGTGGTGGTCTCTACTCTGAGAGTGAGTATTAACAGTGGATTTAAAAGTGGATGTTTGGTTCTAACACTTCACTGGGCTGGAATAATAGAAGATTTTGACATCTGGAATTGAGAAAATTCTGTCTTGCCGCCCTGGCTCTGGAAAATTGATGATGGAAGAGAATTGTCTGGGATTTGAAAACATGGAATGAGGAACAAGTAGTTGTAAATATGTAACATAGCTGCATAATATAAATATTACTTTATGTAGAAAAGCTACAGTTTCCCATAGCACAACAAGTGAACTTGAATGCAGTATTTACTGCACTTAATTAAGAAAAGAACAGAGTGATATTTTCACATCTTCTCTTTCAGGTCTCACTGGTTCTAGAACCTCTGCCAGAACTGTATGACACCAGCAGCTCTGTGCCGACCGTAGAGGGAAGTTTAGACACTGCTGCTGCTCAGGGAAGCAGCAAGTCCCAGCTTCCTGCTCCATGCCAGCAGCCCAGGCACACACAGGTGACTGTTGCTGACCAAGAATCGGTTGACAACAGCAAAGCCACAACTCCCAGGTACCTTTTTTCCCCCCATGGAAAAATTGTGGTTTATTTTGCAGTTCACACAGAATTTTTAAGTAACGGCTGTACACTTGTGAGTTGTGGAATGCTTGATCTTTTCAAACATACATTTTATATGAAATCCAGAATGTTGAGGGTTTCCAAGGTGACAGGGACAATTTATTCTCTGATAGAAATCTGCATCTTACGTTGACTTAGTTCAAGTCATGCAAGTTCACACAAGAGGTACCTCAAATCATGGAATCACGGAGTAATTGGGGTTGGAAGGGATCTTAAGGTTCATCTCATTTCAGCCCTGCTGCCAGAACACCTTCTACTAGGCCAGGTCGCTCCAAGCCCCAGCCATCCTGGCCTTGGACATTTCCAGGGATGGGGCAGCCACAGCTTCTCTGGGTAACCTATGCCAGAGTCTCACCACACTCCAGCAAAGAACTTTCTCCTGATATCTAATCTAAACCTACCCTCTGGCGGTGGGAATCCATCCCCCCTTGTCCTGTCACAACATGCTCTTGTAAAAAAGATCTTTTAAAAAGCTTTTTTAAAAAAATCTCTTACTTGCAGCTTGGGTTGGTCTCTCCGATGGTCTAAGTGGCAGGTGAGGAATCATTAAAATAACATGTCATGTTTCCTTTTGGAGCATGTCCTGAAAGGAGAATTTGCAGAGTTCTGAATCCCTTTACCCACCCACTTGAGTTGTTACTGAAATAATGTTTTATTTTTCCCTAGAGAAAAGGACCGTTTGCTCTACCAAGAGAACTCTGAAAACATAAAGGAGACCCTTTCTGTTTCTCATCACCGTGTGATTTTACCAGATGAATGTTTGAAAATGAATCCTTCAGACCAGCCCCTGTCATTTCCCACCAGCACCGATCCCGAAGCGCTTCCCAGCAGGAACACGCGGGTGCTCTCCTTGCACAACCCGGCTACAAAGGACCTGCTGTCAGGTTTGTGTGCAACTAGCTTCCTCTTTTAGATTGCACTACAAACAATTCTTGATGGTATTTTATGTGCCTGTCTGGAGATGAGATTTTCTGAAGGGAAAGTGACTTCACACCCTCCTGCTGCACTATACCAAAAAGGCCTTTACTTAAAAACCACTGCTGCCTGGGCTGGATTGAAATCAGCTTTGGAGTAGGGCACATTTCCATATGTGCTGTCTTTTGAGTTTCATATTTGCAAAAGAGACCAAAAATTAGACATCCTGAAGTGGCTAACTACTCTTCCCTAAATTAGTCCTGCTTCTGTATCCTAATTATGCTCTTCCAGTACCTGAGTCAGTGTGAGCAGACAAGTTCCTTGTACAGCTGAGTGGGAGACTGATGGAGGATCACTCTCCCCCACTCCCAGCTGAGCTGTTTTGTGGTGTATAAAACATTGTTTAATTCCCAGTGCGTCAAGATGTCTTTTTAACAGCAGAAAACAGAAGTTTCTTGACTGTAACTGACACATTTATTGTGTCTACACATTGCTTTTAAATTGTATTTGAATGCTGAAATATAATCCTTCTGCTTATTTCCCAGCTCTCTTGGATCAAGGCAGTAAACTTCGTGATGCCATGGTTGTTTCTGCAATGAAGTCCAGCCCAGACATGGAGATTGAACTGAATAAAATGTCTCATTTTATAGAGAGAGACAATTTTAAAGCACTAACAAAGTGAGTTTGGACAGGGGGAAGTGAGATTCAAGCTCCAAACCATAAATTTTGAGGCTTTATCTGGAAAACTGTAAATACTGATATTCATAGGATGTGTTTTAGGATTAATTTAGAGTGAAACCAGTATGTCATTCAAATGGGAAGTTAATTTCTACCTGTGAATAAATGCCTAAATTTTGTGAGTTCATTTAAATCTTCATTTAGTAAGCCTTGATTTAAGTAATTTATTTTAATTTAGTTTCTTAGTATATTTGTATTTAGTTCAAAGTTATTTGACAAGGAAATATTAAATGTTGGTAGGGAGTAAGAGTAGTGCAAGAGAAATGGCACTGCATCACAAAGAACAGCTTTTCAAGTAAGTGTAAGTAATTGATGACCTAAATGCATGGTTTTTTCTTAGGAGAAAAGAAACTTAAATTTCTTGGTTTTCTTCTGGAAAAATATGAATACTGCCTGTTGTTCTGCGATAACCAGAAAGTAATGTCATTGTCTTTGACAGTCAGTGATGCTATTGCAAACTCAATTTCATTTATTTCTGCTCGAACTATTCATATTTGTGTAAAAGAAGATTATTTTGGACTTCCCAGAAAAAATGGTAGACCGATTAGTGGATTAATCTTGAGCATGCCTTAATACCTTTATTTTTCGTTTTACTGCTGTCTGTGCTTCCATCGCTGTTACCCAGGAGCCCAAAAGGCTTGAAGTCCAGTTTTGTGCCCGCTCCTGAAGATCCCCATCACTTTGGGTCTGAAGTTTCAGGTCAGCAGTTTGACCTAAACTCTGAAGAAAGAGCAATCCAGTTACTGTTGGGCAGGTGAGTGTGATGCACTGGAGGCTACTGCAAAATTGTCCTTATCTGACCATTTTGTACTGAAAAATATCTCTTGATTCTTCAAGTTCTCCACATTTTTGGGAATGTATCTAGTGAATCATATGTGCAAGTGATGGAGGTGTTTTATGGCTCAGCTTTAATGCATGACAACCTGGATAGCTCCAAGTCATTTGGTGTAGAAGTGACACCAGAAAGATTAACCACAATCTTTGATAAAACTGAGTTATTTAATAGTTGTAACTGTTGTGCCCTAAAATATTACATGAAGTAAGTACATGAAACATGAAACAAACACCATGTTTCTTTGAAGAGGAAACACTCTGCAAATTAAAATGAATGAGAAACAATATCTATTTTTAATCTTTCTCCAAATACTAAATGGACCTTTTCCTCTCATTTTGCATAGCTGGAGCATAAACGGCACTTCCATTGTGTCCACATCTGCACCCTGAACACACAACTTCTGGGTCAGATATGGTTCAGAATTTCAGTTCGTGTTTCTTGTGACCTGCACTTATTTTTTCCCCTGTGGTTTATCACTGGATACTGAAGTGTTTGCAGATCATAAAATTATTTTAAACTCACAGCACAGAGGAAACCCTTGAACCAAACTAACCCCAGCTTGTAGCTAAAGATACTTGTATTTACACCTACTCAGATATACATTGGTGGTTTTTTTTTAATCAAAGTAAACTGTCCTTAAGTGTTACTGATACCTTAAAGCATTCCAAAAGTTATAAAGCAGTGAAGGGTAAAAGTTAGAGGTAGATATTCATAGGTATATTTTACAGTGAAAGTCATCAAGGTCTGGAGTCGGTTGCCCAAAGAGGTTGTGGAATCTGAAGCTTTCAAGATACCCAAAATCCGACTGGACAGCTTTTTATTTGCATCCCTTCCCTTTGAGCAGGGGTTGGTTGGATTGGTGATCTCCAGAGATCTCGTCTAACCCAAGCTGTCCCACCCTTCACACACCCTGTTTTCCTGTTGGGGCAGAGATGTTATCCCGAGGTTACCCTTGCAACTGGGTCACAGACGTGCTGTGCGAGCACAGTTTGGCTCTGTCTGCAGCCAGTATAGCCCAAATCCAGGGTAAAATAGGCAGTATTGTCCACATCCCTTAGAGACTGACTGCAGGACTTGGAACTCTAAGGTGTGTTTCTCTCTCTTGTATCCACAGTGCTGATTTCTCTCCGGGGCATTTTTGGGATCGAACAGGCTCCCTGTGGGATTCTCTCTCCCTCGGCAGTGAGGTGTATGACAGTGAACTCGGTGATCCCCATTACGACCAGAGTCTGCTGGAGAGGCTTTTTTACACAGCTCCTGTAAGTGGAGATCCAAAGGAAAATGTGCATTCCCTGATGTGTGCAGAAAACCAGAAGTTTGCATGATCAAAAAAACTGCAGATTTTACTATTTTAAAGCTGAATAAGCATTTATTATCATACAAAAGCTTGTGAGTACATGAGTACATTGCTTAGAATTAATAGTATTAAAAGAATGTTGTTAAGACTACAAAGTCAAGCATCGAGTTTGGAAATTGCTGGGATTGAGGCTGTCCAGGAAGACTTTTTGTTTTTTAAATCTCTGAAAAATTTTGATACCATTTTAATTGTTTGAAAGGATGCAATGCACAAGTTGTTTTCCATTTACGTATTGTGATCATTATGGAACTCTCTTGATAATGATAATTAACTTCTTATTTTTGTGCATTATTTCTGCTTCAGAAATCTGATTCCAGTTTGAGTGATTTCCTCAGTGATGATGATGTTAAATCCTCAAAAAAAGCATCCAAGACAGAAACTCTCAAGAAAGGAGGTCCAGTGAATCCACAGAAGGATTTTCATGCCTTTGATCAGAATGTGACAGAAACTAAACCCAGGTAGTTACATCAGTGACTTCTTTTCTGACCTCATCTAAATTGTATTCCCTTTTTTTCACAATGGAACCAATAAAAGTGTCCCTAAAGATCCATTTAGCAAGCTTAACTTTTACAATACAGTTAGCGTAAAGCTTTTGTGACTCTTTTTCTTTTTTTTCCTAATTCAGTTCTGAACAATTATTTCTGATTTTTTTTTCTGACTTACACTGCTGTTTTTACATCAGGTAAAATTCATATCCCCAGAGGTACCAACACAAAATCATTTGGAAGTCAAGTCTTGCAAATTACACAAATGAGATTTAAAATTATGACAAAAATTCTGTTGCTATTCCTCTGCAGCAGAGACTTGTCCTTGTGTCTAAGTGTATCATGTCCCTGCTTTTGTACATGGCATTAAATGAAGCTTTTCTTTTTGAAGAGTTAGGATAAGATTTTTTCAGATCAACAGTGTGGAACGCGCACTTTCTGGGTTGGTTTTTTTTTCAGTTATGGACCCCAGATATTGTAAGATCTTTGTTACAGAGAATTACAGACCACCAAATTTGTTGTAAAAATATGTTTTAAAATGTATATTTCAGTGAACCTTGGGCAAGCTACAATTTTCCCTTCATGTGGTCATGTCAAGAATGTTTCTGCAGTTCTGAGCCTCAATTTTCTCTCTCCAGCTGCTCTCCCACTGCTCCTCCAGAAGACCACAGAGAAATGGCTCTTGTCACATCCTTGGGTGCAGACAGGTTGGCATTGCTGCAGAAAATACACCTTGCCAGAGTCATCATTGAAAGCTTGAAAATCCCTCCTGAGAGCATCCAGATTTCCCCAAGGAGGAAAGGTTTACTGGGGAAACCTCCACGGCCTATGTCTGTTCATAAGTGGTAAGGGGGATTGTTTCTTCCTAGTTTGTTTGCTGTGCCTTCAAGGGTGATTTCCCTGAGGTCTGTTGTGTAGTCCAGCTTCCCCAAGCTCTCCAGGCTTCTGAGGCCTTCCCATTTCTCTGCTCCTCTCAGGAGATTGTATCCCAAAAACTTGGGAAAGTTAGAGATATGACTAATTTATTCTAAAGTTCAGCAATCTCTGACCAAGTATTTACAACAATACTTGAGAGTTCCTTTACAAAAAGTACATTTTCTTTTCACATTAAGCATACTGGGTATCTGTGTCTCTTATGAAAAGCATTTGTAAAAGAAAAAAGGCAATGCACAAATGGGTAATTAGTATAAAAGTTCATTAGTATAAAAGGCACTTCAGGCTGTGCCTTTCCCAGGGTTTTGGGAAGGTACAGATGTATTTTGTGCCTGGCAGTACAGTGAAAACAAGAGGGGGTTTATCGGAGGAGAATCTGGCATATATATAATCTATGGAAGGAGTTCATAGAATAGGTGTTTCAATTATCCTAAAAAAAATAGTGTTACAGTAAACTCCAAATCTGGAACTTGCCTGCTGTGTTCAGCTTCATGACTCACATCAGATTCTTGATGGATTGTGATCACCCTTTCACTTTTTTATTCACAGTACCTTCTTTGTGGAGTACCACTTTCCTGTGGGAGTCTCCAAGGATGATAAAGGACAGGTCTCCATAACAACAGAAGTAATTCGAGTAGCCTCAAGTAAAATCACAGATGATGGTAAGAGCATCATTCTTCCCCCTTAGGTTTAGTTTTGTTGACTCCATCTCTTAGAAATTACTTAGTAATAATGAGTAGTGTTTTCCACGTATTTCCTTTGCTGCCTGAAAATCACAGTATGATTAGTGGCCCCTCTGCCCACAGAGTTGCTGTGCTGCAGGTGGAGGACTGGTCCTCTCGGGGAGAAGGAAGCCAAGTGATTTCTTAATTTTTTTTTTTTTCCAAGAAGTATTCACAGTGGGATTTTCAAATTTCTTTTCCTAGGGAAAGACCAAGTTAGTAAGCCAATACTCTTTGTGCAATAGTAGGAGGATGATCAAGTACTTTTAGAAATATCAGAGATACTTATACCTCTAATAAATAATTTCCCAGATGTTGAAGTGTGTCCTGTAGTATCTCCAATAGCTCAGATAATCTGCTGGATCCAAGGGATCTTGAGTCCTCTGCTCAAATCATCAGACTTTAGTCTCTGTGCTGAGAGTCACCAGTGTTTGTATCCCTGAGAACAATTTCTGTTCCCACTGAGCAAAGAATGCTGGATGCACAAGATCATCTCTGCCCAGTCTTCCCAGAAACTGGAATGCCAGAGTGACTTTCAAATGCCTCCCCCATGTGGTCATTCACTGGCTTTGCATATTTCCGAGTGGCACTTGAGAGACTTTGAGTTCTCTTGTGTATTCTCTGTTTGTGGCCAGAGAAAACATCTGTTTCTTCAGAACTTCTGTAATTCAACCTTTGTAATCCAAAACTAATCCATCCTCCTGCCCTTTGTCTTGTGTAGAGTCCAGCTCTTTGGGACCTAGAAAAATAGATTGGGCTGAAAATAATTTGAAGAAGACATCAGGTCAATCCACTGTAGTGTTATCCTTCCTGAGAGCTGTTTATCTCATTTGTTAAAGATACCTGATGGGCAAAATTCCATAGCCATCCCAGAGAAGGTGGAGAAATGCTGGGCATCCAGTTGTAAATTTCCTTATGTGTAACTTGCATTTTTGTCATCACAAGAATACTTCCTTATCTATTGTGAACACTGTTACTGTACTCCTTGTACTCTTTTCCAGACTGAATGCCAATTCATTCCGTCTCTGCTTGCAGATATTCCTCTTCTCCTGAAGCTGTGATTTTTCTTGCAGCTCAGCTTTGACTCTCTCAAGAGCTGTCTTGAACTCTGTCAGTTAAAATGAGACAGGGTTCTCCCACTGAAAAAGGGCAGGTCTTACTGCATGCTAGAATGGCAGAGAATTGAAGTCTTTAAATGCTGTTATAATGTTTGTTTGTTTGTTTATAATGTTTGTGTATTAATTTATTCAATAATTTTTTTTCTTTATTATTATTTATTAATTTATAATCTTAATTTTGTCCTGCTGGCCTCCTGCTATTTGCTGGCCTTCAAAAATGAAAACCAGTTTACTTCAGCCTTGGTTTTAATAAATAATGCAGAATTAAATGATTGTGGGTAACAGAGCACTCTCCAGGGGAAAGTTTATTTATATGAGGTAATTTTGGATATTTGTTGCTACTCTCTTCCCTCCAGTGGTGAAATTCCAGCAGCGGTCTGTGTTCCCTGTGCGGTTTGGAGGAACAATGATAGAGCACTGGTGGGGCTCTGACCTGGCTTTTAAAATCTACATGAGGAAAAGCACACAGAAAAAGGTACTTACTAGAAGTTGTTCCTTCTTTGTGTGTTGAAAAGCAAAGAAATTCTTTGCGTTTCCCTTTCCCACAGACACTCAATGCAGACAACCAGATATTAGGAAGGGAGATGACATTACGTGTAGATAGTCAAACTGATTGCTGTTCAGTCTTCACAGAATCACAGAATATTCTGAGGGACCCACAGGATCATTGAGTCCAACCCCTGTCCCTGCACAGACACCCCAACAGTCCCACCCTGTGCATCCCTGAGAGCATTGTCCAAACTCTCCTGGAGCTCTGGCAGCCTTGGGCCATGCCCATTCCCTGTTCCAGGCTTGTCGCTCCTGTCACTCCATTAAAGGATTTTCTGAATTTGAGACTGGCAGGCAAAAAAAGTTGTCCTTCCCTCATCTTTAAGACTGATCTCTTGCTGTTTAAGCACATTGGATCAATTATAAACATTATCCTTCAATGAGAGCACAGCTCCTTTAGCAGTGTGGAATGAGTTCACATGGATGCAGTTTATATCTTTACCCTGCCCAGTGTAAGGGGAGTGAAATGTGAGCTGTGAAAAACAGGTGTAACTTGTGCATTTCAGGGGGAAAAAAGTACATTTCCATTCAATAAGATTATTTGCATAACCATCTGCGTGTGATGAAGATGGTGAGGGTTTAACTCAGCATATGTTATTTTAATCAACACCAAGGATATTTCCTTTTTCTTAATAGGGGAATAAATTGCGTCTTTAAGTATGGAAACTTTGCTCATTTACTAGGATTTAGGTTATTCAATTTCTGCATTAATCTGGAATAGTTTACAGTAGGTTCCAGGATAATTTGTCTTACTGTTGTTCTAGTGAGACTTGATATTGGAAGTAAAGGAGATTTTCCAAATCCCTGTTGGTACGACTAATGTTGTAGGAGTGGAGAGGGTGTGTGGCTGCTCATGGCTTCCCGGAAAGCTTTTATTTCACAAAAGTTCTTTAAATCTGATAGAAATCTTGCAAAATTAATTCTTTGCCTGCCCTCAGCCTGTGGCCGTTGGCTCAGCAGCACTTCAGCTCCGCAGGGTGATTGAGGCTGAGCTGCTCAGGGTCAGCTGGGAAATACCTGTGGAAAAAGAGGAAGATCACACACAAGTTGGACCACTGAAGGTATGTGTTTTACTATCTCAAGCTTGAGTTGTTAACTAATTTTGGCTGCACGCTCTTTATTTTTAACTCCTCTTTTCTCTCTTTGTTTTAATTTGCCAGGTCTCAGATACAAAGGTTTGCAAGACCAGTATGAAATAACATGAACCTTTTTTATTCCTTAGGGGTTTGGAGAAATATCTTGAAACTCCTGCATGTCTAGGCATGTTGTCAATAAGCCAGGACTTGAATACAGCAACCACTCCACAGGCAGATTTTGAGTGGCACATATTCAGGGCTTGGAGCTTTGGCTTCTGTTTCACATGTGACATGAGCTGAGGTCTCTCCTGCCATGGAGGCCTGGTGTTCCTTGTCCTTGTCACTTCAGGAATTATCTTCTCCAGCCCGAGTTTCTACCAGTTTGCTCAGCTTCTGATTGAGAAGCATTAACAGTTGGAGAGATTTGACAGTTCTGAGGATAAACAGCTCTCTGTATTAGCACGTGAAGGGTTAAGAATGAGGCGAGCTTTAAGACCCCTTCCAGCCCAGACTATTCAATGATTCATCTGTAATTGTGTGGGTTTGCACTCTAGTCTGGACTTTATTTCACAAAGCCACATGTAGTTTATTTTACAGCAACAGCTATAGCTTGTAAGCAGCATATGCCTTAGGGTGAGTTCTGGAGCAAAAGGTGTGATATATTTTCCTGACTTAGCATTGCAGCCCCTTGTTTCTGGATGGGGCACATCTGGCCAGCCTGCTCTGCCTTGCCTTGCAGGTGTCCCTGGAGCTTGCAGCCAACAACAAAGACTTCGCCTGCACCGCTGCCAGGTCAGCTGTGGCTGGGCACCCAGCCCCAGCTCACGCCATGAGAGGCCCCCAGCTGAAATTGCAGGAGCCCAGCGGGACGAGTGTAAATGCAGAAAGCCCTCTCTACTCCAGGAGGAGCCCTGAGGACTCCCAGGAGGCGGGAGTGGGCAGCAGGGACGTCGCGCAGTCGCCGCGCGCTGTGCCAGCC
Source organism: Rhagologus leucostigma (assembly GCA_013397725.1). Classification (NCBI taxonomy): domain Eukaryota; kingdom Metazoa; phylum Chordata; class Aves; order Passeriformes; genus Rhagologus; species Rhagologus leucostigma. The sequence continues at coordinate 138,552 of VZTD01001770.1, forward strand.
TCCGCAGCCCGGGATGTGGTGACACGCGTAACCCCAGCTGAGGAAGATGGGCTGTTGCTGCATGTGCTGTTGATGGTGCCTGATGGAAAGGATTTTATTGCTGAAGGCTGTGGGCTCCCCAGTTCTTGCAATGTGTATTTAAACTGCAAACTGCTCAGCACTGAGGAGGCAACGAGATCCACTGTTGTCTGGGGCACAACACAGCCTGCCTTTAATTTTTCTCAGGCAAGTCACATGTTTTCCATTTCACACTGAGGAAGTGTGGTATTCCCCACTGACAAACACAGTTCACAGTTAAGTTACTTTTATATACATAGAAACATCTCATCGGCTCCATTGAATGTATATTTAATTTTTAACTTCTGTCTCTAAAAAGCACAATTCTGTAGACTGGAATAAAGTAGACTTACCAGAATGCTCTGTACTTAGCCAGTATTTTCCAGTGTTTTCTGTGTACTAATTCTGCTTTAAACCTTTCAGGTGATGCCTTTTTCATTGACTTCCAAGCACTTGGAGCGGCTAAAGAACAATGTAATGATTATCGAAGCGTGGAACAAGCTGGGAAGCCCTGGCTGTGACAAGTTGCTGGGATTAGTGAAACTCCCTCTGCATCAGTTCTACATCTCATTCAAGTAAACTTTTTTTTTCCCCCATATCTTATTGGGTTGGGAAATATCCTAACTGAGGCTCAGAGAAGGAAGTCGGAGATGGTGTGTGGGGGTTGTGTGGGAGGGTTCTTAGTTACACTTTCTAGCAAAAGGCATTTTTTTTCCCTGCCAAGCTTCCTGTAGGCCTTTCCTGCAGTGGGCAGGGTCTAAGTTACACTGTCCTTGTCCAGAAGTACAGAGTGTGAGACATAAAGCCACTGTGCTCCATCAGGGTTGGTGCCTGCTTAACTTGTGGTCCTATGATGGAATAAAACCAGCAGAAATCAAAGTGACTACACTGGAAAATGAAGTGTGGCTTTCCATCAGTGATTTTCCAAGACTGTGACTGATTGAGTTTGCCCCTAATTATGCTCTGCAGAGATCCCATGGGGATGCTGTCGGTTTGCACAGCCCAGGTGTCAAAAAGCCTTCAAAACCTTCATATTTTGTGTTCTTATCCAATGTGATTCTCCAGAGTTCTTTGTTCTTTTTGGGTTTAATCTATTGGCTTCTTGTTCAGTTAAGTAATATACCTGCTTAAAAGAGTTTAAATTGCTGGAAATACTGGACAGAAGAAATCCTTCCTAATGCAAAGGATTTATTCCTTTTATTTTGGTCAGACCTAATGGCAGGTAGAAATCAGATGGTGCTGGAGCAGACTGGCCACTACTTTGTTAGTTATTACTGTGTCATTTGTATCATTTCCGTAGTAAGCCACTCTAGTTTACTTGTGTATATCTTAGAATCCCAGAATGGTTTGGCTTGGGGGGGATCTTAAAGCTCACCCAGTGCCACCCCCTGCTGTGGGCAGGGACACCTTCCACTCAACCAGGTTGCTCCAAGCCCCATCTAACCTGGCCTTGATTAACTTTGGTGTATTACTGGAGACTTTTATGTCTTTCTGGGAGGTTGTCACTATTCCTTCTTTTCTTCCATCTCCAAAGGCACATAACTGCCTCATAAAAGTATAATATGGCTACAGGGTGTTAATGGGAGTCTTGTTGCCATTCATCCCTTCATTCACAGATCTCTAGCCTGGCTCATAGCTAAGGCGCTGTTAGGTCTTGGGAAGTTGTCCTGTGTCATTGCTGAAAATAACCTCTTGCACTCAGCAGCTCGTGGATCTCTGCTGTGTGAAGACTGGATATAAGTGAGACAAATTTCAGAGGAATGGAGATAGATTGGTTTTTATCAGCATTGAAAATCCCATCTAAAATGAGTTCAGTGTGATCCTGTTCCTACTCAGATGGCTCATTCTCATGCTGGGGCTTTTTTGTTTGTTTTGTAGAGATCCCAAGATTTCCCACCTGCTCCTGCAGGCTCAGTACCCGGTGGTGGCTGTGGATGGCCACATGCCTGTGATCGATGTTTTCACGGGCAGCACGAGCGGACGCCTGAGGGTCATCTTGGCAATGGGATCAGCTGATCAAATAGTGGCTCTGCAAAGGCTCAAAACTGAAGAAGGAATGGTACCTCCGGTCACACAGCGTCCTCCCCACTCTCTGGACCATCCTCCTACAAAACCCACAATGGTATTTATTGTTCAGTAAATCCCCGTTCTCGCTGTTAAGGACATGTGAAAAGGGTTTTACCAGTGGCTTCATTAACAGACCAGTGATCCCCAACCTCTTCTTGATGCTGTAGCCAGTTTTGTTATATTCTACAAATTCTACACAGAATTATATTCTTTATACTCTTTTTTTACCAGCTTGCTCTCACCAGTCTTGACATTATTGACCTTTTTATTGCCTTCCATATCCACTGCTTCTATTTTCCCAAGTCCAGTAAAAACAAAAAAAACCAGCAAAATTATAGTAAATCTTAATTCTCACAGCCTTATTGTGGAGGTTTTGCCACTACCTTTGAGTTGGATAGGTAGGAACTTTTATGCTTTTTATGTACTTTGCAGGAAAAGAAATAATTTTCTTTCAGGCTTTCAATGTTTCTGTGAAGTTTAGGAGGAAAACAGGAGATAATTTTTCTGCCCTCCATCTCAGGCTTCTTAGATCCTTATCATATATAATTGTTTAGGTTGGAAAATACCTTTATGCTCATCGAGTCCAACCACTAACCCAGCCCTGCCACAGCCACCATTAAACCATGTCCACAAATGTTACATCTACATGGCTTTTAAGTACCTCCAGGGATGACTCAGCCACGTCCCTGGGCAACTTGTTGAAATGTTCCCAGTTTCCTAAAGTCCTCCTTTCCATGTGGCTTCCTTTTTTTTTGTTAGCAGTTGGACCCAAAAGGGGAAGACCTGATGGAGCACGTATTTGAGATCCATGTGGAGAGCGTGAAGGGACTCACTCCCTTGCAGTCCACGGTCTGGGGAGAGGCCGACTGCTACATCCAGTACTATTTCCCAGTTCAGGAGGCTGGTTGTGGTACTCTGCAAGGGCCTGGATTGCCTGAGGATGGTAAGTTTGTTTTACAATTTTCCCTTATTTAGAGCATTGCTATAATTAAATACTGTTTAGTCGTGTTCTCTCTGCCTGCGTAAGACGGGGCATGTTTTTCTGAGCTTTCGTGCAGCCAGTGCTTGTTTTCTTGGAAAAACTGGACTTGGGCTGTGACACTTGATTAAAAGCCTTGTTTGTCTGAGGCTGGTGGCAAGTTCCCAGTGGAAAAAAAGAGACCTAATTCCGTATCTCTTCACATGGTACCTTTTGTTAAAGGTCCTGGAGGGCTACGCCAGCTGATCCAACAAAGATGCAGGACAGGTCTGCAGGGAATAGCGAGATTATTCACAGTGAAATTCAGCAAAGGCTTTACATGCACAAGCCTTTCAGGATGCTCACTGTGGTCTCTACAACTCCCTGACAGGAGGGTGCAGCCGGGTGCATGGCCCCAAGTCATGCCGGGGGAAGTTTGAGTTGGATAGTAGGGAAAATGTCTTCATCAAAAGGGTTATCAAGCCCTGGCACAGCTACCCAGGGCAATGAGGGAGTCACTATCCCTGGAAATGTTCAGAAAATGTTTGGATATGGCACTTGGGTACATGGTTTGCTGGTGGCCTTGGCAGGGCTGGGTTAACAGTTGGACTTGATTATTTTAGAGGGCTTTTCCAACCTTAACAATTCTGTGATTTTCATGGATACACCAACCAAAGGGTTGCTTGGTTTAGATCACTAGGATTAACGTAGAATGGTTTAGGTGGGAAGGGACCTTAAAGCCCGTAGAGTCCCACCCCCTGCCAAGGGGAGGGACACCTTCCACCATCCCAGGTTGCTCCAAGCCCTGTCCAGCCTGGCCTTGGACACTTCAGGGATCCAGGGGCAGCCACAGCTTCTCTGGGCAACCTGTGCCAGGGCCTCACCACCTTCATGGGGAAAAATTTCTTCCCGGTATTCAATCTAAACCCACCATTTTTCAGATTATAAAAGAGAATTTAAATAATCGCAATTGTAGGAAAGAACGTAGTGTTGAGTGCTTTGAATCACTAACGTATATTCCCACTGAAAAGTGACAGTCAGTAACATTGCTCCATAGTAAGTCCTGTGGGATTTTTGTACTGCCTCTTTATCAGTAGTTCCCAGCCTGTGGCTCACAGGGTCATGAGGCTGCATGGATTGCTTGTAAAAGCTTTGTGAAGCTCAGAAGAGCAAGCCTTGTCCCAGGAGGATTTCACTCCCTGTCCGTGGGTCCTACCTCCTCAAGGATTGCAAGCGGAAGAAGGTTGAAAGCCACAATTGCAACCATTTTTACCCAACTCTGCTTGACTTCTAGGCATCACATTAAAGCCATTTCGAACAGCTACCACTTTGTGTGTACCTGATCCCGTCTTTAATGACGAACATCATCATTCCCTGTTGGTTCCTGCTGACGTCCCAGTCCAGAGGCTCCTGGTCAGTGCATTTATGGCACCAGGAGCAGCAGGAGGAGGAATCCAGTTTGAAGTCTGGTGCAGGTACAAAACAGCATCCTATTCTTTGTAGGTAGCAATACAGGTAGCGATAGATCTGATCTTGAAAAGTCTCCAGCTCTGGGACGGATATTCCGTAATATTATTTAATAATAACTAAAAGAAAATGGTAAGCTCATCAACATTTGGTGATGAGTATCTGCACTTAAGACCTATGAGCCTTTTTCCCCTCCAAGAGTCCTAATTACTCCTTTCTTTTTATAACTTACTTAGAAAGTGTGTGTTCGTAGTGTGCTTTCTTCCATCTTTTAATCAGCATAACAGTCTAAAAGTAGTGTTTAAATCCTTGACACATCTAAATTTTACCTAATAGCACCCTGGAAGTATAATTTCATTGTGCTGGGTTTGCTTTTTTCCCTAATACAAGTGGATTACAAGAGAAATTATATAAAGTGTTTTGTAACTTCAAATTGTTTCTTTAGCTACTGAAGCTAATTATTAGTAATGGAGAGCAGAAGCCATGAAGACAAAGAGCTTTAGAAAAATATAATAATCTGTTCATTCTGTAGTACACAAGTCAGGCTTTTTAAAATTTGCGAATTCACGTGACAATTACTACAGGCTGTTTGTAAGATATAGTGCCAAAATTTGTTTTAGGATGAAGCTGAAGCCAAGTAATGCATTAAGAAAAGGTTTAGGGTCATTTTTTACACTCACAAACTGGTGCCACAAATCTATTCTGCAAGAGAGGTATTTTAGTTTATTAACAGGAAGAGAGAGTGGAGAATATTTGGTGCCAGATCTTTCTCTTGTTTTTCTTTGGAATGCCAATTTTAGTGGAGTTCTTGCTTGTTGACTTGTTAGGACTAGTGAAAATATATGTATTTGTAGCATTATCTACTTAAGCACTTACTGGTTCTTTCCTTCGGTGGAAATACATCTACTTGAGTTTCTCCCTTGGCTGGGGAGACTAATTAGGATTTAAAGACACTCAAAGGTGACTTCTGTGCAGTTGTGAGAAAAATGTTGATGCTGGTTTTTTGTGTCTTACCAGGTATTATTACCCAAATGTCAGAGATCAGCTGGTTGCCAAAGGGGCCTTGCCCTTGTCACGGCTCTGTGCCATGGTGACCATGCAGCATCGTGAAGAAATAGGGATACAGACATTTAATCTTCCCTTGGTCCCCCGGACCGATTCCTCAGAGGAATTTCATCTGCGGTCTTCAGGTGAGGAAGGCTTGTGGGCTTTCACTTTGTGTGATAAAACCAGGCTCAGTTGAGAAAACCTCGGAGCAGTACATCAGTGTTTGATGGTGTGTTAGCAAAGGACAAAGGAAATGGCCTCAAGTTGTGCCAGGGAGGTTTAGGTTGGATATTAGGGAAAATTTCTTCCCCCAAAGGGCTTTCCAGTCCTGGCACAGGCCGCCCAGGCCATGGTGGAATCCCCATCTCTGGCAGGATTTAAAAGCTGTGTGGATGTGGCACTTGGGGACATGGGAGAGTGGTGGCCTTGGCAGTGCTGGAGGAATGGTTGGGCTCCATGATTTTATGGGTCTTTTCCAGCCAAACCAATTCTCTGATTCTGTGTAAAACTCTGTCAAATTCTGTAAAAATAAAGTCTATTTGCCTCCAGGGCAAATAAAAGTATGTATTTGTGTTGGCAGGTGAAACCAACCAGGAGTGGTTTTCCTCCCAGCTTTCACTAACACCATAATGAGTGAAAAAACGGTGATTAAACATGGGGAACCCTCAAACTCTCAAAAAGTTTTCAAAAGCCCTCTCCGTGTATTTAAGTGCTTCACTGCCAGTAAGTCCCAGCCTGTAGTTAAGCTTCCCAGGGAAGGTGGGGAAGGAGGATCTGAAGAAGGGCTGTTTACGGTACAGCGTGCAAGCAGTGTCTCCCTCTTGTGGCTCTTTCAAATAACACAAACATCAGCTCTGGCAGGGCCTCAAGGAACTCTAAGGCGGTCAGACAAGCTGGGACGGGACAGGGAGGTCAGCGTGCTTCAGTCGTTTTGTAACGGGTGAGCCACGCGCAGCAGCAGAACGCAATAGTGTTGTTTGTTCCAACACCTCGTGGGAGATTGTCTCACTGCAGCGCTCTAAGAAAGGCGTGCTGCAATGCCTGGGGAGGTGTTTTGGAGCTCTGGCAGTGGGGTCGCACACTAGGGCGGGGCTGGCTCGATCGGCCTCCCGGGCTTGCAGTGCTGCGGGTTGGCCACCGGAGGGCGGCACTGAGGCCGCGCCGTGGTGCTGGCAGGATGCGCTCCCCGCGTTTTCCCTCCGCTCCTCATGGACCTGGCTGTAACTTCTGGCTGAAGTGCAGCCTCTTGCACAGTCAGCCTCAGTGGATTCATGGAATTATTTTTTTTTTTAGAAAAATACTCATTGATAGAGTAAGGTTTGTATTAATAGGTATAGGTAAATGTTGATTATGTTGGATGTACCTGCATTAAGAGCTGATCATTTCTTTCCTTCCTTTCTTTCATTTAATCCAGGTTTGCTCGATGTGAGTGTGAGGTACCAACGATCCGTGAAAACAGCAGCAGGAATAACTGCTCAAGCTGTTTCACTTTCTGTACAAATACACAGGGCAGCTGGTTTGCAAGCAGCAGCCAGGTAAAGCCTAATTCAAAAAGGACCATTTTTCACTTAAAACAGCTTTATCTGGAGGCAGCAGGCTGAGGCGTGAGATCAGAACAAATTTTTACTGGCCAACTTTCCATCTGCAGAGACCAAGATTCAGAGTAGGGTCTGCTCCAAAGTGAAAATAACTTTATAAAGACCATGAGCAGTTATTCTGGTCACTGAAGCTGCAGTACAGGGTGGTAGCATTCATTCTGCAGAAGGGTGAAGATTCGAAGGGCATGTTTTCCTACATTTCCACATTTTTCTACACCAAAGACTGATATAAAAATTGGCTGATATAAGATGGTATCTGTTTGGGCATTGGATCCTGGTGCTGCTGATGCTATTTAAAAGCTAGCTGAGGTTGTTTTCTTGCATTTCGCTGTGAAAACCTCAATAGACTAACTAGGAAATGAAACATGTCCCTTTCCACCATAAGGCTTCTGCTCCAGGTGTGTGGTATCAGCTGGACGTAGTTCCAGAATGTGTGATTTTCGGGGGTTAGGAAAGGGCTAGAATAGAGGCAATCAATTCCACAAGAGAAAGATGGCTCCTATCATTCCAGAGACATTGTCTGACCCTTTCTCAGTGTTGCTGTGAGCCCCTGATCCATCTTAATTCAAGTAGACCCTAAAAGATGAGGCTCACTGTCGTATGGTGCTTGGAGAAGTCAAGGGAATTAAATGACCTCAGACTCCTCATCCTTCAGGTGTACGGCCTGAGTAATACCTGGCTCTGGTTTACTTGTAAATTACTCCATTTGCTAATTTCACCTCCTTTTTCTGGTCAGTACTGGTCTGTAACAATAATTCGGCTTGGTCTTTGGCTTCTTTATGGAGCGGGTTCTCTGGGAAGTTATTTTACAGTACAGTGTATTCTTAAAGGTGCTGAGTACTTTCTCAACCACAGATAAGAGGACAGCCACCAGTGATGGACCTCGTGAGTTCCTCTCGCCATTTCATATCTGTTCCTAGTATGTTCAGATGGGAAATAAAGATGAAAATGCTATGCAGCCAGAACCCACACACATTTTAACTTAGAACGTTCACTGTTAGTCCCATCTTTTCACCTTTCTTTTAAGCATGTTGGTTCCTAGGTTCTTCATACATAATATGTATTCTCTTCCTTCTTTTTTTTTTTTTCCCATGTGCAATGAAGAGCTGTGGCACAGAAGAACCCCTCTGTCCAGTACTATGCAGGGGTGGGAGTGAACGCTTACGTGTGCGTGCTCCTGTCCTTCCTGCCCCAGGCGCAGACACGCAGCACACGAGCCGTGCCCTGCGCTTTCTGCCCGGAGTTTGAGCATCGCGTGGAGTTTCTTTGTAACCTCGTAATTCAGAAAAGCAGTGGAGAAGCCTCTTCTCTGGGGGAGCTCCTGCAGTCTGCCAGTATTTTTTTCTCTATCTACCATCAGAGCACCAAGTCAGGTAAGGACAACAGGTGTGATTGCAAGGACTGAATACTGGTGCAGAAGTCACCTTAATTTTAGTACAGAAAAAAATATATTCTTAGAACCATGGAATCGTTTGGGTTGGGACTTGCAAAAACCCCCCCTGAAGTGAGCAGGGCCATCTTCCAGCAGGTCGGGTTGCTCAGAGCTCTATACAGCCTGAATTTGACTGTTCTCAGGGAACTCTGCAGTTGCTAATAGATGTAATAACCTAAACTGTCTTCAGCAGAGACTGTTCCCCTTGTACAAAGAGCTTTTGAGACTCCCAGTGATCAAAATCACCTCTTACCAGCTGTTCTCCAGTCAATCACTTCTGAATCTTGTGTTCCTGTTCGGTGTATTTACAAAATTATTTCTTTTTCAGCCACTGACAAATTGGCTGATAGAACATCTAGAGATTATCTTCTTGGGACAGTCACAATTCCAACCAGAGACCTGCTGACAAGAAGATCAGGTAATACAGCAGTGCTATGCTGCTGACATTCTGTGCAAATGCTATTGTAATTCCTTAAAACTATTTTCATTCCTGTTTTGGGGGGTTGTTTTGTGGGTTTTCTGGGTTTTTTTAGACCAAAGTTCTTTCAGATGTTCCCCATGTGTTCAGTAAAAATCCTGTATTAGGAAAGTCACATAAAGTTGTTGTTTGAAAATCTGTTTTCAGGGTGTGGGTTGTCTAGTGGCTGAATGAATATTCTGAGGCTACTATGAAGAAATTTAACTCCATGCCAGCTTAAACCAGCACCTAAAATCCTTAGGATTTTATTCAGTGCTGTTTATTTTCTGGATAGAAAGTCCAAAAAGGATGTCAAATCTGTGAGCTGTGTTTCGTGCAGGACCAGTGACTGCTTTTCAGATGTCAAAGCTGGAGACAAAAGTCTTAGATAATTAGAAAGCAGTAGGATTAACTCTTTTTTTTTTTTTAAACTACCTGTGAAATATCTCAGTGCTCCTTTTGGGTCCCTTCAACTTCAGAATGTTCTGTGAAATTTCTGTGCAAAAATTATTCACATAACTGTCCACTAATGATCTCTTCTATCTAGCTTTAGTTTGGGATTATTATGCCTTGTGATAATGATGTTTTTATTATTGCCTTGGTTATTTCTGCTTTAATTTCAGTAAAGTTCTCCTTTTCTCCAGCCCAAAATTTTGGGGTTGTTTTTAATGGGAAGACAGTAGGAAAGAAATGAGAATACATAATTTTATAATTGGATATACAAGGGATGTCATTTCATTGTAAAATGGGTGTTGTTAATGAAGTGAAAATCCTTTGGGATCAGAACTACTGCTGAGGTTTTTAGAAGGCCAGTAACTTGTTGCTTTTTCAGGTTAGAAATTATTTAATGAATTCCAAAAAAGAAATAAATACTCGGAGTTCTGGTCCTTGACTGATGACCAGAGAGGTGACCATTCTTCACTGACATTTTTCAAGAGCTGGGATAAGTCTAATGTGATCTTTCCTCCCAAAGGTATTTCGGGCTGGTACCCAGTGACCCTCTCCAAAGATCCGATGCCTCCGCACTGCGTGAACGCCATGCAGGCCATTGTGGGAGGGCTGGAACTCTCTGTTGCCTTTGCCCATCAGGGTGACAGGGAGCGTGTTTTGGAGGCTGCCAAGCTCTTGGGCTGGAGCAGTGAGGAGATCCATGAAGACAGCGAGGACGAGAGCGGTGACTGGGAGCAGAATCCCACTCCAGTGACTGTGACCATCTCCACCCCCAGGGTGTGGCTGCCACTCCACTGCTTGCTGCTCGAAGGCCAGACACACCTACACAAAAGCACTTACTGCTACCTCAGGTACAAACTGTACAACCAGGAAGCCACGAGGACGTGGCTTAAGCGGCCAAAACTGAGTGACAACAGAGAGAATGTTACAGTGAACTTCAGGAAACCCAACAAGGTGACTCTCAGAAGGAGCCAGGGACTGCTGTGGTTCTTCAGAGAGGAGAAATTAGAAATCCAGGTGTGGTGGGCATATGGCAAGGAAAATGAGGTGGAAAGACCACTTGATACCGACCGTCTTATTGGATCTGCCTATGTTGACCTGGCAGCGTTAGCAGAGAGTTCAAGGAGAACACTGAGTGTTAGTGGTGAGTTCCTAAAACACAGGGTCACATTTCATTCCTCTGTTGGCAGTTTAATGTGGTTCCTTCTCTAGTCACTTTAAACAAAATGTTTACAGCTTTGTTTTGTCCTGCACAGAAGCACAGAACCCCAAGATGGTTGGGGTTGGAATGGATCTCTGGGGATCACTCAGTCCCACCCCCTGCCCGGGCAGAGTCACCTGGAGCCGGTGACACAAGAACGCGTCCACGGGGCTTTGGGATGTCCCCAGAGATGGAGACTCCGTGCCCTCCCTGGGCAGCTGTTCCAGGGCTCTGCCCCCCTCATGGGAAGAAGTTCTTCCTCACATTGAGGTGGAACTTGTGTTTTAGCTTATGGCTTCTGTCATCTACATGGTACTCATCAGCCACCAGATTTGTGGACTGGTTGGCTCTTCTTTTAGATACACGCAGGGAAGGGAGAAAGAGCAAGAGTTAAAGCAAATTTTTATGCAGGGTATATGTTGTGTTCTCCATATATCTATATAAAATTATTCAGAGTCACTGTTCCCAGGGCTCTCAGGAAGTTGATGTGCTTTAATCTGAGCTACCAGGGGAAAATGAAGGTGAACCCAGTTTGGGGGATTGGTTGTGGTTTTTAATGTTTCCAAGCTTGTACTTCTGAGTGATAACTCGCATAGAAATTACACTGAAAATCAAAATTCATTCTGCTGGTCTCATGTGAGATCTGTACAGTAATGACCTACCAGCTGTTTTCCAAGCTTCTGCTTTCTCTTTGGTTCATTTAGCTGGTTGGTTGTGAATTCTCCTACAGGCGTCTATCCGTTGTTCAGATGCAACGCTGCAGACCTGGCAGGAGCTGCTGTTCGTGTTCACATCAGCCTTGCTTCCACTCCTGCTGCTCTGCCCAGACTTCCCTGTGCCGAGGAATGCAGCAACAGTGAAGATGAAGGCACAGGGGAAGCCCCTGGTCTGAGCCAGCAGGTCTCTGACAAACAGCAGGTGGACGTTGTAAGTTCAGGGATCACCAATGGCAAACCACAGGAAGAAGACGTGATGTTTCTGGAAAACACAGTTGCTGTCAGTATCCTTGTGGAAAGAGCAATGCATCTAAGTTTAAAAGGTAACATCACCACGCTCCTTTCTTTTCTTTCTTTCTTGTCTTTCTTTTTTCTCTCTTTGTTTTCTGTTTCTTTGTTTTCCTCTGGGATCTATTCCTACTCCAGCAAAGTGAATGACAGAGATGGGTTTTCAACTTGGCTTCATGGTGTTGCAAGCCCAGTTGCTGTGTAAGTACAGGGGAAGTGGGAGGTTGAACTATTCAGCCTGCCTTAATGAATAAAATCCAAAATATAAATAACATAATGTTACCTGTTAGAGATGACAGCTGAATTCTGACATTAGGCATTATCTGAAGAGCTAAACCCTAAGTTAAGCATCAACTGGATAACTAAACCCCGAGACACTCCCATCTCAAAGACTCCTGCAAATTAGCATTTTTAGCACATAATAAATTTGTAAAGCTGGCTCACTGTGCTCAGCTTTTGTTCCCCTGATAATACAACTAAGAGTCAAATACAAGCTGTGATTTAAGGGTATGTAATTCTACAAGATTCTGAGCCCTGCAGATGGATTTTTATGATTCTAGAATCTTCTGGAATTCATAGTTTTTTGAAAACTGATGCGACTTTGTTTGCTACTGCAAAGTTTTTGATGATATAAAGGAAGTATCTTTTGAGTATTGCAGAAATATTGAGATATTTCTGTCTTCAACTTCTTATTTTAGGGAATTTTTAGAAGTAACTAATTGAGAGGCAGCTGATCCACTGAAACAAATACAAGCTGGTTTCAAGAAGAAATTTCGTTCCTCATAATTGACAAACAGGTGGCACAGCGTGGAGAGTAGCTCAAGCACTGGAATAGGGTCCTCAGGATCTGGGTTTTATTCCTAGCTTTGCTTCTGACTTCTTAGATGGTCTTGGGCAAATGGTTTTTCTGTTTCTCCCTTGAATATTCCAGTTTCTGCTCTGTAAAAGGTTCATGTAATATTTGTTTCCATTGTAAATATAACATGCTATCAGCTCCACCAGTGAAAAGGAGTATTTTCTAGATGGTGGATTTCTTTGCTAATGTTGTGATTTTAATTGCTGAACTGCCTTTAGATTTTTTGTTGTTGTTGTTGTTATTAATTTAAAAAATCTGTATTTAATTCTGTACCATTTCAGGAAGTCCCTTGACAGAACGTGAAGTAGCAGCCCCCAGCAGCTGTGTATCATTTGCTGTTGCTGGTGCAGATGCTCCAGTAACCACTCCAGTGATAGAAAATACAGACTCGCCAGTCTGGGACTTCCAGCAACAAGCAAGGTGAGAGATGGGGATTCACACAGACACTCCCTGGATCTGACAGCCAGGTCAGGTGTGAAAAGGACATATGGTTTGGGGTTCTTAGCTCAGACCTAGATATCTGAACTTAAATTAAAACAGATGAATTGACTGCTTCAAGGAACCTCAGCAGATCAAGTCATACATGGTAGTATTCAGGAATTAACCTGTGTGTTCCAATCTTGTGTCTCCTCCAGTGTTTCTAATACCTGAATCTCTTCAAACAACTTTAAAACTGTTCTACATTTAACGCTTCGATTTTCCATTTGGTTTTTTTTATTTCCAGGATTGAGCTTCAAATATTACAGCTTTCAGCCATAACCCCAGTGCTTTGCTGTTGCTGTGTTATTGAGTCATGAAATAAACTGTATTTCTGTTCCTTCACGGTTTCCTTGTCCTATCTTTTAAATGTACAACAAGAGTGAGGAGAGGGAAATACTTCTTGAATAAGCAAAAGCCCAAACTATGTAAAGATATGTTATGCTTTGAGGCTCAGTAATTTTGGGGTTTGTTTTGTTCCTACCCCCATCGGTCCAGAAAGAAACTGATTTGTCTGGGTAGATAAATTTTACTGCTTTTTCCTGCTTTGCATTAAATATTATGATTTTTGTTCTTAACAGATTATCCAAAGAGCTTCTCCTGGATCCACAGCAAACCTTGGTCTTCAAAGTGTGGCATAAAGCAGGTAAAGTTTGTAGTGCAGTATTAAGAGGGGTGTGTTTTCTGCATCCTCTTCCTTAGGTTACTTGTATTTCATGCAAGGAAAATAAATTCTGTTAAGTAAATTGGAGAGTAGAATTGTAATGACATTTTTTGCCTTGTACTAGAAGAATTCTGGAGATAAATACCTATTGATTTCCTGGCCCTCGGCATCCTCCTTTTCACCATTAATCATCTTACAAGGTTTGATTCATCTGTATTCTCTCTGGTTTTATTTTGACAGTGCTTTAAAGGTTGGATTTTCCTGCTGGAGGAAATTCGTAACTGTTTCCTTCATGTGCTGTTTATTGTTGCTGCAGTTGGTTGAAGTGTGGCCAAGCAGTTGTAACAAAATACTTTTATTTCTTTCTTTTTACATATTGAAGTTCAATTGTCTGATTTTTGCTTCAAAAATAAACTTCCTGTGTATCCAGAGTACTATGTGTACATACACAGTGATTCTGCTGCCAATCCCTCTCCCTGCCCTGCGCTTCCACTGCTTCTGCAGGGACATTTTTAGCTGAACATAACTGAGGTAATCCAAATAATATTCCCCTATCGGACAGGATTGTTCTGGACCTCGAGTCAACTTCCAGCACGTATTTCAAGGGCTGTGTTTCAGCATTCCTGAAAATGGTTCGTATCAATGTACATGTGCTTCATATCCTTCTTCCCCAGAGTCGGAGCGAGTGATAGGATTTGCATCCGTGGACCTGTCTCCTCTCCTTTCTGGCTTCCAGCTGGTGTGCGGGTGGTACAACATCACAGACTTCAGCGGGCAGTGCCGAGGGCAGATCAAAGTGGCCGTTTCCCCTCTCCAAAACATAAATAATCTCAAAGAAGAAAGGCAGGCCAGGGTCCGAAGCCAGCCGGAAAGTTCTTCTGTATGTGCTTCCATTTCCTCCCCTCTCACACTTAATTGGATTGCTAATAATCAGCACTCTGGGTTCCTGAGCAAATTCACCCCAAATTCACAGCACTGTCATGGACCAGTCTGCCAACCAAAATGTACCAAAACCAAAATGTACCAAATGTACCAAAGCCACTTAATTCCTTAGGAGTTCTTCTCCAGGTTTCCATGGTAGCTGCAGGCCAATGCTAGTTACAACACTCCAGCCAAGTCATGAGCATCCCCACTGGCTTCACTCTGTTGTTGCTTCATGGGTGTTTGGGATTTTTTTGAATATTCTGTGGATTTGGATGTCTGGGAGCATGGCATTGTTCTATTTGCTGCTTTGGGTGACAGCTGGTGCTCAAAAACATACAGCAGATTCAGCTTTTCATTGGTTAGGAAACATGTAATTTGGCAGGAATCTGTTTTTCTGGGATATTTGCCATTTCTTTTGGGTTTTTCTTTATTCTCTAAACTTCCCAGATATGCTGGTGTGTGTTATACACATGTAATGGAGCCCTTACCCTACTTTCCATCAATTTACTCTCTGATAGTATGGAGGGAATTAACAAAAGTGTCTGAAGTGAAAGTGCTGTGAAATGGTACTTTGCCTCAGTGCTGGGAAATCATTTGCAAATTTAAAGCTATTTAGAAAGCCTGAGGTTTTGTTAGATCAGCAGGATAATACCTTAATTTCTCTTATTTTCTTGCTGTGAAAGACTCGTATGTTCCTTTTCATCCTAGGTGAAGGTCAGCTTTCCAGCATGTCCTAGTAATTCTACAAACTTGACCAAGCAGATGTTGAATTCCTTGTCAAAGGAAGTCAGCGTTCCTGCTCGAGAGCGGTAAGTCCACAGGCTGACAACCGTTTTGATTATTTTCAGGTCTCAGAAATACTTCTCTAAAGCAAATTGACTCTACTGGAAAAGTGGCACACCCTGTCAAAGTGTGTCCACTGTGTTTGGGCTTAAAAATTAGTGGACATTCCCTTTCCCAGTGAGAGGGAGGTGCAGGAGGTAGCAATCCTGGGACAGGTTCCTTTTGGCACAACCCAGATGTTCTTTTCCTTGGCATTGATATTTCCTGATTTGTTTCATTTGCACCTTTGTAAATTAGGATTTAAGTGATGCCATTGTTAAAACTGGCAGGTACTTGCTCCAGGCCCTCATGAGAATAGGGGTTGTGTCTGTATTTGGTTTTATTTTTAGTAAGTGTAAATCAAAATAGAGTATTCCTGATGCATCTCTTTTGTTTGCCTTCTGTCCATGACCAGTGGATGACAGCTGGTGAAATGCTGTACTGTTGCATATTCCAGGAGTAAGACTGTCAGATATCCTGCAGTAACTCCTGCTTTCTGTCCTTTAAAATGAATGAGAGAGTGTTTTAGTTCATGATTTGTTTATTTAGCCTACAGAGATGATCCTTTTCCCATGTATATCTTTGAAGTTTAGAGGGACTGTTGGGCCACTGCTATGGGATCTGAACAACTGGCTTGGGAGCTGCCAGCAGGCATGGAAAACTCCCTACCAGCCACACCATTAACTTGAGTTTGGTGTAAATCTGACACAGTAAATGACATTCCTGTGGACATTTGAAAGGACTAGCTTCATCCGGTGGCTCTTTAGTGGATTTCAAGACATCGGGTATTCTTAGTTGGCAGACTTTCCACAGTTAGAGGTTCCAACCTGGTTTGTGGTGTTAAACACAGGCCTGTTTTTAGCAGGATTAGCCCCACTGGCACACACACGCCTCGGCACGAAGAGCACATGCAGAACGTGCGCAGATTCCATGAATCCCTGCAGCAGGCGGAAGGGAACACGCGCCGGGCAGCCAGGCTGGACTCGGCATCGCTGTCCTCACGCGCTGCTCTCCTCACTGCTCTCAGGTAAAGCAGGGCTGTGGCCAGCAGGGCAATGCCAGGCCTTAGGTTGGCAGGGAAGAACTTGGAAGTGATGGATCCAGTTCTAAGGAAATGAAGGTGAAACAGTGCGATAACCAATGAAGAGATTCCGGTGTCATTTACAGCAGAATGAGACGAGGCTGGAAAATCAGGAACTGGGTGGGGAGCTCCACAACAGGACTGAGGTGCTGTAGCAGTGTGGTGAGCTGTTGAAGGGGAACAGCAACAGCAGTGTTTCCAAATCTGGGGAAAATGCTTGGCTTTGTCCATCCTGGTACCGCTGTCACACAACGGGTGCAATGAAGCCAATAGTCCCTTCAGTTGACTTCCACAGGTGCAAGAACAAGCCTGTAAGCATTTTTGGGCTGCACGGGGCAGTATATCCTTTCCCAACAGGATGTTTTTCTTCTTGCTAGAAGCACTGTTCTCTTTACCAGATTCTAGGTTTAAATGAGGTATAAATTTAGAAGAATAGTATTTATTATCTGTAGGAATATAGGGATGAAAGAGACTTCCTGAGGTATTTCATCCCTTCCCCTGCTACCACAAGCAG
Source organism: Rhagologus leucostigma (assembly GCA_013397725.1). NCBI lineage: Eukaryota > Metazoa > Chordata > Aves > Passeriformes > Rhagologus > Rhagologus leucostigma. The sequence goes on from VZTD01001770.1 coordinate 155,628, forward strand.
TGTATCTTAAAATCCCTAGATCTTAAACACATAGAAATCCTCAGATTTTTATCAGCTCAGCCATAAGTCAAGTAATATCCTTGGCTTTATGACTTTTGTTGGAAGGTCATCTCAAATCCAACTCCTTTGATTAAGTAAGTTTAAAACTAGCTCTTTTTTAGCTTCCAGCTTGAGTTTCATAGCCAAGTCAGGATTTGTTCTGGAGTGTTATCCTCTTGCGTAGAGCAACCTCAACACCTGCCTACTGATCTGTTTCTCAATAAAAACCTTTAGTCCTTTATTTGCACATTTACATGTTGTTGACTAGAATGATCCAACTTAAACCCAACTGCCACAGGCTTATTTTCCCCCTCTTACCAAATTTCTTACCACTGCTTGCAGAAAAAACTTGAGCGAGCTGGACGAAGTTCAAAGATACTTCAGTCAGAAGCTGACCAGGTCTTTTCCTGACTTCAGCACATCCAAACCAAGCCACGAGGAGTGGGCGAGTGACCATCAGGGCTCGATGAGCAGAGAAGTGGATCCCAAAGGCTGCCACCTTTTGGAAAAATCTAGTCAGCTGGTGTCTCAGGTCAGCAGCCTAATCAATGGTAAGTTGTTGCTGTGAGTAGCAAAATGACAAGGAAATCAAATGCTGATGCTTTTAAAATAACTTAGCAGAGTAGAGAGTAAACTGGAGCCCAGAGCTACAATTGCTGCCAGTGGGAAAGTTATTCCATGCTTTTTCTGCCCATGGCTTCCTACGGGGAAGCAGCATTTCCAAGAGATGGGGTTGAAGGGCACATCCCTATTATGCCAGAATTTGCCATTCTTGTATCACCACCTTGATCTTCTCTGTTTTTTCCCTCTTTATTCTCCAAGGTTTTGCTCTTTTTATTTCCTTTCTCATCCTTTACAATTGTTTTTACTGCTTTTTTACATGCCTTCCTCTACAATCTGTTTCAGGCTCTTCCTTCTCCTTTTTCAAATGTCCCCCACCATTCCCTTGGAGCAGGACTTGTCTCAAAATAGTTTGCCATTTTACCTAATACTGGTGAACTCAGTTCTCAGAAGATGCAAGGAATGAATAGAATTTGCTCACTGGGAAACAAAAATAAGTGATTGTGGCTTTTTTAAGAATTTGCAAAATTTCCCATTAATTTCATCCTTAATGCTTCTGTTTTTTCCTTAGCATTTCTGTTCTTCTGGCCTTGTCAGTGGGGAACAGAGCAGAGCATGCTCACATCAGCAAAGTGTTGGCAAAGCTGTGCATGCTCAGCTCCTAACTATCTTTACAACTAGGACGTTATGCCAAGAACCCAAATAAATCAGATTTAAGCTGAATTGTTGCTCCATGCATTTACTGATGCTTTTTTTTGTTAACCAGACTTGCAGACTATAACTAAGAATAGCAAAGAAGCTTCTAATGTACATCAGGATAGCAGCAGGAAGCTGGGTGCTATGGATGTACCCAGCTGGAAGGAGGAAGGAGCCGGACCGAAAGGTCCTCAAGGCCAGCTGGAGTCGGGCTCGCCCGGCGTTTTGAGTGGCACACAGCAGCCGTGCAGTTCTGGGAGAGCTGTGTTTGAGAGACACATGTTGCACGAACTTCTAGGCCCGATTGTCCCTGAAGATGAGCATCCAGTGGGTTATATCCAGGAAAACAAAGGTGCTTTTGCCATCCAGCCGCACAGTGAAGAAGAATATGAAGAAGATGTTATAGAACCACGAACTCTTAATGAAATAACAACCATAACAGACAGGACGAGCCCCTGGTCCAGTGTGATCTCCGAAACAGGGCAGCATCCTCTGGACCCCAGGCCTGAAGATCAGCACTCCATAGATGTAGCTTGTTTCCAAAGAGAGAACAGCAGCACGTTGTCCAGCATCCTGCACGGGGACAGCCAGAGCGTGCTCAGCGCCCTGAGCCTGCCTGTGAGCCCCCACGCAGGCGGGAACAGTCCCTGGGGAGCAGCAGGAGACTTCCACACCTTCAACAGCAGCACGGGAACAGCGGAGAAGGAGCCGCTTCAGCCCGCTGGACAGAGCCTCTGGGACAGAGCACTGAACACCGAAGCCATAAAGAAAAGTGTGGAGTTCCATGCAGGCTCCAAGGAACTGCTGCCATTCCCAGAAGACGAGGGTTTGACCAATCGAAAAACCACTGAGAGGGAGGAGGAGGAAAATGCTGAGGTTGTAAATGGAGATCATCAAGGCAAGGAAGGAAGTGGTTCTGATGAGAACTGTGTTCAGAGTGTATCAGCCCAAGCTGGCTCAGAAAGAAATAGCGAGAGCCTCCCTGATGACAGCAGTGAAGACCCAGTGGAAGGGTCAGAAAACCCCATCAAACCGGAAATCACTTCGTATCCTTTACTCTTTTCTTAAACACTCCTCGCATATGATGACTCTTCCTGCGTAGTTAGAATCTCCTTGGCCTCAGGAAAGAGAAATTTTCTATGTGAAGCTCTTCCCTGAGAAATGAATCCAGCAGTGGTGATCTGGGAAGGTCCATTACACTGTTTCACACAATTTAGTGATGACTTTCTTGCCACTTGTAGCCAATAAATTTTGTGATTTGTGAGAGTCACTTTGTTTTGCGTAGTTCTGACGTCTTCTTGCATTTTCTCTCCGTGTTATTTTTTCCCCATGTGTTAGAGCTCTTGCGTTTCTCCTTTAAAATACTTCCCAATGTTTCTTGCACGAATTCCAAATCTCGGATTAAATGTTGGAATTTTTGCAGGATGAAGTCCTCTACACATTTCTGCAGTATTGTTTTAAAGCAAGTCGGTGTCCCATGCTCTGGGAGCCCAGGTGAGAGAACCGAGTGTTCAGAACAGTGGAATATTGATTAAAGCAGATGAGATTCACTATTGGGGCCTGTTAACAGCTGGGGCTTTTTCCACATCTGGACCTCTGTGCAACTGCACGCTGCCAAAGGTTCTTCCTTAACAGTTCTGCTCAGATCTGATCCTGTTGTTCCCAACTTCTTCCTTCCACCCCAGGAGATGGAAGCCTCCATGAGACTGCTCAGCACTTCTTCTCATCCTTCCACATCTCCAAGAGTAAGTATGGGATGTCCTTTCCTTTACTGTCCAGCTTGGTCCGTTCCTTAAAGCAGCAACAAAACTTCTCCCTTCCTTTGCCTGACAGCACTCAACTTAGAGGTGATGGCTTCCAAACTGTGTCAAGGGGAACCTTCCAGCTACCTCTTCTCTCCATGAGGATGATTTTTAATGTCCATGGCTGTGTTGTCTGTGATCCTTATGCTTTTATATCAACCAGCTGTTCAGTATGCTTGGGAAATGTTACTCCGTCAGGGTCAGGGGAAGTGGCAGGTTCTCACTGCGCACTTCTTTGTGCTTTAATGTGAGGTGACATACCTAATTCTGAGGAGCTCTAACTTGTAATTATGTAATATCTAACTTGTAATTATCTCTTTTAGATTAGGATGAAATGAGAGAGTTTGCAGCAAGAGGGAGGGGGTTCCTGGAGAAGTATCTTGTAAGGGTTCTGTGACCCAGGGAGTAGTGAAATAACTGGAGTGATTGTTCCTCCTGCACCAAAGCTGGGGATTGCTGAGGTTTTGCTTTTTTATGTGCATTAAGATTTATTTACTGCGAGAAGTTTGTGGCTCGGTTGTTTCAAGGTCCACATGTTTATCTAATTTTCAGTTCATAAAGAGGGGTTATAAAAGAGAGAGAGTGACTTTTTGCACAGGCAGATAGTGATGGGATAAGGGGGAACAGTTTTAAACTAGAAGAGGGGAGGGTTAGGTTGGATATTGGGAAAAAATTCTTCCCTGTGAGGGTGGTGAGGCCCTGGCACAGGTTGCCCAGAGAAACTGTGGCTGCTTCATCCCTGGAAATGTTCCAGGCCAAGTTGGACGGGACTTGGAGCACCCTGGTCTAGTGGAAGGTGTCCCTGCCTGTGGCAGGGGGTGAAATGAGATAAAATTTAAGGTCCCTTCCCCCTCAACCCATTCTGGGATTCCATGATCCTTCTCCAGCCCCAGCTTTGCTGTGGATGTTGATGTGGATCTGGGTGCTGCAGCAACTGGGCTGTTTCTTTACCGCTCCCAGATAAGATGATGCCTTGGTTCCTCTCCATATGACCTACAAAACAAACACTTTAAGGAACATGTATGTCACTGGAAACAGCTTTCCTGACTCAGGCAGGCTCTGATAGCTCTGAAGTCATGGAAACCCGTGGTTTAATACTAATACCAGCTTTACTTGAATCCACTCTCTGCAGCTCTGAGCTGAGTGGCTGGAAATACAGCCCTGAAAATTATTACTAATTAGGTAAAATGCTAGCAAGGCTCTATTTGGATATCTTGATCTTAAAGCAGCTTAATTCTAGGATTAGCTGGCACTAATCCTTTGCTGCAGGACTTGTAGGGTGTGCTGAGACGGGATTCGGTTGTGCCTTGTGCATCAAACCCCCTCTGTGAAGAACCAGTTTTTCACTGCTACCAATACACAGAGTTCAGAAAAATGCTTTCTCATAGTTTTGGTTTTAATTGGCCTTTGAAACATCAGTTTCTAAACCTGGGCTTGGTTTGGTTCTGCACAGGTCAGCAAACACCAAGCGTGACAGCGAGGCTGAAATCCAAGCTGTCCTCTGGACGTCACCAGAGCCCTCACTCACTTGGCAGCTGGCAAATGTCTCTCGTGGCCTTCCTGGGGCTCCTGTGAGCTCTCTGGCTTGTCTGACTCCCTGCTTTCCCCGTCTTTTTTCCTGGAATGACGAAGCAGTGGTGAGGTGTGGAGCTGGGCAGCATTTGAGACAAAAAGGTAGTCTTAGCTCCTTCTGTGAGGACGTGGGGCCCTGAGGAGGTGCTGCAGCAGCTCAGGCTCAGTGTGAATGCTGTGACCACCTTCCAGGGATCAGAGTTTTGTACAGCCTCACAAACATCTTTTTTTTTTTTACTTCTTTTCTCCATTACATCAAACTAAGGCTTCCCATTCTTGAGGTCCTTCCCAGCTCCTGTCTTCCACACTGCTCACCTGCTCTGAGTGGGGGCTAGAGGATAGGTTTGAAAAATCAGAGTGTTGATAAACTTTTCCATAAAATCACAGAATCCCATCATGGTTTGGGTGGTAAAGAACCTCAAAGATCCTCTTGTTCCACCCCCTGCCATGGGCACGGACACCTTCCACCATCCCAGGTTGCTCCAAGCCCCGTCCAACCTGGCCTTGGACACTTCCAAGGATCCAGAGGCAGCCACAGCTTCTCTGGGCACCCTGTTCCAGGGCCTGCCCACTCTCACAGGGAACAATTCCTTCCCAATATCCCATCTATCCCTGCCCTCTGGCAGTGGGAAGCCATTCCCCCTTGTCCTGGCACGCCAGGCCCTTGGCTAAAGTCCCTCTCCAAATACCATGATTTTTTTTCCCCGTCACCTCTAGGAATATTCCAAAAGGATAAGAAACTTACATGGAAACCAGTTTTACTCAGAATAATTCATATTTGTGTATACATAGGCTTACCTTCAGTGTGAATTAGAAATAACGCAGCCTTGGGCAGATTCACAATAGCAGGCTTTATATGTTCCAAAAATGCCAATGGCAGCAACAGCCAAAACATCCTTTCTTGGTTGTGTTGTTTCTTCTTGATCTGCTGGATGTTGCTGATTTCCTGCCTGGAAAGCAGGAGTAGGTGCAAGGCCAGTGCCAGGGTAGGTTGTAGCCTGTTAACACAGATCTGTTTGCCCTCCATGCATGTGCACAAACAAAACTGCTGGCAAACTTGCTGAGCCACAGTGCTGAGACATTCTCTGCCCCCAAGACTGGAATTCTTTGACCTTGGAAGAGGCCATGCCCCCCACCATGACCTGTGACATGCTCATGAATCTGCTTTAGTCCAGCCCCTGGCACACAGGCGCTGGATAATCCTCAGCTGGTTTCAGTGTCACTGCCATTCCTATAAAAAGAAAAGTGAAGCGTGATCGTCGGTGCACAAGTCCCCTTTCCTCTTGCATCTTCCCCATGGAACACGTGTCCTTCCTGGCTGAGCACCAGACACTTGGAATCTGAGAGACAGGGGGAGAAACCTGGGATAGGCAGTGACGTGAGCCTGTTCTTCGGGTGAGGAGTGGTGTAAACAACATTTCAGATGTGTGCTCTGGAAACTATGCAGGAGGATAAAACTGACAGTCAGAAACTGCCTGTGAGATGGATCAAAGGAAGGATTGATGTCCAAAAAAGAGCTATGGAGTTGGGATGGGTCTGGAGCACCAGGAGCAGCTGAGGGAGCTGGGAAAGGGGCTCAGCCTGGAGAAAAGGAGGCTCAGGGGGGACCTTGTGGCTCTGCACAACTCCCTGACAGGAGGGGGCAGCCGGGGAGGTCGGGCTCTGCTCCCAGGGAACAGGGACAGGAGGAGAGGGAACGGCCTCAGGCTGGGCCAGGGGAGCTCAGGGTGGATATTAGGGAAAATTCTTTCCCCAAAAGGGTCTGTCCAGCCCTGGCACAGCTGCCCAGGGCAGTGGTGGAGTCCCCGTCTCCAGAGGGACTTAAAGCCGTGTGGATGTGGCACTTGGGGACATGGGGTAATGGTGGCCTTGGCAGTGCTGAGGGAACAGTTGGGCTCCGTGATCTTACGTGTCTTCTCCAACCTCAGTAATTCCATGATTCTGTGATTCTGGTCATCTGTCTGAGCTGGGAGTGTTAACAGTGCTTTTAAGCCTCGCTCATTTTGATTTGCATCTGTTCATGTAAAATAGCAGCAAGAACTGCTGTTAAACCTTTCCCACAGCTGGAAGTTCGTTTTTAGAAAGGTCATTAGGATAAATACATCTTAACACTTCATCCTGCACACTGGGCAATGGTAGGAAAATGGGAGGAGGTGTATTTTAGTTGCCCATCTCTGAAACAACATGCCAGTGGGGTGTTTTCCAAACACACCTGGTTTCCTGACTCTGGGAGCGAACAGACTGCTCTCCTTCACCTCAGTGGCATCAAATAGCACCAGGCAACTGCTCTTGCGTTGTGGCTTCAGAGTACAGGGCACTTCAGGGGTATTAGATGTTAGGAAGGAGTTCTTGGCTGTGAGAGTGGTGAGACCCTGGCGCAGGTTGCCCAGGGAAGTGTCTGGTGCCAGGTTGAACGGCACTTCGAGCAAGCTGGGATAGTGGAAGGTGCCCCTGCTCATGGCAGGAGGTGGCACTAGATGAGCTCCAAGGTCCTTTCCCACCCAAACCATTCTGGGATTCTATTCCTTACGCTGAAAACGGGAGGTGCTGGCTCTCCATCCCTGACTGTGCAGGACACATGGCACAAGGAAAAGGGGAGCTGTGGGAGGCAGGAAATGCAGTTTCATGCACCTTTGAAATAGGGTAAGTGGCAGTTTGGGGGAATTTCTTAGATGCTTTTGGATGCTGTGCAGAACTCAGGGATCAACACAGAGCCTGGTCACTGCTCCTCTCCAGCCACTCCTGGCCTTTCGGCTGTTCCTTGGACAGACAGGCAGAAAACAGCGTGGGAAGAATGAGCTGTCCTGGTCTCTGGACAGCTCTGTCCAAGGGAGGTGCTTTGCCCAGCAAGCAGCTCTCTCTGCTGGTTTTTAAGCTTCTACTGTGGCCAGGTCTGCATTTAATCTCTCTTGGCTCCTTACATTTTGGTTTAAGAAATTCATCCTGGAGAATTGTTAAGAAGAAAGAAGAGCGAAGCAAAGATTCTCCTAATTATCCATGTCTGTTAGTTCAGTGCAACAAAAACAGAAAGTGTTTTAAAGTATTTTACCTGCAGGCTGTCACCTGAGCCTGTAATGCATGGGTTACCAAGCACAAGGACTCGCTTATTCCTAAAAAAGCCATTTCCTGCTCCAAACGGAGCATATCGAAGTGCACCAAAACAGGATCCTGGTGCTGTTTCTCTTGCGAGGGAGCTGATCCCCTCAGGAGACCTTTCCTGAGGCTCAGAGAAGCAGCCCAGTGATGTAGGTGAAAGGCCAGACTGGTGGATCAGTTTTCCGAAAGACCTTCCTGGCCCCACAGCTTCCTCCTCTAAAGGCTCCCAGAGCAGGATTGCTGTTCTCAGTGCTTCATGGGCACGGCCCAGCTCTTCATTAGCTGGGGAGAAATGTGTGTTTCTTTGTAGGCTGAAATTACTCATCTTCTAGTGCTGCTGGAACAGCTGGGACAAAGCCAGGCTGCTGGGAGGCTGCTGGCAAAGCACAGAGGAGATGACACTGCTTAAACCAGGGCTTTTCCTCTCATGAGCTGCTGCTTTGGGGTCCCTGCAGGCAGCTGAGCCTGGCACATCCCACTTATCATGGAATCACAGATGGTTTCGGCTGGGATGGACCTTAAAGCTCATCCAGTGCCACCCCTGCCGTGGGCAGAGACACCCTCCACTTTCCCAGATTGCTCTAAACCGCATCCAACCTGGCCTTGGGCACTTCCAGGGATCCAGGGGCAGCCACAGCTTCTCTGTGCACCCTGTGCCAGGGCCTTCCCACCCTCACAGGGAACAATATCTAATCTAAATCTCTCCTCTTTTAGTTTAAACCCATTCCCTACCTTGTCGTTTCGGCAGGCTTAAGATTTGTTATGACAGAGCATTTCCTTTCCACTGTGAGATTTGGTCTTCAGAGTTCTGCAAATTATAAAGTAAAATAATAATTGAAAGCCAGAATGCAGTCAGGTCCCAGTGGCTACACCACTGTCATTGCTTTGGCTAAGGATGGATGCACAAATTCAGAGGTCACACACCAGAGCCGCATTCTAGGATTCAGATTGTTCTCTTTCTCACTGGGGTGGTTTTTTCTGTGCATCCAGCTTGTCACCTTCTGCACAACCCTGTGGTTTGCCACGACCTGAAACCAAACGCAGGGCAGAGCTCTCACACCTGGTCCTTTCTCTCCCCAGAGCAGGAGTGGAGCAGCGCCCGAAGGAATCCCCTACCGAAGACCAAATCGTCCCCGGCCCACCCCCGACCTCTCGGAAGAGGAAGCCAAAAGAATCGCCAGGATCTTCTCTGCTCAGCTCTCCAAGAAGGAATAGTATTGGCAAGAGACCGTCCACAGCAGAGCCTCCTAAGCCGTGGCCGGATGCGTTGGCAAAGGCTGAGCCCTACAGTGAAGGGGAGGTGGAAGCCACAGCTTTCAGGCTCTGTTTTTAGTTTGCCTAATTGGTTAGTTAGTTGAAGTCCCCTATTTAGAAGGGCTTAAAGCCTGTGGTCACCCACAGGGAGCTACATCTTGCAGGGGCAGGTCCCTAATGAGACGTAGCCCTGTGGGTAACCCATGACCTGTTGTCTGCTCTCCAGGTAGTCCAGTTTTAGGATTTATTCCTATGAAATGGCCCTTTCAAAAGTAGTTGGTGGGCAGCGCAATTCTGTTTCCACAGGTGCCCAAAGTGCTTGTGCGAACACAGGCCAAGGGCACTGTAAAATCTGGCGGGTGTACAAAAGAGGGTGACTAGAAAGATGAGAACTTTTATATTTATATTTAAATTATTTTTGTACACCTTTTGGAGAACAGACTTTGATGCCAACAGAGCTCAGTTATTTTTATACTGCTCTCTCCAGTGTTTGTTTCAATAAAATTCCCCTGGTTTCTTGGCAGCCTGTGCAAAGTGTCCCTATGCCAGGGCAGGAGCATTTCCTCAACAGGGACAGGAGTCTCTCCCACATGGGCTTCCTAGTCAGAAATGCTGCTGGAAGCTGGGGTGGCCGGGACCACGTGGAAAGATCACCACTTTGCCAAGGAACTGAGCATCACCGTGCAGCATAGCCCACATAGGACGAGTCGCTTCTAATCTGAGCTGCTTTTCAAACCATGCATGGAATTCAGGATTTAAGCAGCCAGAGGATCAGCATCCCTTTTTTCTCCCACTTCTGCAGCGTTGTTTTTCCCAGGAGACACCCTGAATACATAATTCACTGCTGGCACAACTTGCCCTGTGCTTGTGGCCGCTTTCCCTGCGCTTGCTGGGTCGGGATGGGAGGTAAAGACACCCAGTGTCCCCTGGAAGGACAGGAGTGACGTGCAGGCTGCTTTCTTCTGGTGGCATCCCCAAAAAAACTCAGGCAGGATGCCAGCTGGACTGGGATCACTGTCACAGAGGAGGTCACAGCATTGACCCCTGAGCTCTATCTCGGTAAACAGCATCTTGCTTTCAGGTTTGGGTTAGCAATGGAGCCAGGCAGGAAAACAAGGCAGGAGCCAGCTGGAGAGGGGCATCAGTGGCAGGCAGCTTTTGTCTGGAGCCCGAGGGATGGAGCGACGGTGGCTTCAGGGTGTCAGGACCACTCAAAGTCCCTCTTGTACAAGGCGAGCTCAGGTGCGAGCGCAGAGGCTCGCAGCACATCCTGAGGGGCCTTTCTGTGTGTGGTGCTAACGAGCACCAAGGGTTAAACACTCAGAGTTTTTAAAAAGTGGAGGAAAAGGGGCATTTCTTCACTCCACCTTGGCCTCCAGCCTCTTCTCCTGAGCCCAGTCCCTCCCGGCAGCCTCAGACCCAGTGCCCTGCCACGCTCCCAAGGGCATCATGGGTTTGATGGTGGATTTCACTCCAGGGTGCTCACCCGGCCGCTGCTCCACGTGAGCTTGGGGAACACGTTCCACCATGCAGAGGCAATCCTGCTGGGAGCTCGGCAGCTGTCTGGGATGGACTGGGGCCCGTGGTCTGCGTCAGGCAAAGGGATCCACCCTGCCCTGCACAAAGAGCTCAGTGCTGCACTGCCTCCAAACCACTTGCTGTAAAGCCTTGGGGCAAGGGTTTTCTGCATCTCATCCTTCCCAGAGTGGTTTTAGGGTGAAAACCAACATTCCTCCCCAGTCCAGTGCAGGGGGTCTGGGCAGGACCCCTTTCCTCATGCCTGAGCCCTGTGAGGGGGGCAGAGGGCTGAAACAGCCACCTCATCACGGGTACCAGGTGACTCAGTCCCATCAACTCAAATGCCACCGGGGGAACACTGTTTCCCTGTCACCCGATCTGTGGCTGCTGGAATGTCTTCCTGGGTGCTATATAAGGGTGGGGCCAGGGAGACGGCTCAGCTCTCAGGGCACTGCCTGTGCAAGGCAGGAGCCGGAACACTGTGCCGAGGTCCCTACGGTGAGGCCATGGAGGGACATGGCTCAGGGCAGGTCACTCTGGGGGAGAGGATCTCACCCAGCAACCCTGTTGTGGTGGGATAGGGAAGGGTGGGCATTGGTGAATCCCACGCTGCCAAGCCCTATGCCTCAGTTTCCCTGGGATAGAAGCAAGGAGACAGGGCAGGATATGGTTTTTGAGATTGACCAAAGCCATCAAGAGCCACCATGGCACATCATCACCTCCATCGCCGAATAGAATACCCACGTGAAGCCCCATCCTGATGCACCCTCCCGGCTCCTCCACAAATCCTTCCTCTCCTTCCAGCCCTTCTGCCACCATGGTGGGTCTGAAGCCCCCCGAGGTGCCCCCGACGGCCGCCGTGAAGTTCGTCAGCGCAGGGATGGCCGGCTGCATCGCTGACCTGTGCACCTTTCCCCTGGACACCGCCAAAGTGCGGCTGCAGGTACGATCTGCCGGGCCCCCAAAACCCCGTGGGCAGAGGGAGCCCACACCAGCTCTACCACAGAGCTGGCGGTGCTTGGGGAGGAACAGAAGGCAGGGTGACACAGTTGGCACCCCACAGATCCAGGGCGAGGTGAGGATCCCTCGGACCATCAGCTCCGTGGAGTACCGGGGTGTGTTGGGGACGCTGAGCACCATGGTGAGGACGGAGGGAGTCCGCAGCCTCTACAGTGGGCTGGTGGCCGGGCTACAGCGCCAGATGAGCTTTGCCTCCATCCGCATCGGGCTGTACGACTCTGTGAAGCAGCTGTACACCCCCAAGGGCGCTGAGAGTGAGTGTCCAGGCAATCCGGACATCCCTGCGCACCCCCTTCCTGAGGCACAGCCCTCTCCCAGAGAGAAACTCACCCTGGGGGGCACAATCCCCCGAGATGACCCTCTGTGAAGCACCACAGGCCGCTCACCCTGGGGTCCCTGCAGAGCTGGGAGCCCCGCGGGGCCGGTGGTCCCTGCAGGGCCAGGAGTCCCAATACCTGCCCTCTCCAGACACAGGCATGGCCACTCGACTCCTGGCTGGCTGCACCACGGGGGCTGTGGCCGTGGCCTGTGCCCAGCCCACCGACGTGGTCAAGGTCCGGTTCCAGGCCAGTGGGGCACTGTCAGACGGTGCCCGCCGGTACAGCGGCACCGTGGATGCCTATCGCACCATCGCCAGGGAGGAGGGGATCCGCGGGCTCTGGAGAGGTAGGAGCGGACAGGGATGGGCGTGGGAAAGGGATGGGGTGGGAATAGAAATGGAAATGGGGACGAGGAAGGGAAGAGGGATGGGGACAAGGATGGGGACAGCAGGGCTGGGACACCTGCCCAGGGTGCTCCAGGAGGGGCTGTGACCAGCATTCCCAATGTCACCACCCTCCTGCCCAGGGACGCTGCCCAACATCGCCCGCAATGCCATCATCAACTGCGGGGAGCTCGTTACCTACGACCTCCTCAAGGACGCGCTGCTGCGGGCACAGCTCATGGCAGGTGAGGACGGCACGGGGGGACATGGCCGGGTGCCATTCCTGTGCCCACAACACCCAACCCCCGACTCCTCCCCACCTTTAGACAACGTCCCATGCCACTTCGTGGCCGCCTTTGGCGCCGGGTTCTGCGCCACAGTGGTGGCATCACCGGTGGACGTGGTGAAGACGCGGTACATGAACGCCAGCCCCGGGCAGTACCGCAACGCCCTGAGCTGCCTCCTGGCCCTGCTCATGCAGGACGGCCCCGCCGGCCTCTACAAGGGGTGAGTTGAGCACCTGCAAACTCTCTGCAATGACCCCACGGCCCCCCGGCACTGAACCCCTGATATCCCCAGCCACGTGTGGGGCTTTGGGGATGGGCACGTCCCCGGCAGGTCCTCCTCAGCACTGTTTTCCCGGCACAGCTTCATCCCGTCCTTCCTGCGGCTGGGCTCCTGGAACGTGGTGATGTTTGTGTCATACGAGCAGCTGCAGCGTGCCATGATGCTGGCACGGCCAGCCCTGGCCTGAGCCCTGCGGCGCCTCTCGCTGGCACAGCGAGGCTCAGCATCAATTATATTAATTGCCGAAGCGCCGGGGAGCAGCGAAGCCACATGCTCAGGGAGGGACAGGAGAGACAGAAGGAGGAAGGATGCTGTTTGAGGAGAAACATGGGAGAACGGAGGTTTTCAGAGAAGAGTTTTAAGGGACAAAGAAAAAAATGTTTCTTGGCTTTCCAGCCAGGAGGAGCAGCGCTTCCCGAGTGTGGTGGTATGGGCAGGCGGGACCAAGCTGAGAGCCAGAGAATTCCTGTTATTCCTTGCTGGCGCTTCCAATAAACTGCCCCTATGGGGTCTGATCACAGCGTGGCTCAGGGTTTCTTTACCTTTTTGGGGTGCTGAGGGTCATTGTCCCAGCTCCACACGTGACACCAGTCAGGCCGACATTCTTTACCACTTTTGGTGCACTGAACAATTTCCCATTAATCTCTGGTTATTCGGGTCTGTCACAATCACCAGCAGCATCTCCAACCTTTTGCCCTGCCCAGGCAGCAGATCCCTGACCCACACCAATTACACTAAAGCCTCAAATGGTCCCTTTTTAGCACAGTGAAAATGTACATCCTAAGCCGGAGAGGACACGAAATTCCCTTTCCCTGTTTATCAAGCATAAGACAGATGAGAATTGCTTTCTTCCCGTGGGTAACTGGCAGGAACAAGATCTCCTCTGCCATCACTCCATCTGTAGCATCCTCATTTGTCACAGAAACTCAGTTCTACTTCAAGAACTCCCATCGGAAATTTGATTACTGTTATCAGAAGCAAATCCCCAAGGCGGTTTTTACTCCCTGGAAACAGCAGGAATGACCAAGGACAGCTGCTGCCATAGGAAAAGGTAGCACCGCGGGAGCTGCGGGCGGTACCCGCAGGGGCGGGGCCCCGGGATAGGTGCGGCACCGGCGGCTGCGGTTCCGCCCCCGCCCAGCCCCGCGTCCGCCAGAGCGTGCCCCGGGGGCAGAACACGCGGGTCGCTCTCCTTCGGCCGCCCTGTTCCTGCTGTGCCAGCAGCAGCTGCGCCAGGAACGGGCTGTCCTGAGCCAGGGATGGGGAAAATCCGCTTGGCTCGGGCAGCAACGCCGGGAACGAGCGAACGGTGCCTTCAGGTGAGTGGCCGGAAGGGAGAGAGGGCTGCGCAGGGGTCACCTGGGTCGGGGGGGATCCACAGGCGGACGTGTGTCCTTTTAGCACTGATACCTGGGACCCAGCTGCTGTGCGGGACGAGTTTGTCCCGAGACTTGAGGCTCTCTGGGATCATGTTTCGCGGAATAAAACTCATGCCGCGTTCCCAGCTACGATGACAACGTTCTATGGGCTGAGCTTCGTTTTCCGGGAAGCAGCGGAATGGGTGCCCCTGTGCCCGCTCGCATGGGTCACAGAGGGAAGCTGCTCCTGTGGCTACGGCCGAGGGTCAGTGGGAAAAACTGAACAGTCCTGATGGAAACCGATGGAAAAACAAGTTTTGTTTGGTTTTGGACTTGACCTTTTCCCCCTGACCCCATCTGGTCTGTGCGTTCTGCCTCAGGAACCAGGAACAGGAGAGAGAAGAGGGAATGGGGATGAAGACAGTTCGTTACTCTGAAAGAGACGAGTTTATTTGTATTTATTTCCTGGCCCACCTGGAATGATTTGGGCCTCAGGAAGCACCTGGGAGCCTCCTGTTGTGTCCTGGGCAGAGCCGTGGGTATAAAAGGGGTAAAGGATGGAGGCAGGGGGGAAAGAAGCAGTGACTGGGACAAGTGCCACCTTGGGGATTTGTGTTTGGAAGCAGCCATCAGTTTCCTGATGGGAGTCCTGGAAACAGAACTGAGAGTCTGTGAGAAATGAGAATACTGTGGCTGGAGTGCTGAGAATGGAGAGGCTGTAGTGAGTGTTGTCTGGTGAGTCTCCTGATGGCCCGTATCTAATGCTGTGCTGTCACCAAGTCACCTCATTCTGATTTAAACTGTCTTGAAATATGCTTAAATTACAAATTGGACTACAAAATGCACGTGGGAAGCTTCATGTTCCAAAGGGAATGCTTTAGGGATGTGCAGCTTCTGAGCTGCACAAATCACTCAGGCTCCCACAGAAACCTGCTGGGCCGTGGTTCTGGGGCAGGAGTGTCAGAAAAGTGGCATCTTCAGTGCCGCCTCACCAGTGATTTTCCTTAGAGCTCTCAAGATCAGGATGAAATGCTGTTCATGCCCCGCTGGGAGAGCGTGGAGCAGGATCAGTGGTGTAGCTGTGTCTTTTTCCTGCTCTCTGCACTCTCTCAAGGATGCCCTGGAGTGCTCTGGCTCATGGCAGGATAATCTGCGTGTAAGAGCTTCCCGGTTGGAAAAGCCCTTTGCGATGCTGAAATGCCCCCAGGACAAACCTTCCCAAGCTGGAAGCAAAGCCAGTGGCGGGGAGGGAAATCCAAGAGGGTGGTGGGAAGGGCTTTCTCCCAGGTCTGGACACCCTCAAGGCAGGGGTGATTTTTAAATGTCTGTCTGCAGCAGCAGCTCCCTCCCTACGTGAGAGCTGCCTCAGCTTGGATGAGTGTGAGGATATCCAGCTCTTCCTTAGGGCTCAGAGCATGGCAGGGTGCAGAGCTCACGTTAAATCTTGTTTAAACACTTCTAATATAAAAATAGATTAAAATAGAAACGTTTGAGGAAATAACATACGAAAGTCTATTGCATGCATAGGTACAAGCTGTCTTTATTAAAGATCCACATTGATGATGTTTTGTCGAACCACTCTGAGGACAGAATGTGTCCAAAAAGCATTGTTAACCCCTTGTCTTCTGCTGGGAGGGCAGTGTCTTACCCCGGTTCTTGAGGGCTGTGTGGAGATTCCTCCCTGGAGCAGGGTCACCCCTTGAGGATGAACCACAGAGATTCTGTCACTGGACTGGGTGAGGAACTATTTCTACTTAGTAATTGTTTTTGCTGGCTATAATGTCGTGGCTGCAGTGTCCGTCAGATATCATGCCCTGCTCCAGCAGTCACAGCTCCTGTGCTCGGCAGGGAACACTTCTGGGGAAGGGCTTTCAGCCTCATCAATGTCCATTTAAATTAATAATTTGTTTTATTTGCGTCAGTGTCTCTGGTTTGCCACCCTCGGTCCCACGGGCAGAGCTGTGGAAAGGTTCGATCCCGTCCGTACAAAGTCCTGCCAGTGCTTCCAGCAGCAGGTGCTGGAGGCATTAAGAGCTGCCTGTTGAGCCTCGTTCTCCCCTTGGGCTTTACAGAGGGTTACAAACTCTGCTCTTAAGAATCCAATGTTTATTTTGAACGTTGATCCTACAGCTGGATGGTTCAGGTAGCAGGCATTAGAGTCAGTTCTTGGACCCAACACAGGTTTCATCCCACGAAGACCAACTGAACTTCCTGAGATAGCACACAAATGATGCACTGGGACTTTGGGGTTAATAGTAAGTGTTGCTAAGTAATTCTTGTAAGATTGAACTGATGTTGTGGTTGAGAGCTGCATCTTCCCTGCTGCCGGCAGAGGAGGCAGAGCTGGGACAGGATAGCTCCTCCGTTCCTTGGTTCCACCAAATCCCGTGTTTTTCTTCCCGGGGCTGCTGCGGACATTGATTCTGTAAGTTACAGATAAAAATTCTGCTCAGTTTTGAATCTTACAGGAAAGCTGGGCTGAATGTCACAGGAAAAGGTGAAAAGGGGGTTCCGGGCGGGGCGGCGGGACAGGGGCAGCACCGGGGCTGCACTTCCACCTCTGCCCAGCCGAGGGCGCTGCGCCCGCACGGCCGCTCCGTGTCCGCCAGGCGGCGCCCCGCGGGCCGGCGGGGGCGGGGTCCCCGCGGGGTGGCGAGCGCGGGACGCGGCTGATGGCCACGGTGAGACACGGCGGCTGAGCTCGCTGCCCAGGGGCTCCAAACCGGGCTTTCAGGGCGTGAGAGGCAAATCCTGCGGGGCGAGATGGTGCCTCTTCCCGTGCTAATGGTCCTCCCTGACACAACCTGCCCAGCTGTTAAGCTCTGCCTGCTGTTATATTGCGGGTCTGCAGCAGTGCTCAGGCTAGAAGGGTGGCTTAAGGGTTTGTGAGAGCACAACGGGGAATAGACAAGCCAGCTCCAGGAGGCTGAGGACTGTCTCATTAAATTTCGGGCTCCTGGAATTGATGGGTGCGGGATGGGGATCACAGGGGTGGGAAAGGGGCGGTACATGAGGAGGGAAAAGTGTTGCACTGAGGATGTTCTTGCGCGGGACGCGGTCCTCTATGTGGCGAGTTTTACTGCGGATGTTGTTACAAGGTAAACGGCCCTTTATGCCGGATGTTCTGCTGTGGATCTTGTAACAAGGGACCTGATACTTTATGTGGAATGTGTTACTGTGGATGTTACAACTACCTGGGCTTTCATGTGGGAAGTTTTATGGAGGATATTGTTGCAAGGTAAATGGTCCTTTTTGTGGGAAGTTTTACTTTCATGTCAAAAAGCCTTGGGAATGCTGGGGAATGCAGTGTGGGATATCTGACTTCTGAAATGGGTCCCATTTGAGTATAAAGTACCCATTTTTAAGTCGTTTGCAGTTTTTCTGACCTCGGAGGAGTGTGAGGCTGACTAGTCAGGTTGGTGTCTGAGAAGGGGAGGGTGTTCTGGGTTCCAGCAGTACTCCCAGGGCTGCTGCTTTGGGGTGTAATAGGGAACCCAGCAATATTCCTGCTGTGCAAATGTGGGTGGGAGTGGAACAGCAAGTGGCAAAGCTGGGCTTTGCTCCTTAAATCCCAGAACACCTGGGTTTAAGTTCCATCAGCCAGAGCACGGAATGAACCCTGGTGCCAGCCATCCTGGGGGCACTGGACAGGTGTTACCAGCTTCTCTGTTATCATTTGCATGATGTGAGTCTCCCGTGATCAGAGAGGGCAGAAAATGAAGCAGGAGGGGAGCTCATTCTTTTGCTGTGAACTCCAGGCTTGGGGCAGCTGCAGAGCAGTTTGGTTTCAATTAATCCTGCCCAAATACAGTCAACTTGAACCTCTCTCGGGCACTTTTGGATCCTTCTGTGCCACTCCTCTTCTGATCCTTTACCTGCGAGGTGTGGGCTCAGAAACACCTGACTACTGGATGGGTTTTTACATGTACAAATTTCTTTTCTTAGAAAAGCCATCAGGTGTAATGAAAACCTATTCTGTGTAGAAACCCTATGGAAAACAGGTGGTTGGTACACTAGTTGACAGCAGGCCTTGGGCTTTTCTTCTTCTTTTCTTTAACCTGTTCTTAAGAGGACCCCTAAACCAGAAAATTGAAAGTGAGAGGGGAAAAGAGTTGCTTTTCATTTTTTAAAAATATTGGTACGGATTTTGGTATGTCAAGCAACACTACCGAAATAGAATTGGAAAAATTGAACTTCAGGACTCTGCACTTAATTCTTTTAATGTGTTTGTGTGGGTGCAGGAAATGCCAAATCCCAAAGCAATTCTATGTCTGCAACATTAAGTGCAACACCTTTAAAACCAAGTCCTCACTGTAGGCTTTTCACATGGATGCAAATGGCGTAAAGGCCTTTCTTGTGTCCCGAAAGCCAAAAGACACCTGCCAAAAGCAGGCCTTCAATGCATATCCGGGATTTCAATTTGCTGTTGGATTCTTCCCTCCAATCTTCTCTTGGCTTCTTGCACCAAAGGGGATCTGACCCCAGAGCCATACAGGGTGTCTGTTGCCTTGATAAATGTAAATGAAATTTGCCAAGTCTGTCAGGAAAGCAAAAACATCCCCAAGGTTTGTTTGGCTGAAGACAGGTGTCCCTACTAGTAGTGGGTGTTAGTGCTGGTAATTTTGGGTTGTGTGGTGCCTCTGGCCCCTTGGAAGTCAGGGCAAGGCTGAAGGAAGGGGGGAAGCTGCCACAGCTGTAGGTGAGGACAGTATTGGCTGTTTCAAACTGCTTGGTCCAGAACTGGGAGAACTGGAAGAACGCTTTTCTCCTTTTTCTCCATCACTCATGTTCTTCTCACTGGGGAATCAGAAATAATTTTAGAATAATTAGAAATTTTAGAATAATTAGAAAAATCCAGCTCAGAATCTCAGCTCTGTCCCCTCTAAGTTATCCCAGTTATTCCCAGCTAGGAGCTGCAAGGAATTCAGGCAGGGGAAATGACATCAGGGAACAGCTGTAAATTCAAAGGCAGAAAGAGAAGATCTACCAGTAAAGGGCAGGAAATGGGAAAGGTTTCAGAAGACATTTCTGCAGTCTAATTAATAATTATTTCTAATTCCCCAGTGAGAAGAAGAGGAACTCACAGCCATTAAGACCTGATGGTCCCCTGCAGCAAGAGCTCAGCACACGTCCACAGAGGCAAGTCCATCATCTGAAAGGAAAAAAAAAAAAAAAGAAGAAAAAGGTGATTTATTTTGCTTCAAAGTTATTTTAAGTCCTTAAAGCCCAACCAACATTTGCTCTTGATTTTGGTTGGGGGAATCATGAGCGGTGGGCACAGGTCATGTCATTTATTTAGCTGGAAACCTGGTGTAATTTAGAGGGGACACAAGAACTGTCTGTGTAGGAAAATGTGAGGGGATGTCAAGGGGAATGAGGTGGCTTTTTTGAGGGAGTTGCTGAGGTAATTGAAGGGGGCCCAGCAGACAATTTCCCTGAGAAATCCAAGGCCCCTGAGGACCAGAGCTGAGGCTCTCCAGGGGTAGCAGTGAGGGGTCAGCACTCAGGACTCACTGTGTCCTCCTTCCTTGGCAGCAGCCAGCAGGGAAGGGAGAAGAGGCCCCGTGTGGGATGAGGCCGGAGAGAGCAAGCAGAGGAGCGGCCTCGGGCTGGAGAGGAGCAGGAGAAAGGCACTGTGGGCAAAGGGACCTCCCTGGCATCAGCAGGGCACCTGTGGGGAACAGAACGGACACTTTGAGGGCAAGTGGAGGTGAGGAGTGGACAGTTTGGGGCAAAATCTGAGTTCATCTACGGGGAAATAAGTAGGGGATATTTTGGAGGGAAAAGCTGAGGTGATGAGTTCACCCACCTTGGCCAAGTCGTGTTTGCACAAAGTGGGACCAGAGGTGAAGGTCAATCCAAAGCCAACCCCGTTTGACCTCNGGGGAAATAAGTAGGGGATATTTTGGAGGGAAAAGCTGAGGTGATGAGTTCACCCACCTTGGCCAAGTCGTGTTTGCACAAAGTGGGACCAGAGGTGAAGGTCAATCCAAAGCCAACCCCGTTTGACCTCTAAATTCCAGGATAAGTTTTACAAGCTGCCAAAGGAGGGATTAAAAATACAGAAAAATTAAACCAAGAGCATTAATGAGATTCCTGGGAATCCCATTACCTTTTTGTCACAGAATTTTTAATGGAGTTTTGAGCATTTGATGACAACAACGCATTTCTTTATTTAGATTATTCATTGTGTGGGATTCGGGGTTTATTTGGATTTTAAAGCCCTCATGGTGGCCCTGACACTGCTCAGGAGCTGTTAGGAAAAGCAGAGTCAGAGCTCCTGGCAGGCACAGGGTGTTTACCCCGAGAGTGGACTATGGAGGAATTGTTTGGGACTTGGATTGTCCCTCTGGGTAATGGCAGTTGCTGTGATTTGTATAATTCCATACATTTGACTTCCAGAACTTCCCAGCCCAGGGGCTTTAGCTGACAGGCCAGCACAAAGATTGTTCTCCGTGTGGTGCCCAGATTTGGGGTTCACTATCAGCTTTGCTAGTTCAGATGAATTATACCCATAGCCCCAGATTTCCTGCTCAATTCCCACTGTAATTCCCTCACAGCGCCTCATGGAGTGTGGATATTCCCATGCAGAGCTGCTGCTTTAATGCCAGCTGTGTCAGGAACCAGCAGAGCTTCCAAGGAAGCTCAGCAGGATCGGGACAAGGTTTATATTCCATAGAATTTGCTATGTATAACCCTCATCCCCAGCCCCATCAACACCCCTGGGGGCACCCGACAGAGTTCCCTGCAATTCAGGTGATTGCACCCCCCGAGCTCGGGCTCCAGGTGATATTTTAAAGCAGGAGAAGGCGGTGGCCGGACGCGCTCCCGGCCCGTGCTGAGGCAGCCCCTGTGCCCATGGGAGGACACCTCTCCCTGAAGAAAGCTGATTTCTTTTCAGAGCCTCAGGAGTGGCCTCTGAAAGTTCTTTTCCCTGAGGACAGGGATGCACATCCCTGCCTTCAGCTCACCTCCAGTGTGACCCACCTGGGAAAGCTTTCCATCAGTTCTGCACTTCCAGGTATCTCCCTGAAAAACTCCAAACTTAATCCAAACAAAACTTTATCTGACTCTAACCTTTGATTCTAAGGCATCTCTGAAAGCATTGCTTGGGATTTAATCTCTGCGAGGGAAGCTTGCCTTGGCTCTAACGCTGCTGATGGATGATGTCCTCAGGCTGGAAGGGAAGGGATTCAGGGTGGGTGGGACATACCTGGCAGGTGTGTGGGAGCTCCAGGAGCTCGGCACTGGGAATTGCTGACTGAGCCCCTCTGCAAACACCCCATGCCGACATTCCCAGGTAATGCCAGCTGTTCCTTGGGGTATTTTTGGGGTGTCGGTGGGGTCTGCCAGGGCTGAAGCATCTCCAGGTGCCTGTTCAGAGCAGCCCCTGGCCGGGGAGCCGCAGGCAACCCTTTATCCATGTCCATCCCAGCGCTGCCTGGGCATCCCAGTGCCCATTCCCAGGATGGGTGTTTGGCACGCTGCGTGCCACGGGCAGGACGCTGCAGGCACAGCTCCTCCCCTGCAAATACAAAGGACAAGAGGTGCTGGTTCCCTTCCTGGGGCTCCTGGCCTCCTCCTGCCCCACGTTCCTGGCCAGCTGGGACACACGAAGGAAACACCAAGGAACACTCCTGGCAGCGAGCAGGAGGCACCGAGGGCTCTGGGCCAGAAAAGCGGCCCTGGCCTCAGCTGCCGTGATTTTGGAATGTGAATACTCACCTGCAGGAAATGCCCCTCTGCAGATGGGACCAGCCCTGACACTCTCCAGAAGAACTTTGGCCACGGACCAAGGGAACCCTCAGGATTTGTCTTGCTCATTTCTCCCTGGAAAGGGACATTACATGAGCACTTGTTGGGTAAATCCTGGAAAGCGCAGGAAATCAGGGTTAATTGGAAGTGATTGGTGCTGCCCTGTCAGGTGCTAGCCAGGTTTGCGCTAGAGCTATTCCAGGGGCTGGTGTGTAAAGCAGCACTAGCAGGAAAGAAGGAGCTGCATTTGCATAGGAATTTCCTTGCTGGTGCCACCCATTCCCATCCTAGGGAAGTTCATTCCAAGGACCCCAAGACTGGCTCAGTTGGAGCAGAGTGCTGGTAACGCTAAGGTTGTGAGGTCAATTCTCAAATGGGCCATTCACTTGAGAGTCAGATTTTAGGATCCCACTCAACCTCAGAATATCCTGTTATCTAGAATTAAAGAGGGAAATTTTCAGCTGAGCTTTAAAAACAGAGGTTTTGCCATTGCAGAGCATGAGTTGCAAAGCAAGGGGGAGGGTGAGCATCTCACCTGGCAGATGTTGGAGAAGCAGCCTGAGTGGAACCGTGCCCGGATCCTCGGCCGCAGCCCCCGGAGCGTCTCCTCCGACCCGCGGCGATCCAGCCCCGCTCGTTCTGCAGGAGCGTGGCGGGCAGAAGCCTCACGGGTGTGCGGCCACGGGGAATGGGGGAGCCGGGCTCTCCCCTGAGGGTTGCGGTGGCCTCAAGGGTGACAGAGCGGGGGCTTCGCACACCCGCGGGGTTTGTGGGCGGTACCCGCCGGACGGGGGCACCGGGAGCCGGCGGGATCTGGGGGGTCCCAGGGTTGTTACAAGGTTCCCCGTGCGCCGGCCGGTTCCAGCCGCGATCCAGCGTCTGCACGAGGAAATACCGCCCTCATTCTCCCGTGCACGACCACCGGCACAGCCCCGGCTCCCCGCGGCCGCAGCGGGACCGTGCCCGGAACCCAGCGCCGGCCGCAGCCGGAGCAGGAGTGGCAGCAGCGGGCTCGGCCCTAGCGCCCGTCCCGGAGCGGCTCCTACCGCCCGCGGAGATCCCGGTCCCGATCCCAGCCCCAATCCCACCGCGGTCCTGCGGACCCGGGACCCGCACCCCGCCGGCCAGGGAAGAGGCGGCACCGCTCGGGATCCCCAGCGGACATTGACAGGACCCGAACCCGACGTCTGGTCCCACCTCAGCGCCTCAGGCTCCGCGCAGCGCTGCGAGCAGCCCCTGGGCTGGGGTTCCGCACAGCGCTCCGAGCGATGCTCCCGCTGCATCTCAGGACGAGCAGCCGCGCACGGAGCGGGGCGGG
>VZTD01001771.1:0-16834 GCA_013397725.1 Rhagologus leucostigma
CCTGACAGCTTTGGGAGAATCCACCCCATCAGTCAGTTTATCCATACACCTGTAGGCTAAGGGTCAGCAACATCAGTGTCCTTTCCCATGACTTTGTTCTTCATGGCAAGCTAGGAATGCCACATTCCTAGATGTACAATGACAGTGATTTTTAAATGTTGATGAAGAGTTACATTTTATTGTTCTGTTTGTAAGCCTCTGGGAAGCTGTGCCTACTTTCTCTTAGAATTTCTGCCTTGGTGTCCAGTGTTCCTGGACAGAAACCACATCTACAAATGGGCTTTTCAGCACGCTGGTCCAGTTCAGACATCTGTTCTGGTTTGTATTTTACAAATACATGTGCGAATATTAACATGCAGCACCTAATTGTGCTTTTTTGGGAGACTATGTACTGCTCAGATAAACAGGTAATAAACAGTTAAATGTGTCCCTTTATAGAAGCCAGTTGTTTGCCTTCCTGCTTTTTTAAAAACAAAATGTCAACAGAAAGGCACAGAGATCAGTGTCATTAGAGCATTTACCTTCATGTCCTGTTACAGCTGTTTCTCACAGCCCAGGAAAGTTGCCACAGGCAGCTCAATTTAAAGTTGTATCCTTGTTTGCTATACCCACTGTTGAAATTATTCCAAAGATCTGTGTTTTGATAACAGTAATGTTGTGTGCTCACCTGTTTTTCATTCCAAGTCATGATGTTTGTTGCAGCCCAGCTGTAAGCTGAACACAATGCAGAACAAAGCAAACTCTCCCTTGTGCAATCTTCTTGGTGGGTCTGAGTCTGTTCTGCCCAACACCCCCCAGCCCCCCTGATGTATGTGTCTGCAGACACTGCTGTGGAGCCAAAAATACAGGGGCATTTCTTCCAGTGGGGTTAAACAGCCAGGCTCTTCACATTGGGGGTGAGGGCTGTACGTGACTGAGGAAAACAAACCACTTAATAAACAGTACCTCTGATTAGATAGGGATGAACAAGCTGGACTTTGAGACAGTTAAGCAAGACTGCAGAGTACAGAAAACAGGAAACATCCAGCACGGTGGGGAGAGGTGGGTAGGAGACAGACTCCACTCTGCTTGAGCCTGCTCAGATTAGACTTTAACCCCATCACGCAGGCAGCAGCCTCTTGGGGCAACAGAACCAGGTGTTTTTCATGTGGATGCATATTATTCTTGGACATCCTTCCAACTCCCAGTGTTTTTTTCCATTCCATTTCAATCCATTTTATAGGTTGGACCACATCCAAATGTAGTATTTAATTTACTTAAGTGCAGAGAGAAGCTGTAAGTTTTTAATTTTTCTCATGGTGACCACATCATCTCTGAAGTTGCACCATCCATTTCTTTCTTTTTCATCATTCTTTCTGAAGTGTACTACAATTTACCTCTTCCCATTTACTTATTTTTTTATTTAAAATGCTAGTTCATTTGAGTAGTTAAAGGCAAAACATTATCAGAATTATACTGCTAGAAACAGACAATAAAAATCACAATCTGGAAAATCATAAGCAATTAAAGTATTTTTATCTGTTGTCTTTAAAACAGGCTTTCTGTTGATTTTAATGTACTTTATCCAGCAAGACTTCACCTAAAACTTAAGTGCACAACTGTCAGATCCTTTGACAGCAAGACTGGATATAACAAGGACAGTAATTAAATTAACTTCTACTACAAAAATCCAGTACTTGCATTGTCAAATTCCAAAAAGTAAACCCACAAATTAAGACCTAAGTAAAAATGCATGCCACATGTGAATACAGTTTTCAATGGTCCTTAATATTTTTAAATGCATACTTCCGTCAACTTTGGTATGGTAATTTCAGATGAAATAGTTGACACCAGCAAAAACTCCAAGCCGTTCAAACAGAAAGTTCACTTATGTTGTGCCACATTTTTGAGAGGAAATGCTAGACACTTGTGTTTTAACCTTACCAATCTCTTTTATAGCTAGCTACCACCTTCTGTTTCTATGCTATAAAAGGTCACTGCATTTAGTTAGATATGTATTTAAACAAACAATTCTCAGACATCCAAAACTCAAAACCAGCTAGTAACCCTTTCTGTAATAAAAGATTACACTCTTCACAAAAAAAAAGTGTATCAGCAATCACTGCAATGGTCTGCACAACCATTTTTAAGAATACAAAAAACTGAGAGTAATTGTTCTTTAGTGCACCTCCCTTCTTGTTCACCTTATTCTTATCCTTGCCTGGCATCTTTGTCCTATGTCCTCCTTCCCATGCCAGAGGCAGAGGTGGGTGAGGAACCCCAGGGATGCAGAGGAGAGATGGTTCTGCCTCTGAAACTGAATTCCTACTGGGAACCCTGCCTTCATGGCCACGGGAAAGGTGTGAGAACTCAGAACTTTTGCCAGTTCTGAGTTCCAACACTACCTGCATGAGACAGAATTACAATTTGGATAATACATCAATTTTGCCATGGAATAGTTAGTGTAGGCAGAGATTTCGTACTTTTTATGGGCCAGGTTAGTTGTTTGGTTAAATGCAAGTACACTTCTATTCCCCTCATGATGCAAGCTTTTTCGTCTTATTATTTAAGAAATGATACTACTATAACCTAATTTTAAGAGGCACAAGTACCCCCAAAGTATGATTACGTGTGATGGAAATATGTACTCTTTTCCAGTGTCATTTTAATATCACTGTTATTTCTGCACAGTATGGGTCTGCATACTAACACCTTACAGTGACATCATCTACCACAATTGTTCATTCCATATTCTTACCTGAAAAGGCTCCCACTTCTAAATTAAGTGAGAAAGTTAAGCATCATGTCCCTTCACCTTTTTATCTCCTCTGTCCTCAAAATCTCTGTGAGGATCTGTAATCCTTTGCTTGGAGTGCTGGATCAAAGGGTTAGAAGGCCTAGAAAGGCACATAACAGCAATTATCCCTGGAAATACTTTTTATATACTTCTGAAAGAGTTAAGAATGCAAGCTGGGCTGCAGGAGATTATTCAAAGTGGTATCTAAATGTCTGACACTGCTTTTTTTCAAGAAGACTCCCACAGATTTTTCTCTAATAGCCTGTCAGACCATATCACAGACAACGCTGGGAAAAAAACACTTCCAAGTACTTCCGTCCTGTGTCAGCTTCTAGCCAAACCAGGAACGGCAGGACCCAAACTCTGATTTTGAAGAAGACCACCAGTATGACACCTTCTTGGTCTCAAGAGGGTCTTAGATAATGTAAGTCATTAAAAATATTTGTAATCTATATTAGATGCCTTGTCGTGGTGGAGAAACTTTAATACACCACGGGGTTTGTCTTTCTGAGGATGGGAGAAATGGAATGTAAAGAAAACACTGTAAAGCAGGGAAGGCTTTATGTCCATGTTATGTGCCGCAGCATCCTTCAGCAAAAAAAAAGCAAAAAAGCATGGATCAGGAAGGGGAACGTGAAAGAAAACAGAGGAACACAAGCACAAGGCCTTAGATTGGACTGCGCTCTCAGCTCTCTCAGAGGTTTCTCTGCTGACTGTCAGGCTGGCACGTTCCTAAGATTTCCTCCAAGCACTGACCTTGGCATGCAGCTGCACAAGAGAGGCTCAAGGAGGAAGTGCCCCAGGGAAGACAGTGTTGTGGAGACAGGAGAAATCAGGTGTCTCACCCTGTCCTGTAAAAGCCAAAGGGTGCACTGCATGAGCCAAACAAATGGAGAAACTACGTCACTCTTCAGGCAAACACTGGGTCTTTGTGGTGAAAATGTGCCAATGTCCAAGGCTGCAGAGGGTGTTTTTCCTGAGAGTATGATGTTTGTCCAACAGTGCCTGTGCTGTACTTCCCTGCAGGAGTACTGGCCTGCAGGATGGGGAGAAAGAAAATGAAGGAAATAATCAAGTCTATGGGCCTGGACTTGGTGAATGGCTGTAGTGTGGATTCATATAAACTGCAGTGCTGGTACACCATTTATACAGCATCAGTATTTTTCACTGAAAAATTTTGCTACGCAACAGAGAAGTTTGTATGCCACTGCAGTATGGGTGGGCATCTCAGTGGGATTTTGGGGGGAAGATTTGTCTTGCAGCTGTGCACCTCAATGTGGGCACGTTTGGTCTGCCAATCATTATCTTCACACATACAGGGTGTTACAGGACATCAGAACTTGCTGTTTCATTAAACCTGACACTGTAGCATCACGTTTTGCCTTTCCATATACCAGCTGGAAAAGGAAAATATGTTTCCATGCTGGACTTTCTAGTGAGGAAAAGCAATGTAACACTTAGGAAGACAGTGAAATGATACCAACTCATGCCAGTTAAGGATCTGTTGCGTTGTTTCTGCATTTTGTTTTCTGCTCTTTCTTCCTCCAGTTTCCTAAGTACAAGCTTTCAGAAGATCTAACCCTAAATGATAAAGTTGTGCCCAAGATACCTGTAAGCAATTTCCATGGTTTCTCTTGTAGTTCTTTTTGGTCTGTTTTAGAAAGAGGAGGAATAATTTGAAATAACTGGAAAACATCTCAGTTTCACTGCATGGATGGCCTCATATATGCAGGGGAGGGGAAAGGGGAGGAACAGCAGGAGCGTGACCAGGTCCCATTGGAGGTGTGTGGTGGTGGTCTGATAGCCAGTGACCGACCTTGAGCAGTGACACCTCCCCAGACAGCTTGTGGGGGAGGAGGGACAGTGAAGGAGTGAAGGGGGAGGAAAAAAAAAAAAAAAAGCCCCACCAAGAATTTTATAAAAGTTAGTGATTAGAAGGACCCGGTCTCTTCGCCTGTGAACACCTCACCAGGAGCTTGTAGCAGCAGAGGCACTGCCCATAAACAAGTAAGTATAATAATTTAATTTCTAAACTGTAAAGCTGGTACATATATCAGCCGCTGAGACCTGGTATGTTTATCTACAGTGGGCAGTTGTTTTTGGTTTTAATTTTTTTGTTTCAGGAACAGCTTGTGAGAAATAAGCACTCAGCCATTCTGCAGTGGTCTTCCAAAGTGATCCATTTGCTGCTAATACTGGCTTCCTAACTTAGCTTAGTCACTCAGAACTCCTGGAGTGAGTGAGTGGATCTTTTGTCTAAGAGGACCAGAGCAATAACATACTTGCATTGCTTTCTGTCGCTTTGTGTTCGTTTTTGCTTGTGGTGTACATAAATTTCTGTTTTGCAAGGAGAACAGAGAATGACTGAGGAAGGCAGCTGGTCCTGACAGACAGAAGTGCAATTATGTGTGTTTGTCGTGCAGCTTCTTCTGAAGCATTAGTGCAGTGGTGTGGATAAGATTCTTTGGCAGGGGGGGTGTAAGGTCTGTAGTGCAGGAAAACAAAACCTGCTCTTGCATTAGGCTGTAACCTTTCAAGCTGTGAACAGCCAGAACAGGAAATTGCTCGACCAGCTCAAATCCTCACTGAGTCTGTGATCCTCCATCACTTTCTCAACTATCCCATGTGCTTACCCAACACTATTTAGCCCACCTGAGACTCTCACCACTGCTTCCCCCCAGCCTCCCCTGCTGGCAATACAAGACTTGAATTCTCATGCAAGTCTAACAGCAATTCTTTACCTTTTCTGAGAAAAGTCCAGCCCTGAAAGAGAAGTAGCTTCTCCCTAATAACACTTTCTTCTAAGTAACCATCTTCTTGCCACTTCAGCCACGTCTAGCCGTTCTGAGTTCTGTGCACTGACTGCAGAGGACAGATCTCTTGAGTACATAACCTCCTTTCATAGTTGCCAGGGAAATGAAACAGGGATAC
Source organism: Rhagologus leucostigma (assembly GCA_013397725.1). NCBI lineage: Eukaryota > Metazoa > Chordata > Aves > Passeriformes > Rhagologus > Rhagologus leucostigma. Next base: position 5,708 of record VZTD01001771.1, read on the forward strand.
ATTTGCTCAGGGCTTGAGTATAGCTCTAGGCTAACATAAGAATCAGGACAGGGAACTTCAGATCTGCAGGTCCACCTGGGACAGGATGTTGAATCAAGGTCTCTGGACAGAACATGAAGATGGTAAAAAAACTCGGAGAGCAAAATACACCCAAGCAATTTACCGTATATGCCCCAAAGGACCTATGGAGATGGTGACGTTAGTATGTCAATCAAAAACATCTGCCAGTTTTTCTAGGTGACAGAAGTCTGAGTATCTCTTTTTGTCCCATACCCTTGAGAGTTTTTAGAACCCAGAAATGAAAACATTTTACTAACCCAAAACCTTCATCTCGGTGAAAAGATGATGGGAGAAACATCCTGTTCTTTCCTGAGAGCTCCTTCATACCTACCGGAGGCACCACTTCCACCTCGAGCCCCTAAAGCAGGTACTCACAGAGAGTCACAGGGTAATTCAGGCTGAAAGCGACACAGGAGGTCTGTAATCCGACCCAAAGCAGGGTTAGACACAAGGTCAGACCAAGGTGCTCAGGGCTTTATTCCGGCGTGTCTTGGCAACCTCCAAGGATGGAGACATTGCAGCCTTTTTTGTCAATCTGTTACATTTCTTGGCTGTCCTAACAGTGAAAAAAAATTCTTCACCTCCAGTCTGAATCTCCTTAGTTTCAGCATGAGCCTGTTGTCTCTCACTGTGCCATCACAGCCTCTGTGAAGAGCCCAGCTCTGCCTCTTCGATCACACTCTGTAGGTACTGACGACTGCTGAGAGGTGCCCCTGAAGCCATCGCTGCTTGCGGCTGAACTAAACCCAGCTCTGCAGACTTCTCCTCGCAGAGCAAGTGCTGCAGCCACTGACCTTCTCGGCAGCATCTGCTGAACTAACTCACTTCAGTCTGTCAGTATTTTTCCTGTACTGCAGGGGCCCAACACTGGACTCAGGACCCAGATGTTATCCACTGAGCGTGGAGCCAAGGGGGATAACCCCTGTTCTCTGCTGCCTCTCCGGGCCAGACCCCTGCTCACACAGGTTCTTGGGCCCTTGCTGCTGGCCCCTGGTCAGCTCGCTGCCTGACAGGGCCTTAGGCCATCCTCAAAGAGCTGTTCCCTCATCCCACTAGTCCTGGGGGAATGGCTGCCAGGGCTCTGCACCCCAGACAGCATGGTGCTCCTGTTGGCCTCTTCCCACCCCTACGTCCAGGCTCCTCTGGATGGCTGCCCATCAATCAGGCATATCAAGCAGTCCTGCCAGCTGTGTGTCTTCTGCCAACTAGATAAGAATGTGCCCCATCAGCAGGACGGGGCCAGGCTTGCCCAGCCGTTCATACCCATCTGTTTTCCCCACACCCAAGGAACCAGACTTATTTGGAAACAGCTTTTTAACGGAGCTTCACAGAGTAGTGAGGCCAGTAACCACAGATATCCACTGCAGTGAGAATATAAGGTGCCTAACTCATTATGTGTCTGCCTCTTCTAAGCATACAAGTGTAAAAGGGAAGTAAATTCAGTCAGGCCAACACTGCGCCTCCAGGCAATAGGCTAAATTTTGGAATAATTTTCATTGTCCCTACCAACCGTATTGATCTGTTCATATATTCAGCTTCTTCTTCTTCAAACCCTGTTCTTCGGAAGCAGAATCTCTTGCGTGCAGAGTTTGTATTGCTGACTGTCAGAGATGGTGCTGAAGGGCTGTGTTTACTAGTAATTGAACAGGAAAAAGCTACATGTGTGGGATACAAACTGTAGTTTAAAACTTTGGTCCTGCACTTCTGGAACCAATTTTATAAAAGAAGGCAGTGAAGAGACTCAAGAGAAAAACTCAGAGATTCTGATCCAGTCTTTTCCCATCTGCAAACCGGGACTCAGGTGAGATTTTATGTAAGATTAGAAGATGCCAGTCACCTGAGGTGGTTGGAAAGCATAGACGCCAGTGACGTGTTAAAGTTTCTAAGATGATTGGAAGCGAAATGTGACACTGTTCCTTCTGCTATTCATCTTGACTCTGCTCTTTGGTTCTCACTATTGATATTAACAGGATGCAGTGCTTGTGCTGCCATCACATATTTCCCCTCAGCCCTTCTTCCTTTATGGTAGCTGAGAAAAACACGAGATTTCAGCATTATGGTATTTACTTTTACTGTCCCCTATCCCCACACCCCCACCTCCTGCTGGCCACAGGCTGGGGGCTGAACAAAGAAATTTGTTTGCTTAAGGAGCTGTTGAAGCCTAACAAGCACTCCAGGTAGCTACAAAGCTGGGGGGTTTGTGCAGTTTTACTCTTTTGAGGGTTTTTTTTAATTCTACTTTAAAAAAATATTATATAAGCAGATACTACAGAGAGAATGCGTTGTATTCATACAATGTAAAATCAATGTGAAATCACTTGTGCTTATGACACCTAGCACACAGCCTGAAATGGGTAAATAAAAATTAAGTTTCTTGAAAAATCTTAATGGTGGGACAACTCTCAGTTACTGTTACTGAGATCAGAGTTCATTAGAACTTTTTTCTTCCTGGAAAAGTTGTCAAATTAAACAGATAAATCAGAATAAGACAAACAGGCTTTGTTCTTGGAAGACTGAAATGAGCTGTGCAGCTCTGGCAGCCCGCGCCCAACTTTCTTCTCAGGAGCTGTGAGGTGACATATCCAGCTCTTTAAGAGGGAGCATTAACGCTTCTGTGGGTGTGCTGAGAGCTCACTCTTTACAAGGCAGCTGTATGAAATGTTACTGAAGTGTAAGGCTTCTGCACTCCTCTTCTGCCTGCTCCCCTGCTTGGAGCAGGACCTTACAGCAGAGACACCCTTGCAGACATGAATGCAGACATGAAGATTCTCAGAGTTTACGATTCTCATGAAAGAATCACAGAAAAATAAAATCCTAAATCAAGGGTACTAGAACATTCCGCACCTTTGAGCTATTATAAGGTTTGCAGTTGTTCTTTTGCCCTCATTTCTTCACCATTTCAGCTAGAAACACTGGGCCTTTTATTCATCCGTGTAGCTCAGCAGGGTAGCTGGGAACCACTCACCATGGCCCTAAAGATCATTTTGAGGAGATTTTGGGCAAATCTCCACCTGCTCCTTCACACTCAATAAGATACTTGCATAAAAACTGGAACTAATTTGCTGTCTTCCAATTCATCACCCTGAAACTACACTTTGTTGTTTCAGTCTCTCTGTGAGTACTCACTTGGAACAGCATTATTCACTGAAAACCCGTATTTCTGTACTTTGAAAATTTGCCTTGCAGGCTGGTTTTGAGTGATAAGTGTCTCCTTGATATCTTTAGGCAAACACTGGGAACAAGTAAGATAGAGCAGACATTAGTCTCATCGTTTATTGCATTGCTGGAAAGAAAGTGTGCCCATCATAACATGACTGGAACAACTGGTGATCTTGCAGTCCAGACAGCTGGATTCAAGGTTACCTGGATACACCTCCTGGTGCTGTAACACAGCTCCAAACTGCAAGTCTAAAATCCCACCCCTGATTTAGCAATTCATTAGCTTTGACCTTGGACAAGATCATATTCTTGCCAGAGCACAATCTTCCAGTCTTCTCCACAGAGACTCTGAACTACTGGGGTGATCCCTTATCATTTTGCATAACCACTTATTTAACAGTAGTGTGGTTTTAACTGAGGTGCTCATCACCAAGCTTTTATACAGTAATCACAATAACAAGCCAGTTTCCTCTTTCTAAGACATACCCAACACAGCAGGTGAGGAATAAGGAGAGTTGTAGGTGAACTTAAGTAGCTATGCAGCATAAACCACAGATTTTCAAATTCTTCTGGGTGAGCTGAAAAGGCCAAGAGCTGGGCATGATGGAGCTGTGATCACCACAGTAGAAGGATGGTTCCCAAAGTTCTGGCCACAGCCTGGCATATAGAGAGAGGGGTTCAGCTAAGCCTGTTTCAGCAGGACCACAGCAAGAAGGCATTTCAGCCCTCTGAAAAGCAGGGAACTTCCCCAGTTTCACGCAGTCTTCATCCTGCGCTCCTTCAACCTCCCTTTAGACCTAAAATGACTCACTCTGTGGTAAGCTGCATGTCAGAAATTCCAGTCTCAGCTCAAAAAGAGGTAAAGCACACATCTGGACACTGCATCTGACTGGTTTGTACTGGCAGACAATGCCACCCAAATCTTGCAGGATAACATTATCAGTACCAAAGTACCTTCAGCTATAAATCAGGGGCATGAATTTATAGCTGTTACCATACTCTGATGGCATCACTGCCAGAAAATCTTGGCACCATTTGACATGCTGTACAGAACTCTGTACCCTATCATGAGCAGCAGACAGACTCTTTATTGTTCCTCCCCATTATGCCCTTCAGCAGAGAGGATAAGACAAGGATTCTCTGGCAACACAGCATCTGCGTGCACGGAAATAAGAAGTTGGACTTGGCTCCCTACATGCTTATATAGGGAGGAATATTTTCTGGCCATCTCTGATGAAATGGGAAGTGGCATGTTCTCACTCCTCTCTCAGGCAGAGTTTGGGCGTAGAAAATGCAAACACTGTCCAGAGGCCTGCCCTTTTGGAGGAAAACGTGATATTTTAGATCTTTTATGTTGTTTTTAATCAATCACCTTCTGGATTTACCACCCACTGATAAAAACACAGGTGTTGCTTTAACTATTCCATACGACAAACTGAAGGAAGAGAGTTTTTCTGTTTCAGACTTACAGGCTTATACACTTAAGAAAGTAACTTGGACTATTCAGATGATCAGAGAAACCGTAATTTAATGCCATGTAACCAAAACTTTAATAAGACCAAAAATTTTGTCGTATCAAGACAGAACCCAGATTTCAGGTGCTGGGTATTTTCAGCTGGTAAGCCTCTGCCACAGATGAAAAGATAGAAGTGAGGGGTGAATTCTTCTAAGGGCCCAGGTCTTCTGCAGAGGAAGCAATGCACTACGGTTTTGAAAGTAGCCATAAGGAGGAGAATTACAAACCAAGGCAAAAGGTGGATGGAACCCAACACAGCAGCAAATACTGCCAACAGAGGCAGGAAACAGAAGAGGAGCAGTGTTAGGAAATGTGTAAAGGTAAGCAGTGGAATAACTGGTATTCAACTGATGGGAACCAAAAAGTCTTCAGAGTCAGCATTTTTGCATACTTGTTACTTGGGGCATGTTTTTAAGACAGACTGATCTCTTATTTTCTGAGCAAATCCGGGTAAAATGCAGAGTCTTTCCCACTTTGGTTCTAGAAGGATGTGGCAGGATGTGTCTCCACATTTCTCTCTAGTTTTTCCAGACACACCAAACCTAGAAGAACTCGAATGGATTTCTGGTTGTATGCCTATGATAACACAGACCAGACAAGCACCAAGAGGCCTGCACTGGGAACACCCGAGTGGTGTCGCTGGTTCACAGTCTCCTCCGGCTTGTAACAGTGATTCTCTCCCACAGATAAGTCAACATGACTCACCAGTTCCCAGCGCTGTCTCCAGAGCAGAAGAAAGCTCTTTCAGACATTGCTCAGCGGATTGTGGCTTCAGGAAAGGGGATCCTAGCTGCAGATGAATCAGTGGGTGAGTTCTGGGCATAAATCAGTTAGCAGTACCCAAGAAGTTTCTTCCTTTCAGTTTTGCTCCATGTTTCAAATCAGTGGAGTAGATGAAAAACACTTAGAAACTGTTGTCTGAGCAGAAACAATTCAGCCAGGCAGGGCTGCAGCTATAAAAACAAAAGCTTACAAACTATGGGTTGAGAAGGGAAGCTCTGAACTGAAGCCCCAGTTCATTACTACTTACTGGGACCAGGAGGCCAGCCAAGCCTAGAACCTCTTTGTCTGGCTTTGTCCACCTCACTAGGTACCATGGGGAACAGGCTGCAGAGGATCAACGTGGAGAACACGGAGGAGAACCGCCGAGCTTTTAGAGAGATCCTCTTCTCTTCGGACACTTCCATCAACCAGAGCATTGGGGGAGTGATCCTTTTCCATGAGACCCTTTATCAAAAAGACAGCAATGGAAAGCCATTCCCAGCGCTCATCAAGGAAAAAGGCATTGTGGTGGGAATTAAGGTGGGTATCTGTACGTGCCTGTCTGGCACCATAATCCAAACCCAGCTTCCAGACAAAATTATATTTGGGGCTGCATTCTCTCCTGAAAAGCACTTCCCCCCTACTTTTTGTCCTTGGTTTTAAAATTCTCTGCACTGCTTTTGTGCAACTAACTAGAGGCACATTTGCACTAGATGCTGGAACTTTTCATAACACCAACTCCCATCTACTCACCATTAACTGCAAATAAGTCTCTCCATGCAGTAACCTAAATCCAATTCTTTCCACACCTGACAGAGTTCTTGAGCCATTCCCTGCAGGCATCTACATACACACTGCCCTTCCTCTTACCCACTTCACTCCTTTTTCTTCCCCTTTGCTCCAACATTTCCTTCCTTTGCACCCTGAGCATGTTAAGGTCCATACCCTACTCATAGTCAGCCTTCAAAGGCAGACTAGACATGGATAGAAAATAAGAATTAGACTGAGTCCCACCTTTCTGTAACCCTTCCTGTTTTGTTGACCTCCACAGCTGGATAAAGGCACAGCACCTCTAGCAGGAACAAACGGAGAAACCACCATCCAAGGTAAGGAGAGATCTAAGGAGCCTAAGCTAAGGCCCATGCAGCAAAAGCCATAGGGTGACTCACCTGAGACACAGCCTTGGCTGGGGTCACGGTACTTTCCAGAGCTCTGTGCTGAAGAGCAGCTCTCAGTGAAGCATCGTTCTCCCTCTGCAGGGCTGGATGGCCTGGCTGAACGCTGTGCCCAGTACAAGAAAGACGGTGCTGACTTTGCCAAGTGGCGTGCAGTGCTGAAGATCACCAGCACAACACCCTCTCAACTTGCCATCCAGGAGAACGCCAACACATTGGCACGCTATGCCAGCATCTGCCAGCAGGTACCACCCCTCCAGAAACCTTTCCTGAGAGGCTGCTGCCCCTTCTCACTGTTCCCTGTGGTAACACGCTGGGTAGCTCGAAAGGAGAATCCCTGTGAGGGTTTTGGAGAGGACAGGGAGGAAGGGCAGCACAGCACGAAGGAATACCACCAAAGTCAGGGCAAACAACAAGAACAGTTTTACTTCCATAGCCCTAAAGAATCCTCTGTCTTTCTTTTCCTAGCATGGCTTGGTGCCCATCGTGGAGCCAGAAATCCTGCCTGATGGAGACCATGATCTCCAGCGCTGTCAGTATGTCACAGAGAAGGTAAGAGATTCCTCCCTCTGTCCTCCCCCTCACTAATCAGCAGCTACACTTTGTGCAGTTTGTGCTCACAGATCTCAAAGAGATTTGACCAAAAATGTACTTCATAACTGCATCACAAAAATGAGCTGCTCCTAAGGCAAATAACAAACTAATAGGAAATCGAAGAGTATTTTCCATGCCTTTGGATTTTTACTTCAATGACAATATAAGCGTTCTCAATCTCAAAGAGAGGTATCAGGACCAAACCCAGTTACCTCAATTTCAGCACCTCAGTTTGCAGGGACAAATCTCGTAAATATGAAGAGTTGTATCCTGGTCATCTCAAAAGCAGTGGGGTCTCCACAACTGCAACCCCTGGGATAAATTTCATGAGAAAGCAAAATTCAATTTGATCTTGCTGCAGTACCAAAGAATAAGCTGTCTTTCCACGGCAGGCTGAAGTGAAGATCTGAGCAGAGGTCTGTACTCAGTTCTCCTGTTTTCAAGGTTCTGGCTGCTGTCTACAAGGCCTTGAATGATCACCACGTGTACCTGGAAGGGACACTGCTGAAACCCAACATGGTGACGGCTGGGCATTCCTGCTCCAAGAAGTACACCCCTCAGGATATAGCCATAGCAACTGTCACTACTCTCCTCCGCACCGTTCCTGCTGCTGTTCCTGGTGATTCCTGGTTCATTCCTATCTCTTCATTCCCACTCTCTCTCCTACCTCTGACATGTCTGCTCCTCTGGCACATAAAAGTCAAGGACTGAGGTAGCTGGAACACTGTTTCTAAGCCTCAAAACCTCTTTCTTGCAGGAATCTGCTTCCTGTCTGGAGGTCAGAGTGAAGAGGAGGCTTCTGTCAACCTGAACGCCATGAATCAGTCCCCTCTGCCTAGGCCTTGGAAACTGACCTTTTCCTACGGGAGAGCCCTGCAAGCCTCTGCCCTGGCTGCGTGGTTGGGCAAAACCGAGAACAAGAAGGCTGCGCAGGACGCCTTCCGCAAGCGGGCACAGGTATGAGGCCTCCCCCAGGGCACACAGAAGAGCTACTCTCCGTGAAGGGACACATGTTGTCACCTTCCTAAGGCTCCTCTTGATCCCAGCCCTCCTGGCATTTCATGTTCACCAGGGGTGTTACTCCGTTATTTCTGCCTTGCTGGTTGTTCTTTACACACCTGCCTTTCTTACTCCATGCTGATTGTTTCCCCCTCTTTTCTTTTTTTCCTTTTTCAGATTAACAGTTTGGCTTGCAGGGGACAGTATGTCATGTCTGGGAAGACTGACACAGCTGCCACGCAGTCACTGTTCACTGCCAGCTACACCTACTGAAAGCACAGGAACCTTCCTTCCTCCTGTCTCTTCTCACACATGGTAGAAGATGTTCAGAAATGAAAGAAAAACATAGAAATCTAATTTCCCTTACCCTGCACCAAACTGGAGATAAAATGGATTAGCTTCCTCTCCACCCTTCACTCCCGCAGTTTACCAAGGGGATATTCTTGTTTCATTTGCACATTCCAAGGAAAGGGAATTCTTTCCAAACAACAGCTGCCAATGAATCATGAACCCGCTCTCCCTCAGTTTGAAACTCAGTCCCTGGAATAGCCGGCAGATTCAGTAGTTCCCTAGCAATTCAAATAGCTACCCTTGTCCATTACCACATTTTGCAGCCACGATCCTGAATTATAAAACCTGACTGTGTATTCAATCATGTCAATAAAACAGTAATTGAAAACTAATCTCTACCTCACAATTCTTTTTGTTTCGTGTGAACTTTACAGCATCTTTCACACATCTGTGGTTTTCAGTAGTCCTTGCAAAGATTAAACCACAAAGTGTTACAGCTGGTGAGCTTGGGAAACTCTGAGGATGTCAAAGGGAAATAACCCAGTCGTGACACAGCTGGAGAGGTTAATCCTGCCCACAAGTCTGGTAGACATTAAAACACTTGGGAGATTTACACAGCAAGCAGTGCTCGGGACTCAGGCCACAGATAAACAACACTACCCTCAGAAGCATCTCTGGATGAACCATCACTCTGAGACGAGGCTCCTACACACGGTGCTAGGGTTGCACAGGTTGAGTCAGGGCTGCCCTTACAAACCACCTTGACAGTGGCGTTTTCCACAATAATTAACAGAAAGCATGCAGGAGGGCATCTTGGCCTACCCGCTGCGTAGCTTGAATAATGAGGCTGATGTTGCAGACCAGCGGTCTGACCTCTGGCTCGTTGCTGTGTCTCTGTTAAAGGCCTAAGCTTTGTTAGCTAAAGCACAGTCAGACAGGCGTCATGAAAAAAAGGCATAAACGGCAAAACCAGCAGGCCTAAGGTTATGTAAGAATGTTTACCTGGCTACGTGCTGCACCAATCAACTCATGAGGCCTTGGAGCAGCCCCCTAAACAGACAGGGCCAGGCGACCCAGAGCACCTCACGGCCTTTCAGGGTCATCCCTCTCTGCTGGCTGCTCCTCCTGGCCACAGGCACTCGCTGCTGCTGCCAACAAATACAGGGAAAACAGGCAAAATCACTGCCCTGTATCCACCTCCTCATGTCCTCTGCCTCAGTGTGTCACAGAGGCAATAAATAAATAGCCAAAAATCCTTCATGTGGATCCAGTCACTGCATAATCAAGGCTTGAATTTAGTCTCTCCTGAAAATGAACGAAGAGCAAGTGATTTGCCAAAAAACACTCCAGAGGCCAATGCTGGCGTCAGGAGTAACACCTCTTTCCTGGATCAGCTGTGGTCCTCTGGGTCTCCATGTACCTGAGTTCAGTGAAACCTCTGCTCCTGATGAGCAGCATCCTACTGATACTCTTGATCTAAGATCAGTCTCAGAATTGTCTGCATCGGAAATGACCTTAAAAATCTTTTTTTTTCCTAACCCATCCAGTTCCCCTGCATGGCAGGGACAGCTTCCACTATCCCAGGTTGCTCAGAGCCCTGTCCAACCTGGCCTTCAACACTTCCAGGGATGGGGCACCCACAGCTTCTCTAGCCAACCTGTGCCAGGGCCTCACTGCCCTCACAGCAAAGAATTTATTCCAAATATCTACTCTTCCCTTTTCTAGTTTAAAACCATCTCCCCTTGTCCTGTCGCTCTCTGTCTGTGTAGAAAGCCCCTCTCCCTCTTTTTTATAAGCCACTATCAGCACCACGATTACCAAAACGTTTCTCTATTTATAAATTTTAGTAAACAAAGGAATTAATGTTCATTGACTACAAGTTACCTAGTTTTCATAATAATTAGCATTCTGTCTGCTGTTGGGTAACGATCCTCTCACTTCTCATGCTAATTATTCTGCATGCTCAGTCTTTCTGCTCTTTTCAGTCAGTGCTTTCTTGAGCGGGTGGCCGCCAGCTGCCCCTGCTGGAATTACCTTTTCCCCTGCCGGAATTACCTTTTCCCCTGCCGGACCTGATTCAGCACAGTTGCTGCGTTGGCTTTATTAGTTTGTTCCTTGTCTTGGGGGTTCTGCCAAGTATCCTTGTGCCCGTAAATTCTGCATTTTTTGTGCCCACCGTCAGTGGTCCATCCTTCTTCCCAAGCCTTTCAAACTCCCCCTAGCTCGGAGATCACTGAAGCCTGTCAAGCCCTGCACCTCAACAAGGCAATTCTGCCAACAGTAATTTGTCTTTCCAACACCTGGATATCACTTAGAGCTTCTTGGCTACTTTCTGTCACACGGAGAAAATCTCCCTTCCTGCCGATTAGGCCTGAAAGCACACAAAGGCCAAACATCAAAGAACACTTTTTCCTAAGGAAATTTCCACGCATTCCGTTTCCCAGCAAGGGGCCGGCTTGAGGGGACGGACTACCTTTCCCGTGAGGGTTTGCGGGGCGCGCCGGAAATGCGTCATCCGCGGTGGCCGCGGGAAGGCGCCCGGCGCGCCTCCAGCATGGCGGCGGTGCGGGC
>VZTD01001771.1:17309-98867 GCA_013397725.1 Rhagologus leucostigma
CACTTGGGGAAAGCCAAACCCTGCCTGTGCACTTCTGTTTCTCATGGATAATGGACCTGCTGTGTCCATGGGATGTGTGAACTGTCTGGATTGAGTCTGGTTTAAATCACCATGAATACAAATGCGCTCTGACTCTGTCTCGAGTAGCCCAGAGGCTGAAAATGTTTCTGTTCTGGTGCCAGCAGGAAGGAGGAAAAAGAAGTGGAAGCAGGCAGAGCAGTTCCTGAGGAGGAGGAGAGGACTGAGCCCAGCCTCATCTGCCCCCCGCCACGCAGACGGAGTTACCTCCCTCCCGAGGACCTGCAGAGCTGCCTCGAGTCCCACGTCAGGGAGGTCTTTGGGCCATCCGTCCCCGAGGACTGGCAGCAGACTCCCCTGAGGGAGAACAGGCTGAAGCATCGCCTGCTGGCCCAGCTGGCAGCAGAGCTGGGACACGCTGTCCCCAACTCCCAGCTGCACCAGATGCGTCACGCCGGGGACGTGCTGGGTTTCTATCGCACCCCCGTGAAGGACGGGACCAAGTTCGATGAACTCGCGGCCGCAGAGCTGCCCCCGAACCTGAAAATCATCTGGCAGCAGTGAGTCCCCCCACGGAGCGTCCCCGTGCCTGGCTTGTGCTGCAGGGCAGCAGCAGACCCTCTCGATGGGGTGAGGTCTGTGAATTTCACGAATAAAGGTTCGCTGAAATCTCTTCCCTCAGTAATGGTGAAGTCTCCAACAGCCCTATAAAATCAGCTGCCATCGAGGCATCTTGTTGAGTTTTCCAGTGTCTGTTAAGAGACCCGTTTTTTAAGTTCTTTGGATGTTAGTTTTTCTTACGTGTTGGCTATGTGTTTAGCTCTTCTTCCTGTCTAACTGATAATGCAGGTCTGCTTTTAATCAGAGGATGCAAGCAGTGAAGTCAAGAAAATAAAAAGCAGGAGTACAAGAAAATAAATGCAACAGTCTGAGAAATGCATGGAACTTTATGAGTGTTTTCTGTGAAACAGGATGTTTCCACTGAGGTTGGGAGCCTGCATATGTGATCTTTCTGGGAATAATCCAGACATGTCCTGGTTATACCCCTCTGTGCCCTGAACCCTTGCTCCCCTGGTTTCTTTCAGCGTGCAGATGCGTGAAGCACACTTAGGCACTGCTGCTTTTGGGTTTTACGGTGCTCAGTTTCTTCACTGAGCAAACTTCTCAAGTGCTGCTTTCTTCTCAAAAGCTTTGAAGAAACTGAAGGAACCCTTTCTTTTCTCCTTTTGACTCTTGGAGGAATTACAGAGTAGTGTAAGTGTACACCTGCATGTTCCACTGCAGGGTGAGCTGGGGTGAGTGAGCGTGGAAGGCTGAATATTCACAAATCCTTCCCCTGTAGCTTACGGGAAGCCACAGTTTGACAAATGGCTGACTCTGTTTCTGATGGGAAGACATGATTTCATGAAGAAATAACTTCCAATCCATTGCTCCCACATAGCCTTTGAAGCCAACAAGTTGACAGAGATACTTGCACCTCCTTGTTTCCTCTAAACACTCATTATCTAGGAGAACACTTTCAGTGGTAGGTGGACTTTGTGCTCATTGCCCCTTCTGTGTCTCTCCCAGGATGTAACTTTGATAGCTCATGTAATGTGATCGGAACAGAGGGAAAAGCTGTACTGGGAATTAGGACAGGCAAGAAGGGAGCTCGACAGCTTGTCTGGCGTTTCGCTGCGTCTGAGTTGAATCAAATTGCCGTTTCCCTGATCTCAGACATATCAGTCCCTTGGAAGTGCAGACCTCGTGCTTCCATCAGCACAGGAAGCTGCAGGGACTGGAGTACCAGAGAAGAGGATCAGACACGGGCACTGGAGATGCAAAACATCTAACTGCTTGTAAAAAGCTGAAAAAGCAGAAATCTGGAACGACATCAAAAGTCTTGCACACAGTGCCTGTGCTGTGGAAGGGCAAGGCTTCTAGGTGTTTAACCACTTTTTTATCCATGAGGTTTCAAAAGTTTGTCACTTCAATTGAATTAAATTATAAATGAATACATAAACAAAAGCCCTGCCCATACATCTTTCTTTGTTTTAGGCCAAAGCAGTGGTAAGGATCAGAAGAAAGTGTGAAGAAGCCAGATTCGGAGGGTGTTTCTAATCAAAATGATTCAGAACAGATTTTTCCCTCTGGAATTTTGATTACAGCTGTAGTGAGGGACCCAGAACACTTCTCAAAGGCTCCTCATGGTTACAGAAAGCATGGCCCAAGTCTGATCCTTACATTCCCAAGCCAGCAGCAGACGTCAGTAGAGTCGGAAGAAGGAAGAAACACCACAAGACCAGACACAGACATTCCATATTTTCTTTGTGTCACAGGCAAATGAAAGACTGGCTCATGTGTTTGCTTTTTTGATAGTTTTTTCTTTTTGCTTCTGTTTTGGAAAAAATATACAAAAAAAAGCCAAGAAGAACCAACATGGAAATGTGAGGTAAACATTCCAGTAAAAGTACAGAGGCTCCATTCTTTAAAGGAGACACACAGCAGTTATCACCATGCTAGAAGAATGAGATGCAGGAAAATCCTAGAAACAGTGAAAAATCATTTAATGAAGCCTTTGCCCTAGTTCTAGCCATTGTAAATGGGCTTTCTTTTTGTTGTTCTCATCCCCAACCCATACTTAATTGTGTTTATAATGCTTAGACAAAGTTGTCAAATTGTAAAATAGCAGTTTTGATACAAATTCTGTATGGCAGAATTTACAAAAAAAATGCAGTCTGCTACTACAGACTCAGCTTTCTTTCTCTTTCTTTCTTTCTTTCTTTCTTTCTTTCTTTCTTTCTTTCTTTCTTTTTCTTTCTGTCTGTGTTGTCTCTCTTGTCTTTCTGTCTTTTTGTTTGTTTGCTTTTTTTGCTTGGTTGGTTGGTTTTGTGGGTTTTTTTGTTTGGTTCGTTTTTTTTTTGTTTTTTGTTTTGTTCTGTTTTTGACTTTTCAAAGCCCCTCAGGAAAAAAATACATTTTGGGCGGCCAAACTGGCTTCTTGGCTATGCCAATCTGAATGCCAAGGAATGCTGCCCCAGTGAAGGAGTGGTGTCGCTTTTCCTTTGCAGCGGTGTCACTAGTTACCCCACAAATCTATGATGAAGTGATGGAACACTTAAGAGCGCAGCCTCAGCCCCACAGTGGTGGCTGTATATCCCCATAGTCAATTCCTGAAGCCAGGTTTCACTGGGAGCTTCAGCTGGGCCTCGGGGAGGAATGAGGATCTAGGGAGATGATATAGTCAGCTCACATGCTATCAGCTACTACTATAAATTTTGACGTCCAGTCTGTCTATACTGCAGACCAAAGATGTTGTTTTAGTTTTTCTTCAATAACTGGCACCATCACCCACACCAGAACAATCAGGCTTTGATTCAGTGAGGTGCTTAAGGACATGCTTCTAGTCTGGAAACTGGGTGGTAACTGAAGTCCATTAATTCCTAGGGAGCACTTAAGTAGCTCAATGAATCAAGGGTGGATTTTTGCTTCTCGTTTATAGTACCATTCAGGTTAGATTCCTGACCACCAGTATTTTAATATGAATTAAATATATGTAATTACTTCAGATCCATGCTGAGTTTACTCAGGTGAGAATCTGACCCAGCACTTCTTATGGTAAGAAAAGGTAAAAGTGAATTTTTTTTCCCCCCAAGATATATAAATTCAAAACTGAGAAGAAAAAAAATTGTGTACAAATATCACATAACAACATCAACAATTCCATAGATGTAGTTCCTCAGTGCACACTTTAAACAAGAAAAGGTTTTTTTTTTGTTCTTTTTCCGTTTTGCTTTTAAAGTCTGGCATAATAATATTAAAGCTGACAAAAAATCAGGGCAAGCTACATCACTTCCTCATACAAAAAAAGTACAAAACATTAGCCTCTAACTAGACATAACATAATACTGGTCATCACAGTTAGACATTTAGTAACTGTGTGTCTTGGAGTATTTTACTGGAGGGTAATAAAAAATAGCTGCAGCTGCTGATCTCCCATCTCAGGTTACTTCAGTCATAGAGGCAGAGTGGTTCTGCAAAGAGGAAAAGGCGAACACATGAGTGTTGGTCTCCAGCAGTCTGGCACTGACATACCCTAGTGTGCAAAAGCAGTGGGAGAAACCCTCGCTCTTAAAACCCGCGTTGTAGATGTACGGTCATTAATTATAATGTAAGAAAATTAATCTTGTTGATTTCTAGTGGACATCAACAGTTATAAAGTCTAGTCCCTACCTGCACTTCACAGTCCAGTAGCTATAAGCAGCTGACTGGACAAAATTTTTCGCACAGCCCATGAATATTTTCAGCTGCTCAGCCCTTCTGTCATACACAACACGATGTGGGTACATAAGCAGCACTTAGTTTCTGGACTATAAACCCATCGAGAGACCATCTAATGCACACGGTTCTGCAGATTTAGTGGAAAGTCTTCCAGTAAATCTCTGCCTAATCAAAATTGACTCTTCAATTAAGCCAAGTATTTCCGGACATTACAGGCGGTGGTTTTACTTTTTTTTTTTTTTAATTCCTCTTTTCAGTTTATTTCACTAATAGTTCAACAAAAGTTGCTATTGATCTTGCCACGAGTCACGTGTAGAGAAATGACAGGCCATCTAATAAAGGAAGTTCAATTTAAAGAACAAATAAATTGCACCAGTGTATTTCAGATAACTACAGTTTCTCCTTGTTCCCAGCATTCTTGGCAGGTTGCATTTACTCGTCTGTTTTGAAAGGACTGGGTATGATGCGGTTATGCCAACACAAGCCATTTGAAGTTAGTGGTTTTAACAGAAACACCATCAATATTGATGTTCCCACTAGTTATTTTTTGCAGGCTTGAAAGAATGCTATTAATTTCCCTTCTGATGACTTAGAGATAGAAAAAATATATGATTTCTTCTTATTATAAAAGATACTGAACAGTCATAAGGATAAAAAACCTAATCTCTGTAATATTTTTCAGGAGGACAGAATGGTTTCTCCTCAGGAAAGAGTAAATCCTTAATATATCCCAAAAGTTTTCTGGAATGTAATTAGGCAGAATTATTTTTACTTTTCTCTCAGTTTTCTATTCTTGTAAGCAAAAGTTTGTGAGGCATGTGGAATCCTACTTCTTTAGCTGTGGATGTGTGTGGGGGCAGAAGATCTACAGTATTTGGCAGTTTCAGGGATAAATGCCTTAAAACAAACTCTGCCCTGATGCAGATTCACTCTGTTCGATGGGCTTGAAGTGAGGCATGTGTAGTTAGGTACAAAACTACTTTTTACTCTGCTGCAACAGAAAATATGCTTGGTGATGGTCTGGGTAAGAGGATTTACAATACCTGTGCACTCAGTGTCTCCAGAGGACTTTCCACTCTTGGAAAAGCCATTAGTGGCATTCCTCGTGGGTCTTCAGGCTTCGGTTTAGAAGGAGCTGCATGACTGCCCTTAAAGTTATGGACAACACATATCCCCTGTGTAATGCAGAAAAAAAACAGAGTGAGGTCAGTGTGTTCCATCCCCAGGAAAAACCTGGAGGGGGAGTTACCATGGGGGTACAACTGCCAGTTTTTGCAAAGAATTTAACCTGGATTTGGGTTGGAGGCATCATCTGTCTCAGCCTTGGGCCTGTAGCGTGCTTACCGACACGGCTGGGCGGGATGGACTGCCTTGGTGATGAACCATTCTCAGCCTTCTTATATTTTACATTTGACACAGGAGAAACCCAGTGTATGGTTTATCATCCCAGACCCACAGACTACCCGAACGACGCCCTTTACTGGCCTAACACTCCCTTCCGACTCTGTCACTTCCAAACAGTGAACGCAGCTCTGTGGATGGCCGAATCTCCCTCACATCTAGATGACACCATTTAGCACCATTCCTGCGCGCTTCCAGCACCGCTGCTGTGGTGTTTATCCCACAAACCCCTCCCTCATGCATGACCAGACTCACAGCACCCACATGGTGGTGGTGATGCCAGTTAAGAGCAACCACGCATGGCAAGTGTGTGGCTTGAGGACACGGGGAAAAAAAAAAGTACACAGGAGCTGGCACCTGTGCTGGTGGAGTGATTCCTGCAGCCAGCTCCTTGCTGGCTGTTCCCCTTCACTGCCACAGATCCGAAAAAGAAGCAGGCTGCAGCCCAGGTGGGTCCTGTGCCAGCAGGATCTGTGCCAGGGACCTGACAGCACCCCTCAGGGGAGACCCCTTCCACCACTCTGAAATTCAGCTTGTGACACTTGCAGAGTGCCAGAAGGTCTGCAAGGCCGAAATGCAGCTGGGGACAGGCTGTCACTGCCACCAACAGGTACTGGGAGCACAGACCCATTGTCCTGGCCTGATAGATGGGGCAACTGCCTCTGAAATTGCATGGGAAAGATTTGAAGTGCCCTTCCCAGTGGGAACCAGACAAATTATTCACATTAAAATCAAGGAGATTCAGGTCAGAGGCTGTAGACATATTTTTATCTGAAGAGACCACAGGAGTAAACGACACTTGAAGGTTTGTTGTTGTTGCTGTTCTAAGTACAGAATAGAAAAAAAAATCAGTGACAGGACAATAGAGATTTAAGGGATCTTTGAAACCTAATCCCTCCTGATTACAGGGATAAAGTGTCTGTTGCTATGCAGTGGATAGTTTTTGAAGCACATTTTGATTAAATGGAGCGAGGCACATTTCTTGGTAATAGTGAGAATGACCTGGACTGCTTGCTGTGTGAGCAAATCCTCAGCAAGAGACCTCTCACCAAACAAAACACTTGAACCACACAGCCCACGGGAGAGCCAGTTACACTCAAGAGTCTGGAGAGATGCTCTTCCTAGTTCTGTGGGAAGGCCTTTGATATATTTCAATATGTTTGGTTATCCTATGAGGGGGTGAACGATTTCAGCTTGACTCTGAAAGCTGCAAAGGGAGGTAGTTTTGTCTCCAAGGGAGTTTATCCCGGCCTTCCCTTCTATTGCACTTCTTTTATGGTCCGAAACAAAGTGGAGAACCAGCTCACAGCTCAGAGCCCCAGAAAACACCCTGTACACCACCTTTTTGCCAGACACAAGGCACCCAGAGGGGTTTTGCAACACAGAGGAGGAGTCTCAAGCACACTCTCCTTTTGATATTGAAATCTACATCACCTTTTGCAGCATTTTCCAGAACAGATCAAGTAAGAACGTGTAGAGTAATTAAAATAATTGAAATATATGAAATGCACAAATGCTTACCATATTAGACTTATCAATTAGTATGAACCTGATTTCTGATTTCATATTAGGATTTTTTTCTGATAATACGTTTAATTAGATGGGGCTAGAATTAGAATTTGCAGGCTCAAGCAATTTTTTAGGGTTTTTTTTACACAGCGGTATTTTTAAAAGGAACGCAGAAGGACTGATGGACTTACCAGAAACAAGGCTACAGCACTCCCCAGGATGAAGCCTGCGATCACGTCCGAACAGTGGTTTCGATACTCAGACACTCGGTTCAGCCCGGTGAGGAAGGCAGCACACAGGGTTCCCAGACACAGCACGGGCTTGGCTAGCCTGCTACTCTTTGTTTTAATTGTGCTTGTGATGTACATCTGGAAGAAAGGGCAAGCCAAAATTAGAAGGGGGCTCCACCAGAAATGCATCTTTCCCACCCGGACAAATCCTCTATCAGCAAGGATATGACAATCCCCCTGACTCATTAAAAAAAAAAAACTGCATTGGGAAATGGAGGAAGAGGTTTCAAGTAATTCAAAGAACACTTTTAGGAGAACAAAACCCATACTGTTAAGTGATGTGAAATATCCCCTTGCATTTACATACTGGACCTTTTCTGAGCAGGTATGCACAGGCTCAGCTTCGCTGATTTTGTGCAAGTACTGGCTCATGTGGTGGCAAACATGCACTCTGAACGCACACGACTGAATGTTTGCAAAGGGAGTCAGGAATTCATGCTTATTCTCCTGCAGGAACCGTAATGTGCAGAAGATGTAGTGCTTAGAATCTGTGTGAACTAACTGCTCCAGTTTCCTAGATGGTGTTAAGTTTAAGGGACAGAGAACACTGAGAGAAACCATTCCAGCCATTTTCCCCGCAAGATGAAAGGAAACACACAGCATGAGAGAGGTTTCTTTCAAAACAAAGTGCATTTTGAGAATGTAATTCTGGAGCATGAAGTTTCACTGTTGTCCAAATATTTTTTAGTGAACCCCACATATTTCTGGCAGTTTGCTGGTTTGTTTTTTGTTTTTTTTTTCTCAATACATTCTGACAGGGAGTAAAAACATGTGGGTCACAGTTAGCAGCCAGTCCTTAATTCCAGAGCCACAAAATAACAAAGATCAAGCGAACCGAGCCTGATGGCAAATCAATTCATCAAAATCCTTTTCAGCCAACAAGTATGTAAGCCTGCATGGTTTCCAAAGCTTTGATAATTTGAGACGTTCCTGCTTGCTTTGATTTTCACACCTGAACCTGACTGCAGCAGATGCCTTATGACAGCTAACAGTGAGCACTAGGTGGCAACCTCGCCCCAGTCTTGGCTGGCAGGTTGACCTGCGCCTATCGCCAAAACTCACGTTAAGGTTCTTCGGAAACAACAGGAAAAAAAAAAAAAAAATAAAATCGTTGCCACTGCGTGAATAATTACCGCGCACCCTTTCACCCCATGCACTCTTTCTAGTCAATTCAATCGAGCCATGGGGAGCCAGATTGCTTTCCTGTTCTCCACCGAAGCACGACTGCTCTTTGCAGCGTCCAGAAGGAAAATCCATCACCCCTTTAAAGTAAGAATGCAGTCCTGCTGCGACAGCTGTGAACCGCGGCTCCAGGGAACAACCCACACAGGCTTGTTTCCTTACAGGTGTGAGATGAAGCTGGATCTTTGGGTTACCCGCATGGGAGGGTTCTCTTTGTCACAGACGGGAAGTATCTGTAATTGGGAGTTTCGCACGTCTGGGCAAGAAAATGTAAACTTGTAGTAAAAAGAACATTTTTAGCAAGGAGGGTAATCAACCATGCGAACAGATTGCTGAGGGAAATGTGTTAAACCCTCGTGAGGAGGGTTTTAAACAAGACAAACTGTTTTCCCAGAAGGCAGGCTGCAGTTCATCCCTACGGCACCCACTTGAGTTCAGAAATAACTGGGAGAGCTTCTCCATTCTGGTCAGAATTCCCAGTCACTGCAGCTTGATCTTTACTGTCCAGGCCCAAAAGCCAAGATATTTTTTAGGATTCTCACAGCGTTTACCCACATTTAGAGCATGGTTTCAGAGTTTTGTGCGAGAGACCAAAATCTCAGTCAAAGCCACTTACATTTGTTTTCCAACATACTGCAAGTGTTTTTGAAAATTTCCCACAATGCTATTCATAGAGTAAATTTATTTACAAAACTCTAAATGTCGAAACTAGAGAGGAGGAGGAAAGAGGTGAATATAAAAACATGTGTAGAACATATTAGAAAATAAACTACACATGATTTAACTATATAATTTATCCATTCAGCTTCTTTGCTGTGATCTTATCAGTACACTCAAACAGCGTATTGAGCAATATGCAATGTGTGATAGCAGCAATGTGATTCTCCCATTTTTTCAGAGAGACAAAATCATAGACGAGGCTTTTTTGTCTGCGAGTTTAAAACAGACATATACTTATTTATATATATATATATATGCCTATATTTAGAATACGTTATAGCTATAATGAGAAAGGCAGAGTGGAAGAAATCTGTCTTGACCCTTCAGCAGAAAGTAAGGAGGTTTGTGACAGTTTATTTTCCTTAGAAAGTTCAAAATTTCGTACCAATATTGCAAAAGTCTGTGTCCTAGAAGTTTTACAGACAATCTTTTCTTTTACCATAGAGATTCCTACAGTAAAAGAGAAACAGAGCCTTTGACGACGATGCTCAGTGCAGCTGCTCAAGTGCCCAGGCCTTGAACTGATCACGGCTGCAGAGTATTTGCTGTAGCGTTCTCTGCTATTCAGCATTTCCACACGTTGGAGGATTCACGTCCGGGTGTAGAGACCCAGAGAAGCTGACTTTAGTCTCGGGGTGGATTGTGGAGGTGCATCTCTCCC
Organism: Rhagologus leucostigma; assembly: GCA_013397725.1. Classification (NCBI taxonomy): domain Eukaryota; kingdom Metazoa; phylum Chordata; class Aves; order Passeriformes; genus Rhagologus; species Rhagologus leucostigma. Next base: position 27,351 of record VZTD01001771.1, read on the forward strand.
CCTCTCCTGGCTGCACTCTGATCTGAGAAGTGCTCGTTAAGCTTTGGCCTTGACAAACGCAGCTAGACTAAGCCTCTCTCGAGCTTATCAGAAACACTGTCTGCTCCCAGGAGCTAACAGGTGTCTAAGGGGGACCTGTTTTTTAACAAACAGCCTTGGAAACTTATTTTCCTTGCCTGAATAACAACCCAAATGGTTGTTATTATATTTTTCTTACTGAGCTTTCAAAGAAAGTTACTGACTGAAACTGTGGCTGGGTGGAAAATTACCATACCTAAAACCCACTCTCTTGGGGCCCTCTGAACAAGGGTCCAAAGTGAGATCTCTTTGAGCTCTTGACTCCCAGTAGATAAAGGGGTAATGTGTGTGTCTCAAACACCGATAACTTGATGGCTGTGGAGCCAGCCCAGGATTGTTGGAAATGACAGACGAGAATTGTTGGTAATAACCAAGGACTGTTGTTATTAACACGGCCATGAGAAAGATCAAGTTTTGGCTGGGGAAGGGGGGCCAGAGATAGGGCGTTTTCCTGTGGCAAACAACCACAGCACAGCACAGGAAATGGGCATGGACTACAGGGTGGGATTAAGACCACCCAAGACCCCCGAAGCCCTCCACTCATTTCCAGAAAGACCTGAAAGAATGGACTGCACATAATAATGAATTTTCATAGAAAGTGAGAAACCCATCTTTGGGGTGGGGAAACCTGCCCATAAAAAGGTATCCTCCCAAGGCCAGGCAGTGCCCCCAGGACCCTGGATATCTCATGGGCTGGGCCAATGCAGGTGGATCGATGCTGAAACCAGGATTGACATCCCACCAGCTGGATTGATGCTGGAACCTGGAACGGTCATCTCTTTTTCTAGTAATTTCTTTTTCCTTGGAAAAGGAACTTAAATTCATGTGTTTCTAAGTGCGCAGCAGTTTGCACTGTGTACAGTGACTGCCATCTCTTCCTGTGATCATTCTGGAAGACTGATAAAACTTCTTTAGATGACATTCTTATTTTTTTACAAATATGAAAGCCAGAGCTGCCAGCCCTTTTCTCTTTCCCCTACTTTAGGTGTACAAGATTTATTTCCACCTGCAGATATCACAGAAGTGATGCTCTGGGGTCTCCTCAGCTTCTTTAGCAGGTGACAAAGAAAAATCTAGTTGATTAAATATAAACCCCAGACTACAAAAAAACCGAAACCAAACACCCAAAATCCACAAAGCCAAACCAGTCACAGTGGGAGTGTTTTCACTTGCAGAGTAATGAACAAGTGAGTACAGAGACACCTGCACAGGATACTTGAGGTTCAGTGAAGGGAAGAGACTCCCAGATCTCAATAGACATTTATAAAATGAAAACCAGTGTCTGTGATGATTCCATTCTGCCTCTTGACATTGTACCTGTTTTCTTTTTCTTGCTCCATGGCTCAATTCTTCAGCTTTATGCAAAATACAGCTATTACTAAGCAAATAACCTGTGTTTTATGTTCAGCAGGCCACATTATCATGCATATTAGAATCAGCAAGAGACTTCTCAAAAGATTGTGCACAGCACAGTCATTAAGCAAAGCTGGATATGAACAATGCATTTCTTGTGTAATGCTCATGTTATTCCCAGCCGACAGACAATGAAAAGACAAATGGCAACATTTTTAGTCCTAGAAGGTGACTTCAAGCAGAGAACTGGGCTGGAATTGGGACTGTAGGCTGAAATGGGGAAACTTTCCTGACCTTGCGGCTCAGAAACAGTTCCACGTCCTGGCTCCACCTGACATCTTCCCGTGTGAGGAGTGCAGGCCCATCGCAGGTACTCTTGGAAGAGTAGAGCTCAGAAACACTGAACTACCTGGGCCTTAAGCTCAGGAAGGAAAAACAGCATTCCCCTTCAGCTGTAGAAGTCAGCCTGTTTGGAGATTTGCCTTCCTAGGAAACAAGGGAGGCTGGGCAGGGAAAGTTCACGGAAAGGATGTGATTAGCTCAGGACAGAACCAGGACTAGGCCTGACCCTGGAACTTCCACCTAAGAGTTTCTCGTGGTGCAAACAGCTGCTACAACCATGTTGAGTGTATTGTGAACTGTATTTCACACACGGTTGCATATTGCTCAGAAGTAACGTGCACAAAATGCTACAGCCTTTCCAAACAGTTCCCAACAAATCCTGATCAAAGGAGTTGCAGTTTATTTCTCCATCATTATTCACACAACATTCAGTGAAAACAGATGGATATTGAAACAGCAGCAGGTGGATTCTTCATTTGAGAAGTAATAATGTGGTGTTTCACAAGAGAACAGGGCAAAATATTCAGTAAATACCCTGTCTTTAATAACTTTAAGGCTTTTCTTGCATACTGATGACCTACAGACAGACTCTGACACTACTCTGAGTCAAGCTATAGGGGGAGAAAAGACTTAGGTTAATGCATTTTGAGATCAGAACCAGGTTAAGTCCGTGGATCTTTACGGCAAAACCACCACAGTTTTCTGCTTTGTTAGTAAGATTCTTGGATTAATTTTCAAGCATCACAGAAACTTAAGCCAGAGAACACAAAGGAGCATCAATCTGTTTCATCAGACTCTGTAAGACAGTTTCCTTCCTTCCTGCACGGCAGTGTCACCTTATCGTTGTGTCAGCTGGGGTGCATTTCTCTGTGATAACAACAAAATTCTGGCACTGACTTTTGTTAGAACCTTCTTTGCAATGTGAGTTCAGGTCCTAAACAAGAGGAGCAAAATTCAGCCTAAGTTCAGACCCCCACTGAAAGGCCACAATTTAAATTTTAAATGTTCAACCACACATGGCATGTGAACAAATGTAGCGATACAGAAGCTGTTTAAGGATCAGCTTCATTTTAATGCTCATGAGACAGGAGCAGAGACAAGAGAAGACTGAACGGCAAAATCAGCAGCAAAGACAGGTTTAGGACCTCAAGCCTCCACATGCAGTGCCTCAAAAGCAATGAGCAATTAATTTGCTTATACGAGGATTGGTAAAACGGAGAGAGAAGGAGATCTTCCCCTACCGATAAAGAAAAAAGCTGTCCCCAGAACAACCTTCTTTTTCTCCATAAATCCACTGTAAGAAAAAGGCCTCATCTCGATTCGCAAACAGAAACCTCTCATGCAAACCATCAGTCATCACCAGCACCCACCGTGGCATATAAAGCTGAGTAGATGCTCAAAGCAGCATGTTTGGATGGAAAGGATCTCCTGGCCTTTTCAATCACCTCCACATCCCCAGTGCAGATGTTGCCGTTGTTTATGAACTGGTGGTGGGCCCGACAGTCGTTTCCAGTGTAGTTGGGTTTGCACACAGTCAGGAAGTAGGGAGCCAAGTTCCCAGTCACAACCTGGCCAGCGTTTACAAAGATGTCAGTGGCAAAAAGTCCAAATGCAAACACTCCTGTGAGGAAAGGTTAAAAACAGTGATTATTCAAACAGGCTTAGAAAATATCACTATACCTGAGAGAGAGGGAGAGACATAATGAGAGCAGTATCATGTACTTAAAACAAATTTGTGACAAAAAATTGGGATCTCTGAACCTGAAAGAGCAGTGCAGTGCTGAGACACAATACTCCTATTCTCTAACGTAACTATCTAGGATCAAGTACCTTTTGGATTTTGACTATTGACCATCTTGATGTTGAAAAATTACAATCCTGACCTAGCAATACCTGGCACGTACTTTTGGAGGCAACCCCATGCTTCGCTCTGGAAGACAGCTGCAATTCAGCTCAAGCCACCAGGAGCACGTAACTACAATCCTATCAGATGCAGTATTCGCTTCAGTGCAGGAACTTTTCCACGGTTGTGAAGCATCTCTTGATCAATACTGCAGTTGTCACATCCTTCACTGACTCCCCTTGAGTGTTCAATACCTGCTACAGCTGCTGTGAACATGTGAGGATCTTTCAGATGCATGTAATACCTACATACCAAAGGTACAGAACAGCAGGTTTGCAAAATACCAGACCCAAATGTTCTGAAAGATTAAATCAGCTGTCCTCTTCCCCTTCTCATCACTAAGGCTGATTGAAGTGTCACAAAACCTTAGAACAAATAAATGTTGTCTTCTGATGTGGGTATATTGAGGGTCATGCATTTTTACTTTCTCCCTTCTGTAGCTCTGTAAGCAAAAGTCATTAAATTATAAATTAGCTGAGATTGTTATGTATTTAGATATGACCAAGAGCTGGAGCTCCAGGGAAATCATCTTAGGAAAGCTGTGATAAAATCTTAAAAGCTGCACCACCGTGATTGTAACATCTTCACTTTTGAGTTAAAAAAAGATAAAAAGGCTGCTCTAGTCTGAGACACAAAAAATACGAGGGACTCAGCAAAATAATGCAGCATGTACCGACACGAACATAAAATAAAACTGTAACTAAACCGGATTTGTCGTACAAGTGCTGAGTGGGGCTTGCCTGTGCCAGTCGGTCGGAGAGATAGTTTGGTGTCACTGGCACAGATCCCTCGCTGGGGTACTGATGGGAAGAGCCCCGCCCTTGGGCAACAGCCTGGAGGGGCGGCAGGACTGCGGAGCTGTTTGTCCTCACCATCCTCCCTCAAGGTTAGCAAGGAGCATCACACAGTGAGGATGATTCTGGAGGCTGAGTATGTTACTATTCTTCGTGCAAGTTTACTTTTATTTATTATTAACGAACTGGTATGTGATCATGGATTTAAAAAGCCAGTGGTGGCCAAAGAAGGAGGCTGGTTTTAGGCTGCAGGACTGGCCCTTGTCTTTTCAGACAGTTTTCCTCCCCTTTATCTTTCTAAGTGTGTTTAAAAGGAGAGAGCACTCACACTGCTCCTTTATTTCCTTTATCCCTCTGGTAATATTTTAAATCCATAGTTTTCCACAGCCATGAGGAACTTCTTACCTACATTAGTCAGTGCACGTGCAAGTTCAAAGGACAATGGCAGAAGGGTGTCTTTTCAGCCTGGTGAAACAGCTGAAGTTAGGACAGAGATGAATCTTATTTTATATACAGCACTCTGTCAAAATTTTAAATTTTTTTTGGCACAGCTAGCTTTAAATGGCAACTTTCTGATGTGCTGTGCAAATTACAGGGAGTGCAGCAAGGATTATTACCCAGCCTTTCACAATAGTTAGAGGAAATTTAAGTGTCAGGCAGTCTGGCTCATGCTCTTTATCATGTTAGTACAAGCCAAGAACCGAGACATTTCAGAAACAGCTCACAGGCTTCACGAAACTATTTCAGTCTCTAGGAAGTGCATATACACAGAGGTACTTGTCTCCATTAAAGAAAGAAGTTTCAACACCTGCATTTTCTTAGTATTTGGTAGCACAGAAAGTGCTGGCCCAGACGCAGCTGCCGAGGCCTGCAGAAGTCTGGAGAAGGGCAGAGCAAGCCACGGCTGAAACCTCCATCACATTCTGACTGTGGTGCACTCTGGCTGCTGCAGTCCCTCTCTCACAGCTCTGCCAAGCTGTGCTCTGTGAAAATCACAGCAGTGAGTCCGGCTGGCAGGGATGTGACCCTCGCAGGCTGATTACACATCGTGTATCTGGAGACTTGGAGCAAGGGTTGGCTGTAATTGATTTAAAGGCTGTAATGCCAGTGCGCCTGGGCAGTGGCGGACAGTTCCCTGACGGTTTTTGTACCTCAGGAATCCATCTGTTCAATGGATTTGTTCAGTGACCTACTGCAGCTAAACTAACTGATCGGAGCACAAAAATGCAGTGGCGTGATTGCCAGCTTTTTAGAGGCAGACAAATCGCTCTGAAAGGCTTCATGTGAAGGGCAAATAGCCCCAGTTCTTCAGGGTAATACAGCTCAAGTCCATCATATAATGCCAGAGAGAGAGAATGGGAGAAGTCTTGCCTCTTCCAGACTTTGACACTCAGGTGCAATGGGAGGCGGTGTCATCCTGCTCAGCAGCAATGCTTTATTTCAGTGTGCTCACTCTGGGCCAGGAAACCTGGGAAGGAGCTGTAGTGCAGAACTTAGCATATGCTGAGAAAAGATGGGAACAGTGCAAGCCACATGGGAAGCAGACCTACAGCTGCTCACCAGCAGAAAGGAGGAAGGTTAATTGCAATTACATAAAGCCAATCTTTCCCCTCAGCCACACATGTCACATAGTCTGGCTGCAAAAAGAAGCCTTAAAGAAGGAGCAGAAGCTATGTCTGGAAAGGCCTCCCGACTTCTTCTCACTGTCCTGACTCTCATCTGTGTTTCTGTCTCAAGAGCAGCTAGAAGAGGAGGCTAGAAGACAAAACAATAAGCAGAATGTAACTGGGAGAGATACTAGCTTAGGCCAGAGGTAAGAGGGCAGGCTGTACTCCCTGCTACTCTCTCAGATGCTCCAGAGTCCAAGAAAACAAAGATGAGATTTTAACATATCCTCACCTCCACTGAGAAAGACGTTAGACAAATTAAATGTTCAAGCCAGAAAAAGAACAAACAAGGAAAGTCCTGTCGAGAAATGCTGAGGCCAGACAAAGTGAAGCTTGACTTTCCAGCTTCATCTCACCTGAACTAAAGTGTGCTTTGGCAGAAAGGTCTAAGTATTTAGCAGCTTCAATTTTGAATAATTCATTTTTAATTTCTCCACTTACACATCCCTCCAAATGACTGTCAAAAAGTCCTTCATGAACCTCTTGACTTCTGGGCTCTCACCCACATCCTACTCTCACGTTCTATCTCCTATCAAGCTCCTTTTGTGGCTGTTCATCAGTGTTGCCACCTCCAGCTCTACTGCTTTTGCTAACAGAGGCATCTGCTCTGAAGAAGAATCCAGCTCTTCTCACTCACTCTAGCCTCAGTAAAACCCTCTGTCCTCCCTGCAATTCATGCTCAAGCTCTCTTCTTCCACCCTGAATCTATGTAACATCAGTCACTGCAGCTGCTTGTTGACTCCATGGAAACTCTCGCTATTAGAGGCATTTAAAATGCCACTGATTTGAAAAAGAACCAAACCACCACCACAACAAAAACCAACAAAACCCCCCTTGGGACTTTTAGAAGAGCATCTGAAAAGACACTGGGAGGAGACAAGTGAGAAGCCAGTGGGTGGAAATGAGAATCAGGAGGTAGAAGGCTTTATTACAGGAAAACCATGAAACCCTTAAGTAAAGTGACAAAAGAAACAATGCATTGAAGGGTTCATGAGACATCAGAAACTGGGCTCTTCAGTAACATATCATCATGTTTTCTACCAAGGGTATTTATTTTCTACCAAGGATATTACTCTTCTCTGTCCCAGTCAATTATCTGAATTTGTCACTCTCAACCTAACTTGCTTGGAAAATGTTCCTTTTTCACATGCACACTCATACTCACCTAACCCTTTTTCCACCCCTCTGTTTTTTAAGGAAGATTAGAGTTTCAGTGGAGAGCGTCCCTGGAAGGACTTAAGGCTCTATAGGAATGCTGAGCCTCAGCCCACCTCTGAATGTTTTGCTGTAAGAATCCTGTGCATCCAATAAAGCCACACACTTATAGTCCTGTGACTCAGACTCTGCTAAATCACCCTTCATCATTACATCTTAAAGGAGACCTGCATCATTAATCCATTTTACAACAGGAGAGATGGGGGTTGCAGGGGAATTTATTGTCCTGTTGCCATGGCATCAGGAACAGGCTCGACGCCAAGCTTCCGAGCACTCATAACCTCATCCTGGGATTGGCTTTGATCTTCTGCTGAAGACCCCACAAAGCTCACTACTCCAGGGATCTACTACCTCTTGGGTCTGCCTGCTTCTCCTGTGGGTGTCCTGCCTGGATACTGTTCTCCCCAGATGTAAGAAGGAAGACACGTGGTCTGACCATGCCAGAAGAAATTCAGTTCCCACTGCAAGAGTACTCTGGAGGCTCAAGACTCATCCTGACAGATGCACAGGGTGTCTTCCTTCCTCACTGCTTTCACAACCACCGGTTTTCATCGAGGCCGCTGCCAGCTCAGAGCCTGGCATCAAAGGGAACAGTAAGAGTTGTTTGTCCCCAGCATAGTGACCTTTTCCTCATTGCGGAGGTTCTTCCGTGATGAGATCTACAGTAGCTCAAGCTGCTGTGGCAGTTCAGGTTTGGGGCAACACCCCCAAATACAGCTTGAGCCCTACGGAAAGGTAGCCAGTTAATAACAGGACATGCACTGCTTCACAGTGAACTTCAGATGCAAGGCAGGCAGAAGGACAAGGTCAGCTAAGCTGTCTCGTGCAGCTGCTCAGGGAATTGACATCAGAGCTCTGGGGTATATCTATCCTATTACAATAAACTCGATGTGTGTATAAATCTTGTAAACCTTTATTTGCTGAACTAAAGTCTTAATTGGCAGAAATAAAGCCCTAATTTCATTATTTAGCTGCCCACTGTGAGGTGTCACCATGCTTTAGATTAAGCTGTCAACAGAAGCTGATCTGCACCATTTGTTAATGGCAAATTATGCGCATCCAAAGTAAAATCCACTGGTAACAAGCTGATGAAGCATGCTGCATTTCTAGATATCTGAACTAGAAAGGGGCTACTTGCATGTTATCAGGGCTTTGCAGGTAGACAAATGAATCATGTGGATTAGGAACCTAACAGAATGAAATGAAATGCAACACAATACACACAGTAGTCACCCTGTCAGACGGGGTCAGGGAGGTCTGAATTCCTGATCCTGTGGGTATGATAGCAGCTGTACATAAAAGACTAAAACCTTGACTGAAATAATTCACTAAAATGTCTTATAACCTCTATTTGCAATACAAAGAATGAAGTAGAACACAGAAGAAAAACGCAAGGTGCAACAATGTTAACGAAGTGCTGAATGGGAAATTACAAGACAGAATGAATAAATATATAAAAGGCTGTGTATGCTCAAGTTGGGAGACAGGGAGAAGAGGCAGAGGCCCAGGAAACAGCCACCCTTACCACTTAGTTTCTCAAAGGTTCAGCACGTAATCAGTAAGTTTTGGCATTAGAAATTGATGATAGAACTGCTGCGGAGGGAGGGGAAAGGAGGGAGAAGAGAGGATGTGACTAAGTAAAGCAGTGCAGCAGCAATACATTAGAAAAAACTGCGTTAAAGCAATTGCACACCACTAGTTTGACCTCAGAATCTTCAAAAAAAAAAAGTCTGTGAGAGCAGCTGTAAAAGATAAAGGGGAAGATGGAACAAATTGCAGCATACATCAAAGTCTGATGTTTCCAAGCTAAGACAGCTTTTTTTCACTGCTAAAGAAACTGGTTTTCTGAATATAGGAAACATAGCAGGTTTCCTAACCAATCTAGGCTGCAATACAGAGTTTGATATACACTGCAGCAAGGTGAGAGGCAGCCCTTTGCCACAAAAGCAAATGTCTGTCAGAATGAAAGATTCATGTCAGGGCTAGGAAGCAAGAAGAAATTGTGGTTCTGCTTCCTGTAGACAAAGAATCAGGGAGAGATTTAATACAAGACTCAACATTCAGAGTCACGACTAAAGTCAGGAGGGAAGACTCTTAGAAACAGATATGTGCTGAGCCTTTGAGGAAGACAAGGAGACAGTCAACAGACAGGACAGTAAACAAGATAGGAAAAAACCCAGGAAAGAAACGTGGGGCTTTGCCAGCATTCCAGAAAAGCTGTAGGTTTTTTGTTTTGCTCCACTATCAAAGTGCAAAGAAGTGCTTAATTCTGTACACATGAAGGAAAAGCAAGAGGAGAAAAGCTCACATCTAGCAACCAAGCCCTAAAGATCCAGTGGGGATCGTATGACAAGGGTCCTTGTCTTTCACAGGACCAAAAGACAGCTTGCAGTTTCCCTTTTTGCTTCTCTTTTCTTGCAAAATATAAATGAATGTTCGGTGAAATATCTGTAGTTTCTGCTTGTTTTGTGGAAAGCATATTTAAGCTACTATTCTTAAAATCTCATCTCTTCCCAGCAACTTCCACTAGAGAGTTAGGGAGGGAGAAAAAGCCTCTTGGCCTTTCTAAAATTTGGGAGCAGCAAATGTCAAATGTTCCCCATGATGTTCCTTGCAGGGTCAGACAGTAGTGTTCATTTTTCCTGACACACGAACACCTAGACACATTGCAGGATTTTTCTCATCCATTTTCAAAAAATATAAACTGTAATGCCTTATAAGGCAATTTTCCAAGGAGTTAAATTACTGTCTACTGCAGGTACTAATTAAGACTTGCTTCAACATCTGGGTACCGAAACTAAATTGGCAGCAAACTTTTTTGCAGTATGCCAGACTCCTTGCTAGGGAAGAGAACTTGCAAGAGAACTTAGTTAATCAGCTCTGTAACTTTTGGCCCTAAAGTTTATCAAGAGAAGACACACACAGAGAAATCCATGTACAAGGAGCCTGGTCATCTTTGCACAGCCAAGCACACGGGAGGACTCATTTTGGAGTAAGCAGCTGTATGGAGCTAACTTCCCAGGATCATCCAGGCACAGGGTACAGCTGCTCAGTCCGTGCCATGTTTTCAAAATGCAGGTGAAATGCAAAATGAAAAACATGCACTTAACTTCTGTTCTTTTCATAAATTATTTCATGCAACAAATTCTACTTCTCTCATTTCCCTGCAGAGGCAGGGAAAAGGTTTCAGAAGAAAACTAGCACATAGTGTAGTTTAAGACAAGACAAAGACTTCAAGCCATTTCTAATAATATTAACTTCATTTTTCTCAGGAAAACAAGCACAGCTGCAAAGCCTTCAAATATTCATTTCCCAAGCACGGTTTATGTCCTACTACTCTCTGAGAGTCCACTGTATCATTGCTATCCCCTTCTCTTCCACTAAAAGAGAAACAACAGCATGAATGTTTAAGAATATAACTAGTTATAGGAAAACATACTGAGCAAGTTCTTAGCCTCCATGATCTAAGGATTTTAGTGCTGACCCCGCAGGCAAGAGTGTTTGATTGGGACTTTGCAACATGCCAAATGCGCTGGAACAGTCAAAAAGCCCTGAGTGGCCCAGTGGACACTGGTACCCTGCATCCCTCTTAATGGCAGTTTGCTGTCCGTCAATATCTCCATATCCTGGAGGCTGTGTGAAGTTCAAGGGTGTTTTACTTCTAACTGCATTTCCGTGTCTTTTTGCTCCCACCAGCAGCACACAGACCAGGCCCGAGTAACAAACCACAGGTGGTTTGCTTCCACCCCCGTGGTAGAAGGTACATTTCGCTCCCTGCCTTCCATGCATAAAGCAGGAGGCACAGAGGGAGGCGAGGCAGAAGGAAAACCACGAGGCAGAAGGAAGAACCAGGTTCTTCCTCCTTTGCAGTGTGTATTTGCTGATGACAAATATGCTCACACAGGGTAAGACCTTCAACTCCACGCTCTGAGGAAGTACCCCTGCCTGGAGCCAGGGATGTGCTCCATGGAAGCAACACAACATTTGCCACAGCCACAGCAGACATCTCCATTCCAGGTAAAGCTCAGAAATCCAGCAGTGGCAGGGAACAAGCGCCCCAGATACTTTCAGCTTTTTTCCCCCACTGCTTCTTTTGAGTCAGACCACGAGCTGAGGCTTGGCTCTCTGTGAGAGGCAGCGTGTGAGGGTGCTTCACTTCTAAGAGCGCAGAAGGAGGGCAGTGCTGTGATGCTCTGTGGGCAAAGCCCCTCTTGGCCAGTGGGGAGCCATCTGAGGAGCCACTGGCCCATGCCAGCAGCCAGACATCCCACCCCACGCATGAACTTGGGACTAATCAACAGTGTGAAGAAGGTAAAGCGGTTTGCAAGCACCATATAAAGCAACCTCTAAATGGTTTAATGACAGAACTCCATTTCTCAGCAATTAACTCAACAGAAGCTTTAAGAAAAAGCAAATACAATGAAAATAATAATATTATTTTGAAGTGAGCTCTGGGCTTTTTTACGCTATGCTCAGCTGAACATTATGTGGCAGAGCTATGAATGTTAAAATTAGAGCCAAAAAGAAAAATGCCAAATAAATGAGCTGGTGAGGACCAATTTGTAAGTAAAATGGGTAGCTCACATAAACTAGCAGTGATGGATTTATTCATATAAGGATTTGATTGGTATAAACTTTCTTTAAGGGTCTTGAAAAAGCATTAAGCTCAGCAGAATATGATCTAAACCAGCTCCAGCCAGCATGATATGGCAAATTTTGAAAGTTACCTTGCAAATCCTGAGGGCACTATCCCTCTAAGGTGGAAGACGCCTGCAAAGATTTCACAGCTTAATTAATTTTGTCATGTACTTTGTCAGGGTGTTTTGTTCTGGTTTGGTGCAAACAGGGCCCAAGCTTGCAGTGCACAGGATGCTTACCTATAAAACGTATTATTCTGCGAAGCAGTGGGTTCAGGTAACAGCACTCTCCAGTCAAAATAGTTTTCTCTTGAAGAATGAGGGTTTCTCGGGTTGACTTTATGAAATACATGGATATCTCACCAATAAAAATCTGCCAGGAAAGGGAAAGAAACAGCAGGTTAAAAATTACATGAGCAAACATTAAAACATGGGTGACTGCTTCCAGCCCACAGACAGTGCTAGACAGCAGTGTGTTTTGGGGACACTTAGACTGTGGGGCTTCTCGGCATGAACTGACACAGACCCAGCTCCGACCCAGAAGAGGGATCATCCTTGCACTCAGTACGGAGACCCAAAGAAGCTGACTTCAATCACAGGGTGGATTGTGGTGGTGCATCTCTCTCCCCTCCCCTGGCCTGCACTACGAGCTGAGTAAAGCTCGTTAAGCTCTGGCCTTGACGAGCTGCACCTGGACTAAGCCCCTCTTGAGCGTTTTAGAAACACTGTTCCCAGGAGCTCCTGCTGTCTAACGAGCACCTGTTTTTTAATGAACAGCCTTGGAAACTTACTTTTCTTGCCTGAATAACAACCTAAGAGAAATAATATTTTTGTTGTCGAACTTTCCGCAAAAGCTACCAACTTGAACTGTACCCAGCGTGGAAAATTACCATAACTGAAGCCCACTCTCTTGTGACCCTCTAAACAACGGTTCAAAGTGAGATCCTTTTTGAGCTCTCAGTTCCCAGAAGATAAGGGGGTAATGTGTGTGTCTCAAACACCGATAACTGGATGGCCGTGGAGCCAACCAAGGACTGTTGGAAATAACAGACAAGAATTGTTGGTAATAACCAAGGACTGTTGTTATTAAAATGCTGTGAGAACAAAGATTTGACTAAACATCCTGTTTTACTTATCAAAAATGAAGTCTCCAGAGAAACACTGATTATGATGTTAGCTGTGCTTATGTATTACACATTTTTGTATGATCTGATCATTCATGCTTTCTATAAACATAATACCTGCTTCTCATAGGAGTAGGATCATTATTTCTTAAGCACTTAGAACTAATTTAGTTCTGTTGCACTGAGGCCTGTCTACCCTCATTAATGCTGGACAGAATTTAACCACAGGCTTTAGCAGCAATGATGGTCCACACACAGCAGGAACTTCTGAAAATATCACCTAACATGTTCTGTCAGCAGGCTTTAGAAAGAGAAACTGGGAGCCTTTTAGAAAGTCAGAGTTTGCAATTGAAAGTATTTAAAATAAAAAAGCCTGCCTGAAATGGAATAGATGAGCTTTTAAGGGGGAAAACTCAAAATTATTAATTTAATACATTATTGCAGGACATACACAAGGGAAATCAGACTGTTAGGGAACAGTCAGAGAAATACATAACAAAAGTGTTTGTGTCCACACACACAGGGTGGCACAGACACCCGGAGTTAGTATAAACGCCAAGGAAGTCACCTTTGTTCACTGTGACTGCTGGAATGGTGTGTTGTTTCAAGGGCAACAGTTTATCCTTATTAAGCCAGATGAGCGTCCTTATTGATTATTGACATTCAAGCCAAGTATGCTCAACCTCTTTATAATTCTACCCGCTGATGGCGAGAGATGTGGAGCTGTAAAATGCATGTCGATAATGGCATCTGGAGGGGAGCTGATGCATGGGAGCTGCACTGAAATATTGCCTTTATCCCGTTTCACTCCATCTGCTCTTAACAGAATTGGCAAGCAGTTCAATAAGCTCAGCTCACTAACGACGGGGCTGGGAATTAAGAAAAAGACCATCTGCACTAAAGCAGTTTGAAAGTGACACTCTGTTTCAAACCGTTTATTATTTGAATTATTATAATGTTCAGAAGTTTGAATTGGTGCTTTGGCTCTCTGTCTGCTCGGGGCTGTACACACACACTGAGAGACAATTCACACCCTGAGGGAATTCTACTCTGTGAAGACAGGGGCTACTCGGCTTTAAAATATCCTAAACTTTTCAAATAAGAGAGACTTAGGTGTAAAACATACTAATAGTCCTCCTGTAACAATACATACATCTTTAAAGTTCCTTTGCATCAGAAGTTAACGGAGTATTTTCCGGCTTCAATTCCCATCTTTGTTTCCATAAATCTAGCTGTCTGGCATATTCCTAGCAACTCCCATGTGCACAGATTAGTTCCACTTAGATTTAGGAGTAAATTTTGCCAGGCTATAAATCTGTTCAATTCCATTCCATTGATTTAATCAGAGTTATCCCAGATTTCCTACAGCAGAACAGTTAAAAATTTGATTTTTTTTTAAGTGAATACTGCCTTCAGTTTAATGCAAAGTTAAGGTATATGGCAATAAAGCTGTGTTTGTGTGGAGATACAAAGTGATTCAGCATAACTGGATGATTCTTGTCATGTCATCTCCGGCACTGAATTTAGTTGCTGAAATTTGTTTTCTTATATGCTTAATATGGGCTCTCTAGAAAGCCAGCCTTGCTGTTTCCTAAAAATTCAATGGGCAATTGGACACCTGATTCTGAAAGCTAATCTGTGTGCAGTTGAATGTGGTCTGAATAGCTCTCAAAGAACTTGTATTTTTTTTTTTCTCCAGGCATTTCTGAAATCAAGTAACTCCACTGATTCTCATGATTTAAACCCTGATGATTCTGCACAAGCAGGGTCCACATCCAGCCAAGTTGTCCAGCTGGCCTCCCAGGATCAATCACCGGCACCACTGAGTACCTCAGCTCCTGCCAAAACAGAATCAGCACTCCAGGAATGGTTACAAATCAGTTCCGTATCTGAAATCTAAATATAGATTCTGTATCTAAATATGGGTGGAAAAAGAAAACAGCAAGCAAACTGCTTTTATTTCCGTTTGGGAAAGCAGTGCAGGGTTAATGAACTTCTGTATCATACTGGCTTAATTAGACAGTAGAAATGTCAGGAGAATTGCACTGGAGACTGGGGATTGAAAGCAGAAGCGATCTGCAGTCTGACATGGCGTAGCTAACAGGGAAGCAAAGGTAGTGCCCTTGATGTGTTCTTGTTCTTGGTTTCCTGAATGCAACAGCACGGCATCTACTCTGAGGACATATCGCTTGAGAACTCTTGCTCACATTCCATTTCATATTACTAGCAGGTAAAAATACCAGGGTGACTCAAAGCCCCACTATGAATTAGAAGTACCTACCCAGAAGTCATTTTTCCTCTGCTGATTTCAACCTCTCCAGTGAGAAAACTTTGTCAATTTTCCCTGCCTTCCCATTACTGGCAGTGTCACCAAATACTTGCCCCTCAATGTTCAGCTCTCAAAGCCCTCTGCTGCCCACCCTTTACTTATTTCCTGGCTCATCCTGACCCAGCAGATGATAAAATTATCTGCCCATTTTCCTCTTCAACAGTTTTTATCCATGATAGTCCTTCAGCTGACGTTTTCAGACAGTGAAATGTCTCATCTTCCCCTTTCAAGGTCTCAGCACAGCATTAGCACCTGATACTCCCTCCACTCCTGTACAGATTACCAACAGTTTGTAAATTTAATTATCAATTTAATCAACAAAACAATGCAACTATTGCTTTTAAAGGGACATGGAATCTTTTTTTTTTTCCTACAGCACTTTCTGAAAAGCTCACACAAAGGATCATTTGCACAACTTTGTTCCAAAAAAAAAAAAAAATTGAGGTAAACATCAAGAAGACCTGTTTCTGTAAGGATAAACTAAGATAAACTATTCAGGAACTTGTCTGTGGTACAACCAAGAGGAGGTTGCAGAGCAGTGGGAGCTGCCCTCCTGTGGTAGTTGTGCAGTGGGGCAAGGGTGGAGAGCCGATTTGAAGAGTAATTATTGATGGTGCTGACAGCCACAGACGGCCTCAGCTTTTAACCCCATTTGTTCCTTTTATCAGTTTTCTCATTCAGGACATTGGCCTTGCACCTCAGTCCAAACCCTGTTGCAAAGCTGAGGACTGCATCCCTTTCTAA
Organism: Rhagologus leucostigma; assembly: GCA_013397725.1. Classification (NCBI taxonomy): domain Eukaryota; kingdom Metazoa; phylum Chordata; class Aves; order Passeriformes; genus Rhagologus; species Rhagologus leucostigma. The sequence continues at coordinate 43,537 of VZTD01001771.1, forward strand.
CTCCCCTGCCATGCTTTCGCTAACTTCTCCTCCAGTAGCCAAAAATCTTTCTTCTTAGCCACGTTTCTCTAAACTCCTGTGCATGTAGTGCCACAGTCTGGTTCCTCCTGTGCTCCAGTCACACTGCCCCAGTCTCACCTCTGTTTTCCTCCCTTTGAAAACCCACTACAGATTCACTGCAACTCAAGCTGCTCACCCATCTTGTCCAGTGGGATCTGCCCTGACTGCCTCCTCACTGTCCCACTGCTGCTGGCAGGAGCGGCACCTTACAGCCCTCCTGCCTCCCCTTCACTCACTCCCTCACTCCCTCACGACAAACGTGAAAACACTACCTTTCTTAATTTTTTCACACTTTCAGTGAACACTGGGGTTGTGTGAAAGTTCCCAGACGTTTTAATTTCAGCTGCAACTCCACACAGATAAAGAAGGAGGAGAATCAGCCAGGGTGCATGGAAGAGATGCACCACTGTGCCCACAGCCTGGGACTGCTTCAAGTCTGTCTCTCTGTGAAAGTTACTTGCTTCTGCTGCTTTTTATGAAAATGTACAAGTGATGTCATTTCCCATCACAGCAAGACAATGGCGTTCCTATATCAAGGAGAATTACGTGAAGTGCAGACACGATCTGTCTGCCTTTCCTATGCATTAAATTAACATTTTTCTGATTTCTGCGAGCTTTTAAATCCTTCAACTTGTTTACTCTTAACAGCACCCCTGTGACACAGTCAGTCCTTGTTAACACCACCTTCTACACTGAAACCCCACCCAGGGCCATGATATAACACACAAAAATCTCTGCAGCAAACAAAACTGAACTTAGGTCTTGGGACATCATTGCTCTCACTTCTGGGCAGGTTTCAGCAAGCTGTATGACACTGCCGAAATCCTGTGCAAGGATGCATGCGGCTGCATTTTTAATGTCACAAATAGAAAGAACCAAATTAATCAAGTCTGCAGCATCCAAACAGCAGCCAAGGGGCGGAGCGGATATGAGGAAGGCACTGGCTGTGAGACAAGCTACATGCAGAGCACTCAAAAACAGAGAATAGCAGCAGATGAGGGTTGTGGGGCTCTCAACGCCAATCAGCCAGTTTCGGCATAACTCCACACACTGTCCCTGGGAGAAGCAGGACTCTTCACCAAAAGGTGACCTTCGCAAAACATTCCAGAGGATGTTTCATCAGCACTGGCTTGCGCTGGGCCAAAAGCAGTTCTGCCCTTCTGCACTGTGGTGTCTGTGAGGTTTGTATCAGAACGGCTGCAGCCAGGAGAGGGATGTTCTTCAGGCTCTACGTGGGAGCTCGTGTCTCCATTCCTCTGGCACTAAACTGATTCACAAGTCACACAGAATGGGGAAGCACAGAATCACACAGGGGCCACTCAGTCCAACCCCTCTCAAAAAGCAGGGCCAGCACAACCCCAGCGTGCAGTGGTCACATTACAAATGCCTTCAAGGATGGAGATCCCACAGCCTCTGCTTCAATGTTTGCCTACCTTCATTATTAAAGTTTGCCTAATTTGTAATCCATTTCATTTTCTGAAGCTGGCGTCCCTTGCAGGGTTGCCTCTTGTGATCCAGTCTGTTTCTCCTTTTCTCCACAGTCCCCACTAAGAAAATGGCTTGTATTGACTTTCACTTACTGCCGTGAGTTTCTCAGTTCCTTAGATCCCCCTCACATTTAGCCCTAGCCCCTGAGGAATACTGATCTGCCATCCTATCTGCTACCTTCAGGACTCAGTACTGACACTGTGAAGCTGAGACACTCCATGGTCACAGCCAGGTGGCAAACCCTTAGCAACATTTACATTGAGAAAAGGCACCTTAGAAGGCAAGGCGTGGCCGAGGTCTGCCTCAACACCCTCCGCAGGACACAGGATTTCTGTCATGATCCACAGACAGATCATGGGCCCTGACCCAAGCCTGCCTGGGCGGGCAGAGGTTTTCCCTGATAACATCACTATCACTGATATTCCTGAGGAGGAGGGACCAGCTGAGGGCTCCCTCAGACACTCCCTTGTCTTTGGCATCAACCCCTAGACAGGTGTTCTCTGCCCCCAGGAATCAATACTATATTTTGCAGAATTATGCAAGGCAATGAAACAGTGTCTTCATGTTGTAATGCCAGCTCACTTTTAATTTTCCAAGGATACAAACTCATTGGGTTCAATCTGCATTCAATTACTCACCTCATTCTGGTTTTGAGTGGGTGGTTGTTGTTGTTGAATGAAAACAATAGCAAAGAACAGTTATAAGTACTTTTCCAGAACAAGAAAATTGCTTTGTTGTTTTGTTTTTTTTTTTTTTATTTCAAGTCAAAAGGGTTGAAATCCACAATTTATATTCTAGCCTGCTCAAAACCCAGAACTGTCTTACTGTTGTGCTCAAAAGCCTAATACACAGTGGTAAAACTGTCTAAAAGAATTAGAACTGAAGTTCTAATGAAGAGAAGACACATTTCCCACAGCTCTGCATTGTTCCTCACTGGCACGTGGCCGGGACCACCACAAGGTCCCAGAGACACTGTCAACAGAAGTGCCTCAAAGTGTCTCACCAAACCAACAAAGTGTATCTTCACTCTTCCGGAGTGGCGTGCAAATAGCAGAAAATAAACATTTACACAGGGCACTGTGCACACCTTTGCCTCACTCCTTTGTAACCCAGCTCGTCGACCTGAGCCCTGGCAAGACTCCAGAAGAGGGAGCCAAGTCACCACTGGCAGAGGACGCAGCCTGCTGTGCCAGCACAGGGGTGAAGCGTGGTGGGCAGCAGGCTGTGCCTCCTGGCAGCGCCACCAACAGCAGAGCCTGGTGGTTTCTACCTGAAGGAGCTGGGAAGAAGCTGCTGTAACAGAGCTCTGAGCTGCGTCAGACACTCTTGGTTTTCCTGGCATCTGCTGCTGAGCAGCCACAGGGGAATCAGCCAAGGCAGGCAGAGATTCCCTGGCTTCCCTTACAGAAATAAATCACTGTAGTAACATGGCTGTGCTAAGCCAAAGCCAAGGAATCATGACAGAACAGGAAAACCACCTAGAAGAATGATTCTTCTGAAGTTTGAGAGGTAAGTACAGATTGTAGAGAGAAGTTGGAACAATTTTCTCCTGCTTCAGATCAACACTGTAATCCAGCTTCTAATTCATAATTAGACTGGTTCGGTTTGACTGATTCCAACATTATCTGAAAAAAAATACTCCTTTTCAAAGATTAATAGCACTGGACAGTTAACAGATTATATGTAGCCTGCCACTTCCAACCTGGAAACAGAAGGAAAGAAGCTGAAGTTTGTGTGAAAATGGTAGTGGCACTTTCTATTTATTTGAAGGCAAGAAGAACAGTGAGAACAGTGCCCTTGAAGCTTTCTGCCACTGTTCAGTATTCATTTCAGTGAGCTGGCTCTGTTCCTAAGCCTCTTTGCTTCTCTCGGGTGGATAGATAAATCACATCGGATAGAGCAGAGTAGGCAGCAGTGCTGAACTCTGGAAGGATTGTTTAGTACCAGCTGGGGAATTGGCTGCTTTGCAGTAACCTCGTAACAGGGAAAGCTAGTCTTCAGGGACACTGATGAATGTGGTGGAGTCATCCCAGAATATTTTTAGGAGACTGTTTCAAAATCAACGAATCAAACTGCGTAAAACCAGGCCAGTCGTATTTATTTTGCCACTAAAAGTGCAGGGAAATGCACACAGAGTGGCACCAACCCACAGCAACAGTGGTACCAACCCACTTCTGAAAACTCCTCTCAGAAAGAAAACACATGCATTTGTTTTCCCCATGCCCACTGTCGTAGCCGAATGACAGAAACACGAAGATATTCCATTAAGTTCACAGAGATGTTCCCTTTTGGCTTGCAAGCACTCTAACACCTCACAGCTGTCCTGAAATCATGGCTTTGAGTCCTCCCCAGACCTGTGCACACAGGACTGCACTTAATGCTGCTTGTGTCTCAGATGAGGGAGCTTGTACAGATTCCCAGGATATCTTCCATAGCTCCAGAAGCCCATTTAGATAGTAACATGAGCTAGTACCTCGTTGCTGCTGGGTTCCGCCCATTCCAACAGAAATCACTGCTCTCATGTCACGCGGTGTCAGGACAGTGGTAATACGAAGGCAACACGGAGAGAACAGGTTCGCTACTGCAAATCCTCTCAGCCAAACCAACCGTTTCGCCATTACGAAGTGAAGCAATATGTGTTGTGCAGAGGAGAAACAAGTAACTGTTAGGAGGGACTGGCATTACCTTTGACTTAGGTCATGTCTTCGTGGTGGAGCTGCACAGTGATTGTTCCTGACAGCGAAGTGTAGGGAGTGAAGCTACAACTTAATTGACAGCGAATGCACACAACGCTCCCTCCCACGATGCACAGTCGTGTGGGTTCTTTCGTTTGTGTGGAGGTTTTTGGAGGTTTTTTTTTAGAGAGTACAAATCGTCGTAGTCTAAATAGAAGCGGTTGCGTTTGCTCCTTGTACTGAAATCCCTGGAAGATTGGATTGGATCAAACCTCTCTTCCCAGGCTGTGGACAGACAGACTGAGAGGCAGCACCCATTTGGGTACGGGATGGCAGATGAGGATACTCACAGCCTGAGTGGACTAACAGCAGGGAAAAATGCAAGCACAGGATTTAGGGACAATCTGAGCTCACTTTCTGTCTCATTTATAAGCTTTTTATTGATGATCATTGCCAAAACTCAGTCTGCAGAGTCAGCTACAAGCTGAAGCAAAGTGTGAAATTACTCTGCAAGGAGAAGAAGGTCTCTCAGAAAAAGATGGGAATGAGAAATAAGGTGCAGTTACTCCTGTAAAGATACTGTGATGAGCACCAGCCAGGAGGACAGAAAACATACCTCTGACACATGCTCTGGTTCAAGATTAGCCCGGTACTAAGTAATAGGACATTAAATAATAGAATTATGTATTAATAATACAATACAATGATACAACTAATTAAAAAACTGGATTAAATAATGCATTAATTAATACTACATTACAAATGGAAATAAAAATGTCTTCCCAGGAAAGTTTGACCTGCTGTCTTCCTGAGGTTGTACATAGAGATCACCGGCGCTAAGCACTGTGCCAAAAACCCTGTGCTGACCCTGGTCTAGTCTTCTCTATCTGGAGCAATGTATCCAGTGTAACAGCACAGCACAGCCTGAGAAGCAGAGTTCACCAGTTACACCCAGTCCTGGATCCATTCAGCCAGGGTGATGACTGTCCTCATGGACCCAGGCTGGCATTTCTGCATGGTTTGCACTGTGTGGGTCAGTTCACACAGTCCAGCCCCACACAGCACTAAGCTGAAGGTCTCTTCAGCACCCAACAACCTTATCTGACATTCACTGACAGCCTTTCATTCTTTGTGTTTAAAATGGACTATGTAAACTACAACAACAACACTTTTCATAGAATCACAGATCTGCTCAGGTTGGAAAAGGGCTTTTGGATCGTGAAGTCCGACCATTAACCCAGCACTGCCTAGTCAAGACTCCAACTCAGCTTTTCATAAAGAACAGTAATTAGGAAAAGGTTCTAGGGTTACTAAAAAGCAAAGAAATGCTGATCCAGTGGAGCAAAACTTGAAAGGTTAGCATCAAACTTTGGCAGAGCAAGGATTTAAACAGAAGATCCAAATAAAGAGCAACACTCATTACCCAATGCTGTATCAGTAATCAAGGGACAAACCTCCCACTAATGTAATTGCTCTGGAATCAAGGCATGGCTGTGGCCCTCCATCTACCTTTACAAAAAACACTTGTGAAAGCTACATCCCTAAACACTGGCACTATGTGGATAAGGGAGTTCCAGAAATGTAGATTTTTTTTTTTAATTTTCAAATAATCTATCACTGCAGCACAAAGTAAAATGAAAGCCTTGACATGCAACGAGATCCAATACACAAAAGAACACTGTTACTGCAGAGGTTTTTAATAAACTTATGATGTAATCCCCTTCCAAACACCGGTTGTTTTCAGAAAGTGCCCTGTACCAAAAGCTATAGCCTCTTCTGCAGGTCCCTTTCACACTTCTTACCACATTCTGTGACGAGAACATGATTTGATGCACTAAAATTACTGCAGAACAAAACTTAAAATAGAATATGGTGAAGCACTCACCATTCAAAAGTACATATGTCATGTACAGCTTTAATCAACTTTTGAAAGGGATGAAAAGCAAAATCAATATAAGAAATAAATACTAATGGGAAAGAAATAAAGAGAAGGAAATGAAACAAAGTCCATAAACACAGTCTGACAGGAATTTATCAATGTAATTATAAATACAGCAGAGCTGAGGCTATTGGTGAAATTTACAACTTTCTGCGTGGAAAGTAGAAAGGGGCTGAAGTTTTGCTAACCAGTGACTGCAATAATTTGTTTGGCATTGTATGTACTCAGCTAATTGATTATTTTCATTTGCATAGAACAGCTACATGGCAGTTTACTGGCTGAATAGTGAAGAAAATCAGGTAAAAAAAATTAAAGTGACTGTCAAAAATACAGAGATTATAAATAAAAAGGAAACAGCATTCATATTTTTCTTTGCATTTATCATCTTTCCCCTCATCTAAGCCTTTTATGGCCCTTCAACAGTCCTTTTAATATAGCAGGAAATAATCCTGGATATAGTGCACATGTGACCTGGATTTTACTTCAGCTTTATCCTGTTTTCTTATTTCCAGTAATACATAACCTTTGCTTTAGAGCCTCTCTGGAGCCCGGGAAATTCATAACTAATCAGTGCAGTAAGCAAGCTATTGTAAAAGGCTTAGCAAGCTCTAACCCTCAGTCTTGCACTGTGATTACCTCAGAATAATTACTTCTGGAGATAACTGATGAAGATCATATTAGGCTGAGGCAAAACAGAGATCCGGCTAAGTGTAAATCAATTACAGCTGAACAGAGAGGCGAGAGGACAAAGATATCACAGGACTATTGTTATTATTTATGAAGCAGTCATGGGGATTTCAAATAATTCCTCATACTCACAATCGCTGTTGGAGTTGAAGCCAGCACACAGTACAGCACAAGAGGTGAAATGAAGCTCTCGTCCTCTGTCCCAGGGTACGGTTTCATCAAATTGCCATCCTGACAGAAGAAACCTTGGATATGCACCTGAAAAGTGTCGGTGTATTCGAAGTAGTAGGCGAGCAGAACAGTCCCAGCCATGATGACGAGCTGAAAATAAAGCATAGTCACAGAGAGGCGTTAGTTGCTTTTTGAACAGATGCAGCTGTGCCTGCGAGCTACTCTCGTCCTGTGGACCATCCTCCCTTCACCGTCACTCTGACAACCCCTGCCATAATGGTGTGTGAGTGTGCGTGTGCGCGCGTGTGTGTGTGTTTCTGTGCCTTTGCTTTGCAACATCTGTTACATAAACCTTTGGCAAACGACACTAATGAACGTCTCAGATAGGAGCGGGTCCGCGCCGCGGCGCGCAGGGGGACAGGAGCTTTGACAGCTCCGCGTTATCAAAGGGCATGTGAGTGTCAGCGCAGCGGGGATCGATGGCAGCGGCAGGGCGAGGGGCAGCGCGGCAGGAGACAGCAGCAGCGACAGCTAAAACCTGTGCTCGGTGGCAGGGAGTGGGAAAGGATTATTACAAAGCCTAGAGGAAGCTAAAGCCAAAACACTTTCCCGCTGCAGCTGCGAGCCCATGCTGGAGAACGTGCGTGCTGTGCTAATCCAGACGAGCCCTCTGTGTCCCAGATGAAGACACATCCAGAGGAAGACTTGTCTCCTGCCACTCACCTTTCCCTGGAGCTGCTTCTTATGAGTAGAGGTTTAGAAGTCTACTCAGAAATCTCCAAGAAACCTGTGGGGGCTTCTGTGCACTGCCTGACTTACCCACTCCACCACAGCCACTTTTGAAAAAAATGGCTTGGGTCTGAAGCTTCATTTATATCACAGATACGAATGAAAGTAGCCTTTCCGGTCTCTCTTTTCATACTTTATGGCTCCTAAATGGGTTGGTTGGAAGCTCAGCAATCCACATTTTTTGTATATATCCACAGCTACTGAGCATGAGCATCTGCATCAGCTTCCCACACTGCTTCAGCAACACGTCACAACAACCTCACCAAAGGTGTCCCTAACCTCACTTCACGAAAATAAGCAGATTTACTAATTCTTGTTCCCCCTCTGCCACGCTACAAAGAAAAATCTCATGTTACAGTCCTCATCCAAGACAAAAATAGCAATATTGATTCATAACCGTTTATTTTTAGGAGTAACTGTTTTAAAACTAAAAGAGGGTCGATTCAGATTAGGTGTAAGGATGATGTATTTTACAATGAGAGTGGTAAAAAAATGGCACAGGTTGCCTAGAGAGGTGATGAATACCCCACCTCTGGAAGTGTTCAAGGTCAGGTAGGACTGGGCTTTGAGCAACCTGGTCTACTGGAAGGTGTTCCTGTTCATTGAAAAGGGATGGACTAGCTGGCCTCTAAAAGTTCCTTCCAACTCAAATCCTGTGATTCTAAATTGTTGCTATAGGATTCGACATCTTCTTTATGAAGACTAGTGCCACTACTACAGAAGTTGTCGCTATACGACCATTACTGTCATTGTAACTTCCGAGTTACCTTGCCACACCATAGAAAAAACGTGGAATAACCAGCTCTTGGTTTTAGTATTTTGCCTCCAGGATTTCTGCATCAAAACTGTGTTGCTGTGAGATTTTTGTAAGACCTGTGAAAATTAATTTTGGCAATTCCATCTCAAAGATACACTTGAAGCTATTCATGCACTCCTCTGGCACGTTCTTGCACACACACACAGCCAGCCATTAAAGCCATTGTATATTTGAGTAAGAGTGGGACTAAAATTAGAAAAAAATAATGAAATCAGATTAGTCATTGATGGAAGTAAAAGACCAAAGAACCCCAAACTGGTTGAGGTGGGGAGGGACCTTTGGGGGTTATTTAGTCCACCCTCCTCTGCTCAAGCAGGGACACCTTGAGTTGGTTGCCCAGGACCATGCCCAGATGGTTTACGAACATCTCCAAGGATGGAGTCTTCACAGCCTCTCTGTCACTGGAAACACAGACTTAAAAGAAGGTCACAGTGAAGCCTTCTTTCTAGTTGTGACATTCCATCTCCCATTTTTTACCTTTAAAATTAACCACCTCATTTTGTAGATGTATTATTTTCAAGACCCCATACCTGCCCAGAATAAATTTTCTTTTTGACAAACACAAAGCAAGATGCTGCTATTTGTGTATTCCCCAGAGACCTTTACAGCAACCTCGGTGAGTACATGAGATTCCCTAAAAACAAACACAGTCCTATAACTAAGGACGTAAGAGTTAATTTACATCTGAATTTAACTCCTTGAGCAGCTATAGATTTCCTGATCAACCTGGGCAACTTAGCTTTGTTAATTAACACTAGAGAAAGGCAATGGCACTATCCCTACTGTACCTGACATGCCCGGATAAACACGTTGGAGATTACAGGATGCGTGGATATTATTTAAACTCAGTTCCAGCACCTCATATGACCTGGGCTGTCAAAAGCAATCTGACCCACTCTTCCCATCCCAAACACGCTCCCAGAAATACTTCAGGTTGCCAGCCCCAGCTGGCAAACACAGGGAATAAACGATACAACAGACAGATGGTTTTTCTCCTCTTACTGGAAAAGGGAGAAAGCAGGTTACTGAACTTTTAACCTTCCTTGGACGTCGTATGGAAAAAATGACACTTTTCAAAAAATACGGGTTTTGATATGGGAGGAAAATGTCAGTTATCCCAAATGTGGTCTCTAGACAGCAGTTGCACAACTTTCCTTGACCTTTCCTGTGTCAAACGCTGCCTCAGTGCTGCACAAAAACCCCTCCTGCACGTAAGATACAGCTCTTGACTGACTAACACTGATATTGACCTATAACATCACAGATCCCAGGATCACAGTATGATTTGGGTGGGAAGGGACCTTAAAGCTGAACTCATTCCAATCTGCCTGCCATGGGCAGGGACACCTTCCACTAGAAGAGGTTGCTCCAAGCCCCTTCCAACCTGGCCTTGAGATACCTCAATAATGAACCCAGTCCTGTTCACACTCCCAGCTTCTGTGTTTTGAAAAAGCACATAATCTGTGAAAAGACGTTTGAATTGTGGACACATCGTATCCTGTAGATGATGTCCACCATCTCAGGGAAACAGCAACAGCAGATATTAGAAATTTGACCTCCAGCTAAACAGATCCTACCATATCCCAAGGGATGATGTGAGATACAGAAAGTACAGTCAGCTACTACCACAAATGTAAGCAAAATTTCTGCTGCTCACACAGTCAGTGAAGACCTGACCATTTCTGTGTGGCAGCTTCCTGTGCCTCATCTTCAGGATTCACTTCTTCAAGCAGCTTCTCAGCAAAACACAACCAGAAACTTCTTTTCATACTCCCGTTCCTTTTTCCTTTCCGCATGGTAACTACTTCATGTGTGTTTAACATGAGTAAGATAGCTGGCTCTTTGTGCAGGGAAAATTCTACTTGTAGGCGCTTGGCAGTGGTAATGGGTGACCGAGGAATGATCTGGCACCGACAGCAAGAAGGTCCAAGTGCAAGAAAAGGTCAAACTGGCCAGAAGCGGGGATGTCAGAGAGAGGAGGACTGCCTGCAAGGCAGTAAACTTTCCCTGGGTGCTGGGATAAGGAACAGCTGCACTGCTGCCTTGTAGACATCCTGGAATATGAGCACTCCGGGGTCCAAACTCAGTGGGTCTGAATTTTGTAGCCATGGTCAATTTGTAGCAAACGGCACCTTTGCCTTTTCTCCCTGTTTTCAGGTTTACAATCATGGAAGGACGCAGGGAAGAGCAGGTAGGCTGACTTAGAATAAAGATACAAAACATCCCATTACATCATTCAGAAAACACAATGCAGTCTAACACTTACATTTTGCAGGGTTTATTTATTAATCCTTATTAACTCACTTCCTTGAATTTACTTGGGGAAAAATTAAAAATGCTCAATAACTTCAGAAAGGCAGCCAATGAATAGAAGGATGCTAGTAAGTCTAAGGTGCTTAATGGCCTCCATTACCACAGTATTTAACCATGTCATAATCCTTAATATTTATCATCACTGCTCCATTGTAAGGTAAGAAAACACTCTTATCACCATTTTACAGAGAGGGGACAAAAGCTGAGGAGATAAAATGACTGCCCTTAGGTCACAGCAGAGCCTGTGGCAGAGCCAAGATTTAGGTTTCTTCTGGACCAGATTTTTTTGGATTAGTCAATAATCTGCACATGAAAAGGCTCAGTGATATGTATGCTAAGATCCCGATTCTGCAGAAGCTCATTCATGACAGTGTTAAGAAAACAAATCATGTGTCTGATTCAGCCCCATTTAAAAATTCCTCCTGAATTTAAATCAGTCTTGACAAGCTGGACTTAAGCAATTGGGGTGTGTTTTTTCCTCAAAGTCAGCCATTTAAATGGTTTATTACGTAGCACTTAACATCCATCCCTTGAAACACCATTAAATTCTGCCCTGCTCTGCAAGTCCACGCTTGTTCTGCCCCTGCAGACCTTCCTGTCACTATACACCCTTGCTCCTCTTGAACCTGTGGGCATTCTCTGTAGTCAAAAAATCACTTTCTTCAACATTCAAGAGATAGGAAGCAAGTCTTGCAGTCTTCTTTGGGCAACGGGTAATTGTTTGGTGCAGAGTTAATCAGACATTAATGCAAGATTGTGTCCTGAGTATAAAGAAAGAGCATCTTGGCAGTAAGCAGTACAGTTCAGTCTCACTAACTCTAGGGTACTGGTGTACATACAGAAATCCTCCTCTTCCCCTCAATAGCATAGCGTCTCTGACAGCAAAACTCAGAGAGCACTGACATCCAAATAAAATTATTGCACTTGCAAGAAGTGGGACTGAAGCCCCACACTGTATGCACTCTCAAAATTCACTGCAAAGCACTTCTCAATATCCTCAACAATTGGGAGATTTTTTTTTTTTTTTAAATACTGTTACCCACAGCAAAGAGGCCCCTGTTCTGCAAGTAAGAAAGCAAGAGGGAAACTCCACTTGGGAAACGGGCATGTAAAAGACAGATTAGAAGAGACAAATATTAGAGGATTAGAGACAGATTAAAAGACAATATTAGAAGAGAGAAGACACTGTAGGAGACAGAATTTTTTGATCAATCCACACTGAAGACTCTCCAGAGTTCTTAACAGAGGAGCAAGAAACTGATGGAGAAAAGGAAGTGTCCTGGGTTGCAGTGTATTCTATTCCCATCCTCATGAGCTGTTGAAACCAGGTGTAGCAATGTTCCTGGCCTCCTCCCTCTGGACTATCTCCTGTTCATGGGCCCATCAGTGCCTTTCCCTGTGACTCACCATCCCATTGTGAGATGCTCCGCCCAGGGGGAAGGAGCCACGCATTCCTACCTGGATATAATCTGGGGTTTGGAACAGCACAAGCAGCCTTTTCCACTGGATTCCCAGAGGAAGACCAGACCCTTCTACACCACCACTGGACCTTCAGGGGAAGACCAGACCTTTTCTACAGAATCACTGCTTCAACAGGACCATCACTCCAGGAGGACTGCAGCCACCATTTAATCGGACTGCTACCAACCCCCGACCCTCAGGGAGTCAGGTTGTACTCTCACTCTGTCAGTGGGTTGTTTGTTTGAACTATTGCATTTATTTTATTTTTCCTATTAAATTGTATTTCTGACTTGGACTCTCTCACTAGTTTGTTTTCAAACTAGTACAGGAAGATGCTGGGAAAATTTCTTGTGTACCGTTTAGCCATACAACCTGTCTGTCCTGGAAGACAGGCACACAGCCACTGCAAAAATCTCCTTTTGCTGTGTGTTTTGTCACTCATGTAAGTGATACTGCAAGTCCATTTGAGTGAACTTGAAACCCCCCGAGTACTGCTGCTATTTATACATAAATAGGTAAGTTCTTTCAGCTTCTCAGCCTTCCCACAGACTACTCATAATATATCTTACAATACTTTTAATGTGCCCAGCTGAAAACTGAAAAACTGTTCTTGCACACAAACGGCAACACAAAATAGGACTTTTTTATTCCTCCTGAAAGAAGCCAAACCAGTATTTTGCATGTGGTGTTCCTTAGTGGATAGCCATTGAGATATCTATTGATGCCCTTGCTCGGTTTGTTTCCAGCAAATTTCAATGGTTTTCACTTCTTTAACTGAAACTGCCACAGTTTCATGGGCACCACAAACGTGCACAAGCGTTTTCAACCCGTGACACCCATGCTGTGGCTCACATTTCCACCTCCCCCTCTGCCTGAGCTCTAGTGACCCACTGTTACGCAAAACTTGGAACAACCTGGTGTGCTTTTTTGAGAGAGGTGATGAGAGCATGACTCTTGGAACAGACACACTGGAGCATCCAACAGTCGTGGCGTATGTGTGCCCTGCAGTAACTCCTGACTTACTGCTGAAAGCAATTATCAAGGTGTGTCTTTGCTCTCTACTGGATAATATCAGAAATATTTAACCGTGCATCTCAGACTGTTTTGCCCAGGGATGGGTACAGGTGTCTCTCTGTGAAAGGAGAGAGTCCATTTTTCCTTGGAGATGGGAACTCCAGTCTGCAGCTGCAGCAGAAGGATGTTAGAAGCACAGCAAACTGGAACAAATCACTTTTATTATCAAATTCAAAGACTCACTTTTGCCTTTATAAAAGCAGATCAAGCCTCTATTTAAGAATTACCAAGTCTGTTTCCTGAAGTATCCTGATTAGGATGAGGCCTCAGAAACTCGTGTTGGTTCAGGGGTCAATATATTTTTATAACTGTTGGCTATATTTTTTTGTGGCCAGCTGATCTCTACTTAGTAAATCAACCTTTAGCTCATAGTGCTTGTAACTGACATAAAGAAAGAAAACATCTCAGTTATATTTCGTTTTCTTAAATAATCAAACTTCCTTCAGGCAGAAGAATTGCAGACTTCTAGAAAATACTGGATTTGGATAATTTGACTTGAAACTAATTTTGCCAAGCCTTTTTACTGTATCTCTCTGGGAATTCTTTCCAGGGCTCCTGAAATTGTCTATGCTGAAGGACCTACTACAACATCCTACAAAGGATCTACATGTTCACACTGTGGAGTGGTCAAGTGGTAGGGAAATGTTAAACATGCCTTCAGACAAGCTTAAATTCACAAATAACAAAGATGGAGACTACCATTAATTAGAAGACCATCTGATCCAGATGTGCCAGCAGCTGAAATTTCACACTGAGGTGTGAGGGCGGCAGGTGCTTTTCTCTCATTAGCTGTTAATGGGAATTAGCAGGATGAACCCTTCAAGGATCAACAAAAGCCTCGGTCTACAGCAGTTTGTTAAGCATCTGTTCTGTGCCATTTCATCACAAGTGATTCCCCTTTAAAGGTTTCACCTTCGCACTTGTGTAGCAGAGCCAGGTCTGTGGAAAGAGAAGTGTGTTGGACAGCAAAGGGCCATGAAGCCTGTGACTGCAGCAAATTAATGTTTGTAATGGATTATAAGGATCGGACTGACCGCACAACCTTTTATTGTTGCCAAGAAACTGGATGCAGCAAATCACCTACTTTTTATGAAAATACTGCAAAACAGCAAGGACGAAAAAACAGACACAGGACTGTTCATTACACAGTATGTTGTATAATGATAGAGACAGAGAAAAAACTAACCTCTATTGGAATTCCACGTAATGGCAAAACAAGTACCAGTGAATGATTTCACTATGCTGAATAACCAATTGTGCTTATGCTGTCAGATTAAATAAGAAATCCAGTGGTCTTTCTACACTGCCACTCCTCAAGGTGTTCTCTCTCCCTCACCTTATACGACTGATTCTGAAATCAGTTTTTTTTTTATGCAGCTGTGGCACACAGAAGTCATGGCCTGGTCTGCAGCAGCCCGACACAGGACACGGCTTTGTTGCAGGAGTTCTGAAGTCCATTCAGTGTGCAGGCACAAGCTGGGAAGTGGAGGTAGAGAGGCTTATTAAGGCACACAGGCTTTTGAAGCTGGAGCTATGTAGAAATCAAAGCAGTCTCTGCAGAGCTTTTTACAAGCCCATTTCAAGAACTTACTGTCTTATTTCACCATTTTAGTAATGAAGTATGGATTAGGTATAGTTTGTAAGGCTGAAGAAGACACGCTCAGACAAAAAAATGGACTTTGTGTCTTCCCAAGGCACTTATTTCAGGAGGAGTTTGTGAGAGCAGCATGACCTCTAAAAATACTGACATCTGGTTAAAAACTCTTTCAGCTTCTTTTTTATGTAATGGTCCTTGAAGAATGGTGAGGTGCTACACCACAATAGCTTAATGTTACCTAAGAGATCACCCACATAAAGAAACCAGATTTCTCCAGCTCTAACTGCAGTTAAAGCAGTACAGGTCTCTTAATGGCAACAGACATAAAGGCATAAAAATTTTGTAACCAGTACAACCTTATCATACGCAGAAGATAAAATAAGTAACAGTATGAAGCACCTCGATTATCTCAATCTGTATAACTCAGATATAACTCAGTGTACTTTATACGCTGCTCTAGCTTTCTCAGTTTAAAACAACATTTTTCAACCTTTTCATGTATAGACTTTTACTTTTCACTAGTGATTCTTAAGTAATAAATTTAAGCCTACCTTCTTTGACAGGTAAGTACGATCCACTGATGGATCACAAGCTGAAACTGTCAGCGTGAAGGAAGGAGGGACACCTACCCACACTGTGTGTCTTGTAACAGCCTGAGCCTGCCCTCGCTGTATTCACTGCACTCACAAAGAGCTTGGCTGCCTTGGGAGAGCCTCTTTACATCAGCTCTGTCTGAGAAAAGCTCAACCTTTGATGCTGGAGAGGGACAACACAGCTCTTCTCACTCTGTTCAGAGGGAATGACATGCAGGGGCAGATGTCCCTACAAGCTTCAGGTGGTCAGCCAATGCTATGAGCACTTGCACAAGATGTCATGTACCTGAGAGAGGCAGGGAGATAAATGGACAAAGGAAAGATTCAACAGCACTGGTGACGGAAACCGGAAAAAACACAGTAGTGTCTTTTTAATCACTGATAGCAGAGGATAAGCATTTCTCCCACAGCTTGAAGAGGGAGGAAATGAATCCCCCTCTCTCTCTTGTGGAATCAAGTAATACCTGTGCTGCTATTAGCAAGAGAGTTTCTGTAAAAATCAATACCAAGTATGTCCTTTATTTACCTAGAAAATAGATCATAAATGCTGTGAAAAGGCTTATCCTTTAGGAACATGGGTTAGGGACGTGGGCTAGTGGTGGACTTGGCAGTGCTGGGTTAATGGTTGCACTCGGTGGTCTTAGGGGTCTTTTCCAACCTCAGTGCTCCTGTGACTCAGCTCCCTCTAGCACAACCCTGAACATCTGCTCATCCTCTTGCAACTCTCTATTTTGGCAAGCTGTATTTCATCATAATAATTTGCTTTCTTCATGAAATCATCATAAAAAGTTTCTTTTTCTCCTTTAAGATTTAGATTCTATCCAGTTATGCTACATCACTTTGTCCCTTTTACTAAACCAACTGCAGAAAGGGTTCGTATGGGACAACTATAAGGAGCTGTTGTTACTGGTTTTGTGACAGCACAGACCTTGTTATATAGCAGACTTAAAAGAAATGTGATCTAATTAAGAAGAACCCAGTTATGATGAGATATATGCTAGATATATTTTTTTTTTAATTTAAGGAATGTACTGATACAGTAGACTATTAAATTCTGAGATTGACTCAGAGTAGGTTTTGAAGGTTTATCAGCAGGGGGCATTAATGCGACATTAAATTCCAGATGCCACACTACCAAACAACCATGCAGAGCCTGTAATGTTTTATGTTTTTAATATATTTGGGGTTTCCTCTGTATTTTTCACGACATCATCCCATTTTTTAAAGTAGAGCTGGAATTTCAGGTCATTTGGTGGTAATAGTAATTTGGTTAATAATCTACTGTGGGCTTCATCCTGACTTGTAAAAGAAGTCTTTGTCCCTGGTTTGTGTAGTTTGAAAGAGGAGAGGATGATTTTAAGACCAGTAAACTTGCAGCCAGCAATTTCACGGGGGACTATCACGAGCAGGAAGAATAGGTGGGTTCACCCCTCTTGGTGAGTATTTTGTTCACAAGCATCAGTTGCTCCTTGACATCAGATCCTGCACCCAGCTTTCCTGTGTTTGCACTCTGACATTACTACTGACCTGGAGAAGGGAGGTGCTTCCAGAAGGCAATTTTAAATAGCAACATTTTCCCTCTCCACTGACTCTGAAATAAAAGCAACCACACTGATAATGTCAATTATTACTTTCAAAGAATGAATCCAGGAGTTCACGTCAGTGGGATTTCATCTTGTGTTATTTTTCCGACACCAGCAAACAACAAAAAGAGTATTTTTTCTTTTCCCCCTAAACCTTATTGAAAACGGTTCACGAAGGTTCTCCGTCAGAAAGCTGATCTAGCAGGGAGCTGGTGACTGAAGGGGTCAGAGCTAAAAAGGAAGAGCTATGCACTGCATTGGCTCTGCTCCTTGGTCTTTTACTCAAGGCTGATTCTCAGATCCTGGCACACAGTGATCTCACTCTCACTTCGTTCACTAATAGAATAAAGTTACTGAACCTGGTCTGACCTCCCTGGATTAAAATCTGTGTAATCTACATCAATCTGCAGCCTGTCTATAAGTGTAGTGTAAAGAGACATAAATTTAAAATTCTGACCGGGATTACATTTGTAAATTTTCTTTCCCACAATAAAAAGCTGGAAATTTAGCTAATTCTTTTAAACTACAGTTGAGATTGCCACATCACCACATGACTGCTGGAATTGAATTTTTAAGGAAAATTAAGAAAAGTTTTAAATGCACAGTAACACTGGGACATTAAGCAACATTTGGAAGATATACGCTTTCAAGACGGGGATCAGAAAGCTGCTTGTCTGCTAATGTAGCAAACTACTCTGTAAAATTAGGTAGGTTTCAGGGCCAGACTCTCCAGCTTTGCCTCCCGTACCTGGGATATCATGGTATGTCCCACACTTTTTCTGCCCCTCAAATGCATATCCTGTATTTCATGTCTTCTTCTCAGGTACACACAGCTGCTACCTTTGTTACGGCAAAAATCAGTTTGCAAAAAAACAATAGTGAAATGAAATGTGTTCCTCAAGCAGCTCTACAAGTACAAGCATTCTGAACTTCCTGTGAAATCACTGGCTATCTTCCTTGTGTGAAAATCAAGACTCCTCTCTTAACAAAAATTGACAACTACAATTTTCCTTCAAGCCCCCAGAAACATGAGGTCTGATAGCCTTTCAGATAGATGTCAGGATGGGATTTATACAAGGGGGAAAGAGAATTAAACTTCCACCTCTCAAGAGGGAGAATATATCAGATTTTTAAAATCTTATTTTCACTTAGCACCTCAAGAACATCATCACCATTACCAAGCGTTGTTAAAACCTCCAAGCCACAAGTACAGCATATTTATCTTCCCTTGAGCAGGTCCCCTGAGGCTTTTCAGCAGGTGGCATTAATGCTCTACCCAGTTCCAAATGGCACACAGCCAGGAAAATGCTGCTTCCAGCACCTAACACCTTAAAATGATCTACAAATTGTAGTGGAGACTAAGTAATTTTCTTAACATAAAAGTCTGCATTAAAATGGCATCTGTTCAGAATTATTCTTTTTTTTTAGCAACAGAAGCAGAGCAGAGATATTTTTTGACTACTCTGGTATTAAATTAAAAGAAATCAAGAACTTTTTTTTCTCTCCTGTCCTGTCCTCTCCATCTCCTCATCTCCCCATCAAGAGATCTGCAGAATCAGCTTTTTCAGATGAAGAGAACGCCACTGAACTTCAGGGATGTACCAGCACCAATAATTCCTATACAGCACCTTTCATTACAAGAACAGGCACATTTCTCAGTGCAGCACTACACCGCTTTCCCCAAGTTTAAAGACTTGATGTTGAAGCTGAGGGAGAGAGGAAACTGAGAGAGATACTGAGGGGGCAAATACCTGTGATCACTTGGGACTGACTGATAGTGAGTAACACTCCCAGGACTGGTTATTGTGCCTATGTGTACCTAAAACAAACAGTACAAAATGCTGGGATCATCTCCAGGACCTGTTAAGAGCGCTCTTACTGACTGCATGAAATCCAGCATCCAACACACTAGTAAAAACTTCCGTACTTCAAGCGTCATATGACCAGCAACTGCTAGGAACAGCTGCTTTGGAAGAGCTTGTTTGGTTGGAAGACTTGGAACATCTCTCACTGCTTCTTCTAAATGCAGGAGGAGTGCTTTGCACCTCATGGAACTGCCCACGAGAAGGTTAGAACACAGAAAATAGTCTGCCAGTATGTTCTCAAAAAACTGTTGTCCAAATTGTGCTTAAAAGCATTCAGGGGTTTGCTCCTCTAAACCATGCTCTGGATCTACCTATTGGTCTGCTCCAGCCTCAGAAACACCCAAATTCATGAAACTTGTTTGAACACTTGAATATAGAAAAGTAATAAAAAATCCTGAAAACTCAGAGCAACTCCAAAGAGTTAAATGAGGACTCGTTGTTTAATTTGCCCTCCTTACTTTGAACAAGATACGTTCTTCTGTGAAAGGCTGCTTTGAGTTTGATTCTTTCCGACAGCAGTTCTTAACCTGGACTACACTGACATGAGTCATCCAGCCCACTAGAAATAATGCAAAATCTTGCCATAATTCATTGTCTGCCTAGCTTCAGTAACCAAAATCGCAAAATTGCAGCTTGTTTAGCTTTGAAATACCACAGTAATTCCATAAAAAAACATGGATTTGACTGGTACACACACACATTTTATTTCCATGGGTCTGTGTCCTCCAAAAATGCCCAATACAGGGACTGCTCCGGAAAGCTGAAAAGCTGCCTTTGGCTAAAACAGCTTCCAACCTGATAATGGTTCACTGACTAATGTTTTTTCACTGTACAAATGGCTCATAAAAGCTGTTAAATCCATCATGAACTCTAAAGGCTTTTTAATCTAATGACTGTTTTCACTTACATAGAGGTGTCAGGACAATCTATTCTCCAAGTGTCCAGAAGCAACAGATCCTGACAGGACACAGGATTCTGACACGACAGACTTATACATCTTTTCAGGATGCTTTTCATGATTGCTCTCTGCTATCTTCACGTGGTATCTAAGCGAAACTGTTCACAGGGAGATGCAGAGGTATATTTTGATTTGTAGTGTGTCCTTGTAGGTAGAAAAGGAAGCATCTCTTTGAAAATTGAAGGGACTGACAGTGGGAGAATCAGACGAAAATGAGAATCAGGATAAAGCAAAATACAAAAGGAACAAAGATCTGCACAAAGTGAAAAGCAAACCACACCAAAAGACTTTCATTGTGCCTTTTCTTAGACTGCAGACTCATGGATGCTAATGATGGATTGGGTGACATTTTTAGCAATGTGTTTGAGGTGGGTTCAAGGTAAAAGAAGTTAAGAGGGGACTTTTGCCCACTCTGACATATAAACAAATACCAAGGAGTGCAACAGCAGTATAGTAGTACTTACTCAAAACCCAGTGAATGATTTATTCTTATACCCTGTGCATCTTCCTTGTCCAGAATATGATTCCCAGATTGTTCCTTGAAAGAAAGGAGCTATCAATTTTCCAGCTGCTATACAATCCACAACCCACTGCCTCATCCACACATCATTGCTCCAGGAAGCTGTAAAAAAGCTGTAAAAAAGCTGTCCATCAGACAGATCTAAAAGCTGCTGGGATCATATCTGGCTAAAGGAAGGGGAAACTGTTTTCCTCTTCTCAGCATCTCTGCCTTGCAAATTCAGGGAACATCTCTCCAGGGACAGAAATCTTATAATAAATTCATAGAGTGTGCATGGTTAGGAAGAGCAGCTCCTCAGAGAGCTCCTCATTCTCTCACCTTCCTCACACTGAAACACTTGCCAAATGTGCTCCCTTCTCAGACATTTTTGGCAGTACTTTAATCTCTTTTGTTCTGGTCATCAATCTGCCTGCTGGGAGAGAATCTCAGTGAGAAACCAAATCTGTCAGGTTCTTAAAAGATCTCACTCTGGGCAATGCAAAAGTGAGCAGAAAGGAAGCCTAATTCCAAAGCAAATTAGTACATAACCCACTTTTTTTTTTTTCAGTGCATACTGTAGGCAAACTGCAAGTTGGAGAGCGATGAGGTTTAGAAGAACAGCAGTAACTTCTTTTAGTTAGAAAATTCTATTCTTAGACAGAACAGAACTGTTTTTCTACAATATTTCTCAACCCAGAAAATCCCAGGGTAAACACAAAGCCTCAGAGAAGCCAAACTCCTAGACACTGTACATTCTCGGGCCCCTGTCTTGCTGCTTTTGAAACACATGGTCCTGTTTCCACTGATTTTGAAAGGTGTTAACAGTCAGCCTTTTCTCTGAGAGCTTCGTTACTTATGGACGTTCTGCAGGCAGGGGCTTGGGGTTAGAAATGGGCAAGCAATCTCTCAGCAGTGAACATGCACACAGAGACAACAGGCTGTGGTGAGACCTTCAGTCACAGCAGTGTTTCTGCAGCAGGGTCTCGCCCTCCACCAACCACAGGCCAAAAATGAACGTATTTTATTGCTCTTTTTTCTGGGCCAGAAGTACTGTTCTGCTATGAGGACTTGGACAGGCATTCATATTTTTTGTGTCCTTGCAATCAGAGTGCTTACTGGTGTGCACCTGGACCTTACTAGTGCTCCTTTCCTTCAAAGATGACACTCTGATAGCTCAATCAGTTACAACAAATTGCGATGTTGAATTCTTTGCCCTGCTGCCAAGTCCTTCTTTTGTTATTAAGTTATTACTAACCACTTCTTGCAGCAGTCTCTCTAATATATTCTACGTCTCCTTCCTACAGTGGTGTGGCACTCTGACACATTTTAAGCATTTTTGTAACCCACCCCTGTTCCCCATACGCACCAAAACCCTTTGTCTGGTTTTCAAATGACTAATGCTTCACTGCTACCTGTTGAGGAAAGGAAGAAAAGGAAAGGCTGAGCAATTGTGCTCCAGAGCCAGCAGCTTTACAGAGGACTGCAATTATTTATTACTAAGATATATTTTAAAATGTTTTGCTGGTGCAATGGAGCTATAACTTGATAAATGTTTAGTTCTAAGAGAAAAAGGTTTTTCTTTAGCTATGAAAAATTGTGCTGACAGTTCAAGGCTATTAAAGAAAAAAAACACTTATGAAGAAGGGAAAAAGGAAGTATTCAAACAGCAACTACTGACAAGCACTTGGGTTTTCTCAGGTGAATCTGAGACAAGTCACACCTTCAGACTGAAGCAAAAGCTAAGATATAAAAGTTCATATGCAGATACTGAGATCTTGACCCTCGCCAAAGGAGTAACTGTAGGCAACTCACCCTCCGCCTCCATTTCCTCATCTGTAAAACTGAAATACAGCTCCCCTTATAACCCACATGCTACAGCAGTTAGCTCAGCATCAAAGAGACATGGCAAACAGTTAAATGGAGCCACCAGATGAAAATAACTGTGAAGCAGGTGCCAGACTGTGACTGAATTGCTCCTGCTGGCATGCACCTCTGGACATCACCTGGATCGACTCTTGGCTTGAAGCTGTGTCAGCTGGAGCAGGCAGTCCAAGTCCATGTCCAGTTAGGTGTTAAACATCTTCCAAGAACAGAGACTCCACAAGATCTCTGCATCATCTTCCCTGGAGTTCCATCACCCTTAAAGGATGACAGCTCTTACTCTGTTAAATGCCATTTCCTGCTGCAGTTTGTGCCCACTGCCTCAGATCCTTTCCCTGGGTATCACAAGGAAGAGTCTCTCCCATACTGGGCAACCCAGCACGGATGTATCTTACCAGCACTGAGCAGAGGAGAAGATGATCTGTGCTGACCTGCTGAAAATGCAGTCTCCCTCCTTGCTGTCCCAGCCTGCCCTTCCTGAAAATGCCTGTTTATCCAGGGCACTCCGCTCATGTGAGCTATCTCTCCACATCACTGTGATACCAGCGAAATCAAGGCTCTGAAAATGCATTCAGACCTCTAAATCCTCTCATTTCCTTCCCACAGCATGTACCTCAGTGTATGGACTGTCAGAGAGTGTGACCATGCACTTGTTCCTGGCCTTGATTATTGTCACAGCTCAAGTGTGCAGTCCTGGTCTTGAGTGATCACAGAATAAGCTCAGCTGGATCATCAAGTACAACTCCTGGCCCTGAACAGAACCATCCCCAACAATCACACCCTGTGCCTGAGAACCTTGTTCCAAATGCTTCCTAAGCTCTGTCAGGCTGGTGCTGTGACCACTTCCCTGGGGAGCCTGTTCCACTGCCCAAACACCCTGTGGCTGAAAAACCTTTTCCTGATATCCAGTCTAAACCTGCCCTGACACAACTTCTGGCCATTCCCTCAGGCCCTGTCACTGGACACAACAGAGCAGAAATCAGTTTCTGCCCCTCTTCCCCTCATGAGGAAGTTGCAGATCCCAGTGAGGTCTCCAGTCTCCTCTTCTCCAGGCTGAACAGACCAAGTGGCCTCAGCGACTTCTCACATGGCTTCACCTCCAGGTCCTTCACCAGCCTCACTGCCCTTTTGACACTCTCTGATAGTTTAATATCAGTCTTACACTGTAGTGCCCCAAAGTGCCCCAGCACTCGAGGTGGGGCCAACTCAGTGGAGAGCAGAGCAGGACCATCCCCTCCCTGGCGTGGCTGGCGATGCTGGGCCTGATGTACGCCAGGACGGGATGGACCTCCTGGCTGCCAGGGCACGGCTGGCTCCTATCCAACTCACCACCGACCAGGACCCCCAGGTGCCTTTTACATTCCTTAGTCTGTCCATACATCCAGGGTTGCCCTATCCGCAGCGGAGGGTCCAGATCTTTCCCTTGTTGAACTCCATATGGCTGACGATTGCCCAGTTCTCTAATTCAATCTCTCTGCAGAGCCTCCCTGCTCTCAAGGGAGCCAACAGCTCCTCCCAGTTTTGTATCATCAGTGTTCTTGCTTAGTATCCCTTTCAGTCCTGTGTCCAAGCCATTTATGAAGATGTTGAAGAAATGCCCAAACTAAGCAGCCATGAAAGCTGGTCTCAAGACCAAACACTGGATCCAATAAATAAGCTGCCAACTGCTGGACAAGGAACACCTGCCATTAAACCAAGACAAAGAAAACCTGTTAATAGTATGACCTGCCTGCCATGCCAGCTATGAATCTGAACTTACTTTCTTAACCTTTTGTGCTGGGAACAGGCTGCTGACAGGTGGCTCCCATTAACACCAACAGGCAGGGATTCCTCCCACTGCTTAAAAAAAAATCTGTCCTTTCCTGCAGAGGTGAGAGGATAGCGATTGAGATCAGAGGTTCGGGAATTGGTTAGTACTCGGTATGAAACAAATTTTACTTGCTGACTGAGGCTCATAATCCTGAAGCCTGAGTGTGTGTTTGTGTATTCTTGTTGTCTCCTGGGGAATGAACGAATGGAGTCACAAGCTACTAAATGTGGTGTGCCAGAGAAGTGTCTGGTGGCGCTGATTTCCCAAAAGCGGATTGAAAACTTTCCCTGGCACTTCTTTACTTATGTGTTTATGCTTGGTGAGATTCCATTTCATTGTTCTTCTCTTGATTAGTGCCCCTTCTGTTCACACCATGCAGGGTCCTTTGCTCAGTCCTGGTCCTCCACTGGTCCTTCCAACCTGTTCCTTCATCTCCTCACATGACTGTTAGTCACTATTTCTACTCCCACCCCATCACCCTTAGTTTAAGCTCTCCTCTCCAGGTTGGCCAGGCTGCTGGCAAAGCTGCTTTTGCTCCATTTAGTCCGCCTGATCACCCTCTAAGCAGTCTAGATCCTGAAAGAGGGTCCCATCGACACAGAGGCCAAACCCTGCTGCTGACATCAGCTGGACAATCACAGGTATGGGCCATTCACTGAAGAGCTGGACTCGATGATCCTTCTGGATCCCTTCTAACTCAGGCTATTCTGTGATCTGCGATCTCAACTGTGGACCCATCAGATCCATCCAGTCCTCTTCAGACCCTCCTCCTCCTCCTCACCAGCAGCATCAAGGAAAGCACTGATGGGGGCCTTCACTCTCCACAGGTAGAGAATACCTCAGCACTACCACTCCCTGTTTTCTCTTGCCACATGGTTCAGGGTCAGCTGGATCAAGTACTTCACTGTGCAGGGCTCTCATCCAGGGAGCTGCCTCAGCACTGAACCTCTTCCATAGCTGCAGATCTGCACGTGGAGCAAGGCCCTTCCCCCCAGGGCCAGAAGCCACCAGCTTCTAACCTTCATCATCACTGGAGTTTCCACTTTCCAACCCTGGTAAACAGAGACTCTGTCTGTTCTCCTGCTGCAGTTGAAGGTTCAGGGTTTGGAAGCTGCAGCATCTCTGGGCAACCTGTGCCAGTGTCTCACTCGACCGTCCTTGTTCCGGACTCGAGATCTGCAAGCTCAGAGCCCCCTTGGATCAGGAGTAGCTGGCAGAGCTGACTAGAAGCTGCTGCTGGCAGCCAAGGGCTCATCTAGCTGTCCTCTCTGGCACCTTAACGTCCCTCTGAGGGTTTCCAGGACACCCCTGACAACCCATAACAAGTTCCCAGAAGATCAAGAAAGTCTCAGAGGAGAGTGGAGATACTGCTGTGTCACTGGCTGTGTCTGGCAAACAGGGAAAGACTGCAGACTTTTCAAGTGCTAGATGCAGTAGTTTTTACTTTCACTTTTTATGTCAATCACTGAAGCTATTGGTTGACATCAACATAAATACAGATGTCATAAGAAAGCTGTAAAACTCCCTGACATTGGAATCATGGGTGCCAGCAATTCACAAGGGTTTTTTTAATTTAAAAAACCCTGCGGAAAAAAAAATCTGTAACAAACTAGCAAATAGACTGACACTCCCTCTGGCCACAGGATGTAGCAACACCATGTCAGAGACAGTCACGATACAACAGTCCTGTTTTATACCCTTCTCTAGCTATCTCCTGTTTATGACAGATGTTCAGAGCTCATAACCACCTTACTTTCTGTCGGTGAAGGATGTCACCCTCCTAGGTGCAAGGGTTGCTTGGGCTGGGGAAAATGCAGCTCTTTTCTCTCTGTTAGATCAGCTCAGTATCTCTTAATAGTGGTGAAGCACTTTGATGTCTTTGGACAGAAAGATCTCCAGTGGCACTGGCGCACAAACAAATCACAGTGTCATTGTCGTTAGGAGAGGAGCAAAGAAGGTGATGAGAAAATGGTCAGCACAGGCCCAGGAGCAGCCTTGCTGTATTTTTGATCTTCATGTAAGGACAGCAGACAAGTGAAAAATACCCCAGGGAAAGCACTGCAGGACCCCTGTGTTGCAGGTCTGGCAGGTTCCACAACCCCTCAGTGCACACACAGAGACACAGGGGCTCCCTGTTGTCCTGCCCTTCCCTTACAGTGCCCGAGTGCCAAAACACAGCACGTGGCTTTGCACTGCTGGTGTGGCTGCTCTGCATCCTATCCTAAATCCTACTGGAGTAAAGCATGCTGCAACCCAAATTTAATTTCCCCGAAAAACCCCACTGGGAGACATCTTTCAACTCCAAAGTTTCCAGGCTACTTTCTTCTTCTGAAATGTCATGTGTTTCTCTGATGGTTGGTATCTCCAAGCAGCTGATGTGGCTTAAATCACAAAGCAGAGAACCTGCAACTCTACCTGCCCAGTTTGCTCTCCCTGTCAGCATCAAGCAACGAAGCCCCCAGACTGGCAGATTCAGAGATGGGGCCTCTCCTAGAAGCAAAAGCCATGCTGTACAAACCAGAACTGCAGCTCCCTCACTTTCCTGTTACTCTGCAACATCTTGCAGAAGCCTTAAATGTGGGAATGCCTTGCAGGCACAGACGCGGTAAATTCACAGGGTTTATATCAACGCACGACACACAACAATGAATCTTAAAAATTCAAGATAGTCATTTATTTGCCAAGTGAACTAACTGGGCAACATGGGATCTACTACTGAAATTTCAGTTAAAATACCAAATCAAAATTTATACTAAAAAATTCAATTCCAGTGTTTTCTGATGGAAATTCCTGATGTGTTTGCATTTAGCTGTTTTGTGTTCCAATACCTTTGTGATGAACTGCTATGTCCAGTGAAAGCCACTGGGTCCGTCAGTATCCAGGCAGTGCAGAATTCATGTGTAGGAGAGAGAAAATCAAATCTAGCCTTACTCTAACAACACTGACCTTATCATGTCCTTAGACGCTTGTTCTGTTGCCTTGTTCTTCCAGGTATAAAAGCTTTCCATCTGAGCTGACAACCTTGGAGCTGGCTGGAGCTCTGAATCTTTGTCATTCATAGAACAGCATTTATTAAAATTCATAATACTTGCGTGTGCTTCCAGATCCATGCTATTTAATACAGTAGTGCAGGTTTACAGTCATTAGACATTGATAAATGCAGCACTTACTGCCAAAAGAAACTATCTGTTGATACCACGATTGCAGGACTCCTAGACCAATCATAAAAATCAAATAGAGACAATGTTTTAAATTAAACAGAAAACGATCAAAGACATTTTACTTCACAGTCTTATTAATATGTATAATGCATTATAAAATCCATTTTATTTGCCTCCAACATTTTCCCAGCTGAACAGGAAGGTTTTAAAAAAACAATTACCACTTTGAATCTCCTCTGCTGCATGCAAGTCATGTTGTGCCTGAGCCAATCCTTTCGTATAATTCTTAATCGCTGGCAGGCAGTCATATTAAAAAATTAATAATGACTGCTTCGTTTTTCAGAACCTGTAATCATCTTGCTATGTAATTTTGAATGCAAGGTAAGGAAGAAGAGAAGACCTGGGGTTTGAAAACTTTCGTAAAATCCCACCAGGTTCTGGTGCTCACTTTTTCCCCTTTCACTTAGAGATACCATTCTCTTTTCAGTGTTAGCCCTGTCAAAACAAAGAGAAATACTCAAAGCTATTTGTGACGGCTATTTGTTGTGACAAGGTTTGGATGTAATTCAAAAATAGTCATGTCTGAACCCAGATTTAACATTACTGATGTTCCTCTAGATGCTCGTTTAACAAGTCTCCACATACACAAAGGGCAGTTTCATCTCCCCGTTACTAAACCAAGGCCCAGCAGCAGGAGGCTCAAAGGCACTCATGTGGCTTTTGCAGGAAGCTGAACAGTGGACAGTATGGAGAAGAGCCCAGTGGAAATCACTTCAGGATGCAGATATTAGGAAAAGGCAGCACAGCAATACAGCTCAATGGGTTCACAAAACAGAGTGAGGTGTCAAGGCTCGAACAGCAAGCTTTGTCCAGCATGTTGGTTTCTGAAATATTGAATGTGGACAAGGAAATCTATGTGCTGACTACTGGTAATCAACACTTTCATACTGGGCATGCCAATACCTCGGTGAAGTGCCTGCAAGAAAAAGGAACTGGGCAGACAAAACTGGTCTTAGGATTCCAACTGCACACGGCTCTAAAAGTCAAAAAGGAAGACTTTTTACACGATTCATTCCTTTATTGCTTTCTGCTACCCATTCTCTTTTTTGTTGCACCCTACCTTCTCTTTTTTCTGTCATCGGGCGTAGATTCCTTTTCTTTCACACCAGGTTGCATCACTTTATTAGAAAGAATATTAGGACAAGTGTTTTCCTATGAGGATACTCAGAAACTAAGCAGGTTGCCTGTAAGACAGTCGGAAAACTCATCTGGACAACGCCCAAAGGAATTTCCTTCAGCTGCTGCTGTTGGAGCCACGTTATGCCTAGAGACCAGCAGAGAACCTTTCCCACCTGAATCATTCTATGGGTCTGTGACCTTTCTTTTTAACTCAGAGGAGTAAAGATTGGGGTTTATTATTCACTTGGTTGACCCTGGCTGCCTTTCTTCGTTCAAATCACATCTAGTTTGAGTTTTTTCCAAGTCCCGAACTGCTTTACTCCTTTCTACAGAAAGATGTTTTCAATAAGAATGAAAAAGCCTGAAACTCACCATGGTAAACCAATGCTGTTATTTATTCACATGATACTAGCACTGTGTAAACCACCTCTATGCCCACAGTTTGAGAGTTTCAGTATGGTCCCCACCACTGTAACGGAGCCGAACTGATTTTTGCTTTGGCTGGTTTAAATAAGATCATAAAGATCCCTGATGACTACTGACCAGCTAGCTGCAAGTCAAATACTAGCACAACTATAAAACTAATAAAAGTACAATCTGCTATCTAATCTATTTGAAAAGTTAATTCACTTCATTATAACTGGAATCTTATGTTGGTCAGGCTCTAATAAGAAACTAGACTACATTTATACAGTGCATTTACAGATTTTTTTGCTATAATTTTATAAAAAGTGCAGTGTTAATTTGAGACTACAGGAAATCAAATAGAAATTCAATCAATAGCTCCACTGTGAAAAAGTACCACAAACTATTTTTAAGCCTCTCTAACCTCATTTTCTCCATGAAGCATGCAAAACTCACAGAGTTTTGAGAAACCAAGTAGTCTATTATATAGGTCGTAAACTAAATAAAAGTGGCATTAATTCAATAATGTTGTACATGTGCACATAATAATCACACACTAAATTTCTGTGCTTTAGTAAAGTACGTAACAAGTATTGATACAGGATTAGTATTATTATTAGAGCTCCTGCCAGGTATGCAAAGTCTAAACTCCAGAAATTGCGATGAACAATAGATCATTGATTTTGGGGACAGACATGCAGCATTTAATAAGTGGGAGAAGGAAACACAGGAAGAAGCTGGCCATTAAATGACCAAGTGTAGCTATCCTTTAAGTTACAGAATTCACTTTACTGAAGTCATGAGAAAACTGACAGCAGCTCCAGCAACAACTGCATCATTATTTCCAAGTTGCTTTAGTCTTTTTGCAGCATATTTTTTGTAGGCCTCATAAATAATTACTCCAGAATCATAAAAAGTTAATAATGCCCTAGAACTATGAAAAGTTAACAAGTGAATGCATTTTAAAACCCATCCTGTTACATGGGTTCTTCCATGCATTTGCACCTGTGTTTAGGCCATAAAGGAAACGGTAAGAGAAAGAAGTGCATAGCAGGCTTTGGAGTATGTTTTAATCTTTTGGGCTCTTTGCACTGACCCTCTGCAAATAAGCAGAATCCCTGCTGGTAGAGATCACAGCCAGCCTTGGGACTCTCAGGATGTGTAGTCTGATGAAGGTCTTAATCCCAGCGGGTACTGTAAATATGTCATTCAAAAGTAAGAGTTACAAACCCTTATGAACAGCTATTTGGTTTCTTGGACTGTGAAATAACTCTTTAAAAATCGACTACGTTATCAGTAAAATATTGATCAACCATGCACCTAACAGCCATTTCTAAAAATCTATCAGCAACAGAAATCTTGACCATAAAATCACTCTGTTTCAAGAGGAAGATGCATCTTATCTCTTGATTCTTTAACTTAAAACTGGAGTGTTCCAGGAAGACCTAACACAATTTATCATTGTGAATTTATAGAGATATCCTAAATCTGACCCTACCCTGAACTTCTGAATCAGAAATATTACTTTAGGCATGGCATCAAGCTGAAAGATAACCCATGAAGACTCATGAACTCTAAAACTGAGGGTCAGTCTGTCACCATTGTTGTAAGCACACAACCATCATGAGTAATAATTTCATGTGTGGGCACCTGAGTGCCCACTTAGCATCATGTGCACAAGATGCAACAACTCTCAAAGCATCATTTCCTACTGTCTCACATATTTCCTGCAAACACATCTGTATTGATCCATTTTCATACAGTCTTTTCAACAGCTCCACTGAGCTGTTGTCACAGTTGTGACAAAATACATGACACGTGCAAACCTGCCTGTGTAAAAAGCACATGACCTGACTTTGGGAACAGGATCTGCAAACTATTTGCACTATATCCAACACCTCACAGAAATTCCTGGTGATATACACCAGTGAAGGAAACATACGCGAGAAGAATTGTTTATCGCTAAAATGCTGGGATGTGGGAACGGACTGGGAAGAAGCACCAGATGTCTCTTCAGAATGCCCCCGGGGTTACAGAATAGATCATGAAACCTGAGGTGCGCTGGCCAAATGAGTTAGAAATACAGAAACATAAAGTATCATTTCTCCAAAAAGATTTTTTTGTTGTCGTTGCCACGTTCTGCTGCATTCATAACAGATTTATTTAGTTCATGTTACTCAGGTACTGGCCACTGGATTATCCATTTGTGCTTTAGAGGGAGAAGATCTCACAATTTAGAAGCTATTTGCTACCCACACAAAGACACCCAAATGTTGCCAGAAGCTTGGAGAACTTCTAGGTTGATGCAGTGCCTTAAGTTTGTACAGGATGCACTAGACTTGGCAGACCGATTCCTAAAGCTGGTATTAAAACTCAGTCAGAATTTCTAGACAGCAGA
Source organism: Rhagologus leucostigma (assembly GCA_013397725.1). Classification (NCBI taxonomy): domain Eukaryota; kingdom Metazoa; phylum Chordata; class Aves; order Passeriformes; genus Rhagologus; species Rhagologus leucostigma. The sequence continues at coordinate 74,940 of VZTD01001771.1, forward strand.
AAATGCCAATATTCTTTCAAATCTAAATCACTGAAACAAATCTTTTTGCCATAAGGCTGATGTTAATGAGTTCACCCTTGAAACACTCCTAAAACAAACCCCTCCTTTTCAATGTCTGGAGTGGCTGGTCAGGAACCAGGAATCAAGTCTTGATGAAACTGGACATGATGCTTGAAAAGACCTATTCCATTTTAAAAAATTCTCCTGGTGTCAAAGCCACTGTCAAAAAGTTGGGATGGGTTTGATATTTCGAAATACGCTTTACGCATCTTCCTTTGCTCCTACATTTTTCACGTCTTTCCTACTGATCAGTTCCAGGAAGGCTTGGCTGTTACACTTAGGGTTACTCAGACTGCATTTGTGAGTCCCTATTGATTCCTTCCCACTCTTTTTAGAACTTCATGTAACTTATGCGAATTATCATGATAAACAAATGCAGGGATATTCCTACAGACCAAAACAAAAAAAAAAAGTGTATTCACAGATGCAGACCAGAGGAAATGGTGCAACTGTATCACAGGGCAGTCAATAATTTGATAGGTGCACTGCACCTTCACTGATCTCCAACTTTTCATGTATCTGAGCAAATAAATAGCTCAACGTTGTGTGCTTGGGAAAGAAAACATGAAAATCCCTTACGTTTTTGAGTAGGCAAACAAACAAAAGTTAGTTCATTAAGGGCTCCACAGCAATATCCATGAAACAAAAACCTAAGTATACTTCTGAAAAGAAAGGAGGGAAAAATCGGGCAGTAATTTTAAGAGGTAATATCACTCTGCAACCACAGGGAGACATGTTGTGTATTTTCCCGTGTATTTTCACATTGCTATCTATTTTAAGCCTAGTTAAAGCTGCTCAGTCATTACTGGATATACCTTCCAACTTAGAAGGCTTAAAATGTGGCTTGCAGACTTACTGCACACACAGAACACCTGCATGAACAGTGCCTGGCTCATAACTCATTTTCTCAAAGCTTTACACAAACATTCTGATTACTAGTTTTTCTACCAAAAATCTACTAAAGCTGTGGGTTTTTTTTTTTTTACTAACAAATGGGAAAAATGCATTTCTACTCCAGAACCAGAGCAAATCCAATCTCCTTAACTGCTGAGTAATAAAAAAACCCCGCACAATTCCTTCTCTTAGAAACCTGATTAAACAGACCAGCATGTTATAGATTACAGTAGTTCTCAAAAGTGTTGGCTAGTTTCAAGGCACAGTGTAAACAGGTAATGCAATATGTTCACAGCATTTTTCTCTACTACCAAATGCATTTTTTTTTATTGAAGACAAAGAACTTTTGGTACCTTTAATCCCACCCTTGAAAAGTCTACCAGATTCATTGGTGGAAACCCTAAGATGTTATTCAGGTTGTCAAAAGGATTATTTGCAGTGGGAAATTTTCAGGATAAAGGGAAGGATAAAAAAAAATGTTTCATGTGTCTGCAAGCAGGAATACAATCCTCTCATTTATATTTTAAAGAAAGAGTGAGTAAAGCACCTAACCTCTCATGGCAGCCCCTTAATGTTAATTTTAAGAGGTCCTCAAGAAGCTAAGGAAAATCAAATAATAATCAGATTTATTTCACAGTGCTTATTTTGGCCAAGAGTTTTCTGTGCTCTCCACCTAATTGTGAAGCACTTAGAAGGATTTTTTTATAGTCAGGTAATATGAAAGCTACTTAGCAATTCAACAAAACTAATCCAATGTTCAAGAGACACCTATTCACTGAGATTAAGCCAATTTTACAATATGGAGTTATCCAGTCACCTGGAACAAAGGAGGTGTGTGGAGGACAGACAAAAAGCAAATGCTGAGGAATGAGTGGCAAATGGGGAACATGAAGAGATTTTTAGAAAGAGCAGCAAGGAGAAACAGATAGATATATGCTGAGTGAATAAAACCAGAAACAATGAATCCCAAGAAACAGAGGTGACTGAAGCACAGGGATTATGCAGAAACATCACCCTGCTACAAGAGGAGCCCCTCCGAATTCGCGCAGCATCTGTCAGCACCGATTCTCGCAGCCGGCCTAAGTGGGGATCTAATGACAGGCAGTTTATACAACACCAGCACATGACACGTCCCTCGGGGCACTTTGTCCTCACAGCATCCCAGGGCAGCAGCAGAGCGCAGCTAAGCATGGCATGGATGGAGAAGGAAGGAACAGAGCACTGAGCGCTGCAGCTGTTTGGAAGTTAGTTCACCTTGCCATGCTTTTCCAGTTAAAGGTTATGTTAAATCCTGACGGGATTATTTTTTGCACTCTTTGGGAGAGCTGGGCATTACCTTGACAAAAACACTGTATTTTGAATATCCAAAACTGCAATCTTTTGTCTCTATGTCCTTTATGCAATAATGGTATCATTAAAGCTCTAATGCAACCACCAAGCTTTCATTATGAGAGAAGTGGCTCTTTTTTTAAAAAATAAACAAATAAATAGTCACTTCCCATACAGTCAATGCCCTTTACAAATGTAACTTTGAGGACTACACCACACGTAAGAGGTCATTTCACACTCCTCAAATATTGCTCAAAATTAGAGGGCACCAGCCGGTACACCCAAATGTGCAAAACCCTTTTGAGTTTTCAGAACACCTAAGCAAAAAATTATAATAAAAGAAGTGCCACGTATGTAATGAATATTCTAAATTCACTGATTTTTCACAGCTCCCTAAGCCCTGCTGTGATGCTGATGACAAACAGAAGTTCAAGAGGCACTTGTCTCACTTACACAAATGATTTCAGTATTGCTGAAATTCTCCTGCTACTCGGTAGTTCAGCTGTTGGCTTGACTACATGAAATACTGACAGGAAAATGCATGTAGGCAAGGAAAAAAGAATGCTTTCCTTCAGTGCTTCAGTAAGTTGAAACTTTTTTTAAAATTCTATTTCAACTGATACTTGAAGATGATTCAATCTGTCCAAATATAAAATAGCAAAAAGTAAAGGAAAATGTACCCCACTGTAGAAACAAAAATCCTGTGAGGCTATAGCATACCTACAGTTCAAATCCAAGTTCGTACCAGAACAGATGTAGGACTAGAGCTTTTTATTTTTCAGATTTTTTATTTTATTCATTTGGGGAAAGGAGAGATGACCTTTTCCTTATAAAATCCTCAGCCCTTTGCAATTTCCTATATATCAGGTTGTCAAGAAGAAACAGTTTCCACTCTGCCTGCAAAAGCTTTTCTGGGGGCAGAATAATGGATTTTGTGTGAAAAAGTGGGATCTTCAGATTACAGAATTTAAAGATGTCCAATGTTTTAAGTTTTAATGGTGTTACCTATTTGAGTCTGCCCCTACTACCTTGTCAGAGTCAGGATTACACTAATCCACAATGAAGCACATACATCAGTCATATAGCAAAGTCTTTCAGTATTCAGTAACTCTTTGATCAATTTAGGACAATTTAATTAAATCTGGTTCCAGAAAACTGTAGTGTTTTCATGTGCAAAGACACACCTCAGATGTGCCCAACTCCTTCAGGAGTAACTGCACTTGAAAATAAATCCTCAGATAACTCACCCTGAAACCACTCAAGCCCTCAGGCCAGGACTTGCAGTGTGAGGAGGAGGAAAAAGGAAGTAGAAAACGCCTCATCAGCAGAAATTCCAGACCAAATTTCTCCTTTTGTTGCCTAGAGAGCCATTACTCTTGCTGAGAAGAGGGTTTTCTTTGCAGGGAGAAAAGGACACTGCTTCTTCAAAAACCACCATTCAAACAGACACAATGGCTCTAAAGTTGCTCTCATGCCTTCCCCCTGAAGTCATGTGCAGTTGTGGGGATGCTGTTTACTCACGGTATGAAACTTTCCTTCCAACATCTATTTGCTAAACGCAATTATCACACCGCCTTGCACCTCCTGTCACTAATGATAAGCGTCAAATAGGCTGCAAAAGCAAGGACAACGCTTTGACCTACCAAATTCAAAGCCATACTGGATTCCCTCCTACATCCCCCCAGCTTGAGTTTTCTCCTAGAAAGCTGACCCTCAAAATTAGACGAACAAAGAGAGGGCAAGAGCACAGAGCATGAAAACCAGTGCTGGATGAAGACCTCAACGTAGCTCACCAGTCCCACAGGAAGAGAACTGGGATTTGCCAGGCACTGCACTTCTCCCACTTCTATCCCTGGCACTGCCCAGACCTCAGGGAGCTCAGTCCTGACAATTTATTCCTCACCTGCGGAAAACTGGCTGTACTTTCATGTACAAAGCACATCTGCCAGTTGTGATTGTACCCTTCTCTACCTTCAGCCACACGCAGATGCTACGTGGAAGGACGTAACACAGCAGTCCTTGGATCAAACCTTGCAAAGTGGGATAGCAAAATATGGCATAGCTGTGCTGAAGTGTTGTTACAGCTGTTTCTGACACTGCTCTGTCACACACATCCCAGCAGGTCAAGGAGGGAGGAGATGCTCCATAAAGAGCTTTGGCAAACAAAGGCCACCATAAGTGAAAAAGGAAGAACATGTGAAAATTCTCCTCCTGTCATCCCAGATGCTGCTTCTCCTACTTTCTCTCATGCTTGCCTACCGACGATGAGAGCCCCTTAGTGATCAGTCCTGGCCATCCACAAATCCTCACACAGGCTGCTGGGCACTATTGGCTTTTGCTGGGATACATCCAGGGCGTATCAAAAGCGGCTCTGCAGCCCTTGCTGCATGCTCTGGGTCCAGCACTGACTCCAAAGGGCCCTGGAAGCTGTGGGGTAGGGGAGCTTTCCACTCCCATTTAACATCTGCCTAATGCAAACCAAGGCTGGGAGAGAGCCTCCTGAAGGCTCCTTTCAGGATGTTGCCTGCAAAGGAGGGCAGGGAAAAGGAGAATCTGAGTCTCCTGCACATGCTAGTTAATTGTTTATGTGTTTAACAAAGTGTACTACACCAAATCTCCACAGACATTTGGTGACAAATGACAGACTGTAATGACACCTCTCATAATATAATAAAGAGGCATCCAGAAACCTGCCTGCATTATTTGGGAGAGGGACTCAGATTTGATAAGTGGATAAAAATTAGTTTAATGATTCCCTACTTAGCCTTTAAATCCACTCATAACGTGACATCGTGTTTCCAATTAGGAAATGAAAATGTTGATTTAACATTTCTGTCATTTCAGATTAGACATCACATGTTATCTCTCTGTTATAAAAAATTTCATATTTTGAACATAAAAAGGAATTTATAGAGTCAGGCACAGGGTTTAAGTTTTTATAATGAGCCATTCATCTTCAGGTCAGGTTCCATAATAACTAGCTGCTACAAGTTAGTTCACTGGGAGGAAAATGAAATGGGAAAAAAATGGAAATTAGAATAACGGCAGAAACAGTGTCTTATTTGTAAAGACTGAAACATGACGGTGTTTAAAGTGTCCTGATGGTGTTCAAAGTGTCCAAACTCCTTGTGACACCTCATTTCTACCTCTGTCACCACAATTTGATGAAGGCACACTGCAGAGTCTACGCCTCTGCCACTACACCTACTGGCAGGGCATCTGACGCGACAATCACGGCTCAGCATTATTATCTTAACAGCAAATATCTCAAAACTTCTAATCACGGGGCAAGATCCCAGTGGGGGAGGCAGCACACTCTGGGGCACAAGCCTATGATGATTTTTACTGACCACCTCTTTTCCTATCACGATCAGCTAGCATGGTGCTGCTGGATTGTTTTTCCACAGAAAAACATTGTCAGGAAAGCAGGCAACATTATTTTTAGCTGTCCTGCTTTTCACAGCAGCAGCAAGGTGTCACACTGCTAATCAATTCTCCTGGTTGCTTCAAAGCAACAAAAATAGGGTCTGTCCTAACTCTGGTAATCCAGCACAGGGCTTGGTGTCTGGGACAGCTCCTCTGAAATAAAAAGCATTTCCTTTAGTCTCAAAAGGACAGCAGTGGGAAAACAACAACACCTCCAGTGTGCCTTAAGATTTACAGAGACTTTTCAGATGGAATGGCTACCATCAATCATCTCTGCACTCCCAGCAGGAAATTAGATTTCCTGTTGTTTAATGCTACAATGCTTGACACAAGTCTATGAATTTGCAGTCCCAGTAGTGCTACATTAAAAACCTATACTGTGGACAAAGAGGGGGAGAAATACATGTTTTTATCAAATGTAGCAGAGAGAACATCTTTTCAGACACTACCTCTCTGGTTTTGACTGATTTTTAATTTAATGTTGTGTTTTAATCAGCAAATCAAGTATGTGAAAGGACAAGGAATGTACATTTATGGAGCAAAAAATCCTCATGTCAGTCTCGTCTACAGGAGGAACAATTTATGTCACTGTCACAGCCTGCCAAGCAGGCCCATCATTAATTTCTTTAGAGGACTAAAAATCTTCAGAGCTGCTTGTTTAAGCAATAAATTTGAGGCATCTCATTCCTGATTGTTTTCATTTGATGTTTTTCTGGGCTAATTTCTGCTTTCCCCCCATTTTTACCCTTTCTTTCTGTCACCGTTAGAATAGAGCAGTGACCCATCGCCTCCATCAGAACAACAATTAGTCTTTTGACAGTTCCTAGCACTTAACTTGTGGAAGAGCTCAAGTTGCCTCATAACTTAGGCCAAAGAGTGAGTTCCAAATTCCATCTAAGCTACATCAGACAGGTGGCTCTGAAGGTGGTTATTCACAGGCAGTTATCTCCTTTCTACCATCTAAATTTGAAGGAAGCTCTCATCCTCCCTGGAAACACAGAGTTGCTCCCCTTGCCAGGAAAACCGTCCCAGCCTTCTGAGCACCAGCTGAACAATCATGGATTTGAATAATGAATGTTGGCCAGTCTATCAGTGCTAGGCTAAGTAAAAGAAGAACCACAGACTGCCATTTGTATGGACTAAAATAATAAAATAATTAAATAATAATTAAAAAACTCACCACACCAGCTGCCCGTAACAAAGAAATGGAGCATTAACTGTAGATTCACTGCTAGACAATTCACAGCCCTTGTGCTAGCCAAGCTTCTTCATCACACTTAAAGGTCAGGCATGCCTCATCTACATTTTGTGTTCCACCTGAACTGAAATCAGAGCTGAGTGCTGTTTTCCAAGCCCGTAAACTCTCAGACTGTGAGATCTGAAATTTCCTTGAGTAAGGTTTAGTTCCTGTGCAGCACCAAGACGGAGAGAGGTCTGAGAAAAGATGGGAAGGTGAGCAGTCACCTGCTGCTGACCCACACGTGCAGCTACTGCCCGTTCTCAGCCAAATACCACAGGACTAGCCAGAAGACCAGACAGAGAAATCTTGGGTACACAGTGTCTTTACTTGTTCTTGCATGCTCGTAGCCAAGATCTGGATAACTCATGTGGGACTTTTTTCAGTGGGGTTTTAAGGCGCTAAGTATGAAGATGGATATTTACGTGATCAAGCAAGAAATCATCCTCTCCTACAAAAAAAATGGCTAACAAATTACTTAATTCCTGCAGGGAACAGCTGCCTTCTATGCAGGCTTGGCAGTTGAATGGTGCACTCACCTCAACAAAGATGAAGCAGGGGATGATGGAATAACTTCTCTGGGTATTGTTTCCTAAAGCCATTTCTCATCACACTTCTTGGGGAGGCACTGTTCAAACCTTTATATCCTGAAAAAGAAAAGGCAGAGGTATTTCAGTATATTTCACTCTTTTGCAAACTCCACAATGAGGTTCATAACACAGAGCACTGACCTAATAGACCAGGGACACAGACTAAAAAGAACATCCAGGTCTAACTGTGTACAAAATACCCTGAGGAGGCACTCCCTTTGCAACACAGAAGAAGAGACAGAGATAGGTTACAAGGTACATCATATGCAGATCAAAGAGTGAGAAGGAATACAACAGTTTGCCTGAAATACAATCCACTCCCAAGTAAAAGACTCTGCCTCAGAATTGTAAAATCACATTTTGTAAAATCACCACTGACCTGCCTACAGTGTGTTTTAAACCAGGAGATTTTGGTAACTGACTTGTAAACTTGCACTTTAGGAGACATACTTACAGTACACTGACTGTAGACATGATCAAAATGTTTATCTGTATAAACCTGCTCAAGATGACAGCACGTGTTATGCACAAAAACTCACAATCCGTAACAAGCAAATGCAACAAAAATGCACTGAAGAGCCGGGAGCCTTTCCTCCCTGGTATAAATTCACGTATTAATACACCAAACTCTACCCACTTAGCATTACTTCGGGCTACTGTCTACTCTCATTAACATAACCTTATAGCACTGTGCTAAGACACTCTTTTTGGACGAAAAGTAGAAAAAGCAGAGAGAAGAAGACTAACACAAAGAAATTTTACTGACAGTGTGTGTCTTTTTCTGCGTGCATGAAGCAACACGTCAAGAAGCTAAGTCTGGTTTAAATGTCTTTACGGGGAGATAACGAGTAGGAGGGAAGGCAGAGCTGGAAAAGCAGAGTGTAGCCCAGAGCTGCCAGGTGCAGCATTGCACAGAGCATGAGAGACGGGAGAGAATCAAAATCCTCTGCACATCAAGCAAGAGCACTGATTTGGGTGGGTCCAGGCTCACTTCCAGCACTCACACAGAAACCTGCCCTGATGACAAGCATCTCTGCGGGTCAGGGCCAGAGAGGAGGAAGGAGGTGGAAGCTGATATTTATTTGCAGACGATGCTTTGCACAACATCTTCCCTGCGACTCTTTGACCTCGCTGGCATCCGGGTGGCAATTCAGGCCTTGGCATACGGAGCCTGCGAGGTTCACAAAGGGGTCAGTGCTTTCTCACCAGCGCTACTGGGAGAAATACCATGATCAGCATGAGTGAGTTCATCTGAGGTCACGGTGGAGGGGCTGGATTTGCTGCCAGTGCTTGCCACCTGCACCACGATGCAGGCTCTTGCCTTGCCACCTATGAACTACTTAATGTATTCCTTACCTCAGCTCTTCACAGTTTGACCCAGAGCTGTACAATACACAGTGTATATGATGGATTTCGGCACAGCAGAGCTACCGTGACTCCAGTGAGGCCACATTCTGTGTCAAGTATAGCTTCTGAACTGTTAACCATTGAGAAATGCAGTTTCAGGTCAAACAAAATAGTCAGGAATGTCACCTCTGATGTGCCTCAGACACTCCCATACTACACTGTATCCCATTCTAAAATACAAACATTCTCAAAACACCTCATTTTCCAGACAGAATTCAACTTTACTTAGTAGAAAAAAACGGGGTTTATCTCAGAGGTTAGTGTCATTGCTTAAAAAAAGACAAGGTAATCCAACCCCATTTGGACAGTGGAAAAAAATTCAGTAATTCATTTTTAACAACACTTTGAATTCCCCCAGCTCTTGTGCCACATGGCTCTCCCTGTAATTTGGCAAACACATGGAACCTGGTGGAATAGCAGGTTAAAGAGTCAGAGCAGCTTACAGAGCATTATTCACTGAAACTTTTCTGTACCCTGAAGATACACTGTCAGTAACCTTGCAAATCCAGCTTTTAAAATGGCTTAGCACAAGGACTTTAATACCTCAGCACCTTCATGAATCCTTTGCCAGATTAAGGTTAGAAATAACCAAGATTTTCCATACCACTATGCTGTAACCCCAAGCTGTGCCTTCAGTTCCAACTGATGTGTGTTCCTAACCAAAGCAAAGGGCTGCAAGGCAATCCAAGGATTTAAAAACCCTTCACAACAGATGACTGAAAGCAACTGAACAAACTAGCAAAGAAACTGAGGGTTCACAGTCATATAAAATCACCTGATTTAAGACCAGGGAACCCCTGATGTTACAGATGTGTATCACTCTGCCTGTTTCTTCAAGCCTATTGTCCACTACTGGTTTAAAAAACTGCCCTGCCTATGGGAAAGCGTTTCACATGTCAGCTTCTCTCCTATATGATGACACATTTGTGTCAGGCTCAAGTAGTAAGAGACCAAATAGCTGCCTGATCAGCTAATTCCCAGATTGTGGGAAAACTCTCAGCTAGCCAGTGCTTGCCATAGCTGGTCTTTTACTCTCTCGACAAAAGAGTAAAGGGAAGCAAAGGCTGATCTTGGTGGGAGCACCAACTTTTGTCTGTCTTCAGCTGGCAATGAGTCCTCTAGGGATACTGACAGCAAAACACAGATTGCAGCAAACCCCAGACACTTCAGCCTGAACAGCAGCCAGAGATAACCCAGTTTTGCCCAAAGAATCATAATAAGATGTAAAAGAAGTTTTTAGTAACAGTCTTGTTCTATAATCCATGTTCACATTGAACAAATTTTCGTAGTGCAAAGCCTCTGACCAAAGCAATGGCAAATAAAAGCTATAATATCAGCATCAGCCTTCTCAGTTTTTTATTTCTATTTTTATCAGCTTGACTGAATTGCCAAGGAATTCACGTGAGCAAAACTGTTAAGAGCCTTTTTAGAGTCCACTAGCTGTGACCTTTTCAGGCCTGGTATGTTAGCACAGCACGAGAGTAGAAATTGTCAAACCTATTCTAACTAATTAGGGACCACTGTAGAGGGAATATTAATAATCTACAGCTCTGGTACTATGAGGTGCTTCCACTCTCAAAACAATATATATAATTCTACAACACAACATTTGTGAATTAATTAAAATTAGTTCTCATCTTGCTCGATTTACCTCACCTGTGCTTTTCAGAAAGGCCCTGATCTACAGCATAGGAAGTTATTGTCTGGCATCTCCTGGGAGAACAAGAGGAGACAGAGAATATAAATAAGTGAATTGAAAACTAAATGAAAAGGACAGCAAAGAAAAAGAGAATTCAAGCTGAAGAGATTTTCTGGCCACAGGGATCCATCCAGGGAAATGGCTTTTAGAAGGCCCCATTCAGGTATGTTCTAACTCCTTTTATGTGAGCATGTGGCAGACAGCAAGAAGGACATATCTAGGACAAACTAGCATTTGCCGAGCCTTTATAGGGTAAGTTCCTGCAGCAGACACAGTACACACAACTGTTCTGTGTCATCAGTCATCAAACCAATTAACTGGTGGTCTGTTCCTCAGGAGACAGTGGCCAACCCCATGTTTTTTAAGCCATGTCCTGCATAGGTAGGAAGAGAAGATGAATGATGTATTTCACATATTGCTGCAATGGACACCTGGGGATCTGTGGAAAATATTCAGATCAACAATCCAGATGTGCTAACAGGCCCTGTTCATCGTAGTTTTCAACTATGTTTCAGTTAATCAGAATCAGTGCCTATTTCTTTTGCAGTAGCTCAGAGACCACCAGCCTGAAATCCAGGAGCTGCTGCACAAACCACAGCAGCAGCAGGAAAGCCACTGCCACATGTGGGACACCACCTCACTGCAGAATCCCAAATCTGCTCTGACCAGAGGTGAGGAGGGTAACCACTGGTCAACTGGTACGAGGATGTGATGCAAACACAAGAAAAAAGGATTTCTGTTTCTCAGTTTCACAATCTTTTCAGCAGCACCTAACACTGTTCCAAAATAAGATGTAAATGTTATATTTGAAGGAACACCAACTATTTCTGTAACAATGTAAAAGATACCTGAAACATCAGTATTTCCTATTTGTAAATTACTTGAACCTTATATTAGCAATTTTCAAACCCCTGTTGGCAAGTGGCTTCAAATAATAAAGCTCTTTACTCTCATTAAAATAAGAATTCTGTTTACAAGTATAAATATATCACCAAAACCTCTGCACCAGTCCATCAAGGATCAGTTTGCCCAACTGAAACACAAACTGCATATGTCAAACCTCCATTCAATTAAGGAAACAAATTAAAACTAATGCCGCTGCTAACAATGATTACCCAAGCTTTGGCAAAGAACTGTATCATTATAATCACTATTTATTACACTATCTCTTACAGATCTCATTGTAAAGCAGGGTCCTCTATTTCCTGTGGGGGAAACAGTTGAAGCAATTTGCCAAACGTCGCACAATGGCTCAATGTATAGGCTGAAGAAAGACACATTATTCTCAGACTCCTGTCAAGTGCTCTGTCCACTTGACAACACAACCCCTGCACTTCAAATGCACTTGCTAATTCCTGCACAAGAACCACACAGCCCTCACTGCACTTTTCAGTAATACAGGTTTCCCTGCTTGCTTGCTGCTGGAACCAGCAGAACACACACTGCAGCCTTACAAAACAAGCGCTGATCAGGCGTGCGCCGAGATGTGACAGCCTCACACATTCTCTCTTTGCAACTCCACCTGGCATGTCCAAAGGCACCTCATTATCCCAGTGCAACCTCTGCACGAGCATGCCTGTACTTCTGAACAGGCTGCAACAGGACAGCAGAGGGTTAAAACGAGCTCTGGTTTTCCCCACAGCTCTCTTCCACATAAACCAAACTAATGCACAAAAAAAGGGCCTAAGGAATAAAAGGTGAGATTTTACCACAAAAGGCAGTCAGTATTTTCCAAGTACAGACTTCTTTACTGTTTTCAAAGTAATTGAAACCACAGTGGTGGCATGAATCACTCCAAAAGCCAAACCGTGTGACGAAAGGGACAAATGACATTGTAGCATGAACATCTGCTTGTCTGCCTTGCACCCAAACACAACGCAGACTGCTTGCCTGAAAACAGTAAAACTAAGAAAATAACATAATGGCTGCAGCAATTAAAGGGTACCAGACAACTGGCACTCCAATTGCTGTCTCAGTGGCCCACAACACACTAATTTTTACCCACAAATGAGAAAGTTATCCTTTGGATCATGTTGCCCTTGAGGAAGAGTGTGTCCCATGCACAACGGGGCTTGGGAAAGAGGGAAGACACTTGCTAATATCATCAAAGAACCCTTTGCCCTTTCACTATGAACTGAGAGGCAGAGAGCCATCAACACCATGGCCACCAGACCAGTAACATGGTGTCAGACTGGAGACACTGTTTGTCCAAAACCCGAGTGTCTGAGTAACCCCTGATCTTTAGCTGTTAACTGTGAAATTGTCTAGTGGACGAACAAAGGTTGTGTGCTAAGTTTCAGGCCTTGGCTGGCGGCTGTCTCCAAGAGCACTCCTGCGTAAGGAGCACGATGTCCTACTTTGCCCGGACACTGAAAAGAGGAGCTGAACTGATGAAGCAGAAGCTCAGTTTACTGAACCTTGATCTCAACCTTGTCTCAGAAGACAATTTATTATAAACTCCCCTGGTTTCTTCCAGGAGAACTATACCATTCAATAGCTACACCATTCAAATAAACTGCCCCATCAGTGAAAGTGCTTCCTACCGGTGTCTCCTCAGACTCCTGGACGAGAAACTAATCACACACCACTAATGACAGCAAGGAAGGGAATAAAACCAATACACAAAATAAACCCACACATGTTCACCATTACAGAAAAACAATTTTGCAGCATTTAAGATAGAAAAACACTTTCTCTGACGAGAGGTCTGACTCTTTTCTGATAGCAGAAGTCACATTCAGCACTCATAACAGAAAACCTTTTCATGGAAAACAGTGATACTTAAGTAATATAGGTCACAGCATATCTGAAATGACAACCCTTAGTACAAAACCTTGGTTATGAAGAAAGATACATTAATAATTATCTGGATTCCTAAATTCTCTCTCTTAAAAATGTGTTGCTGAATCCCTGGTGTCAAAGCAGATTTTGATCTCTAGAAGAGAGTGATGCCACAGATTTCAAGAATCCTGTTAGGGTTCTATTTCCTTGCTACTAGCTTCATGTGGAAAATTATCCCATGTCTGAGTGATAAGCAACAGTCCAAAATCTACGGATAGGCAGACTGATAAGGGTTCTGCACCACTTATATCTTCAAGAGAGTTCGAGTGTTATGTCAGCATGGCAGAGGCCTTGTAACAACTTCTCACCGTGGGGAGGAAAGCGAAAGCTCAATGCCACAGCTTTTGGCAACAAAATTTCCATTTATGCCACTTGGCCAGAATTTTATAGAAGCCAGTAGAACCCAAACATAACCGTGTGAGTAGCAGATATACGCATGCTGATACCCAGAAAGCCAAACAAAATGGCTACAAGCCTTATTTTGAACCATTTCAAACCCATGAACCTCTCCTTGTCCTGCAGGTCTGAAAGTGTCATCACGTTCCATCTGTTCCATTTGGTGAGACACTGAATTCCTTCCGAAAATTTTCTGTGTATCACTTACTTGGTGTTGGTTTGAATGAAACCCACCTAAATGTAGTGTCACATCAGCAAAACCACATGAATAAAAGGTTTTACCTGCTATAGCCGATAATGTTCCTCTCTTTCTTGCTAAAGGATTAGTGGTATGTGACAAATGAAGAAGGATTTTGACTCTGAGTTTCATTAGGGAATTCTTTTAAAAAAGTAACAAGCAGTCTCTGGAAAAAATCCAAAACCCACTAAATTTATCTATGGAATTACAAGATTGTCCTGCTGCTAACTCTCCTTTAAGTCAAAAAAGCTAACAGTTCTTTTAAACTTTGAAGTGAATCTAAATTAAACACTTGTGCATTATCGTGGGCAAAAGAAAGACTATTTCTGGCCTCCAACCATCCCACCTGAAGGCACGTCATCTTGATTTACACTAATTAATTCACCTTGTGATCTTTTCTGAACAAATACAAAAGGTAATTGGTTGTCTCTTTTACTTCTGATTGATTAAAACTCCATGTATCTTTAAGGGTATTTATAGCAATAAAATGACAGGTGTGGTCAGCATTAAAGTAACTCTTCCTAGACATAAAGATTCTGAATTACAGAGATTAGTTATATGATTAGTTTAATGAAAATAGATCAGGCTATCGTTCCAAAAGTAACACAGTTGAGATCCAGAACTGCAAGCGATTGACTTAATTAATGATGGGCTTGACATACAGGCACTCTGTTTATGCTAAATCACCATCTGTAAACTACTGCACAAGAGTTCCACGTTCAGTGTCTCATTTGCACAACTCACCAAAAAAATAATCAACACCATTTCTGATTTGCACCTGACAGTCTTGCAAGACTCTGGCTGGAAACCAGTGATCTCCCTGGTATTTGGGATACTATCATGAAGGGCTTGTGACTGAATTTCACTGTCTGAAACCAATTCCATTCCACTTGGTGACTCCCCACGCAAAGCACCAATAGGCGCTGAGGAAACGGAACAGTTTCAACAGGAGAAAACCAGCAGCTTCCTCCTCAGGCTCTTACCACAGTTAACTGGTGAAAAAAGGAGGGAGACATTGAAGGGAAAGAAGAAAGCAACAGAAAACTTCAAGAATACAGAGGGTAACAATGCAATGGTACAGATGAGAGGAAAACTGGATGAACTACAGAAAAACTCCTATGGGATGGAGGGCAGGAGAGGAAAACAGACCACAGGTTTTGCCTCTGATGCAAAACCACAAGATTGAAAATTTTGTCTGTCTAGAAAACACTCCACCCTTTCCCTCCCAAATACATCAGGGTTTTGCAGAAGATATTTTAATATTAATTTTATTTTAAAATTATTAAGGTAATGTATTTTAAGAAAAAAAGGTCCAAAGACATTTTCCTCATTCAGAAAATTTGTACTTTACTCCAGAAAACTGGTTTTGTTTTTCTCTTTACAAAACCTCCTTAGCCAACCGTCCTACCGAAATCTATTGAGCTACTAAAAAAACCAATCGGCTGCTTATGTGTCAGTAAGAATGAGAAGTATTCGTTCTTTATTTGCAACGGAGCTTCACAGCTCTGCACAGAACTAATTTTGGGAATCCCAATACGAAAAACGCATTTCAAAAACATATGCTGCGTGGTGCTCTCGTATGCCATGTCTCCTGAGCCTAAGTCCAACCAACCTGCTGATCCACACATTTAAGTGCAAGAATGAAGCAAATTGCCAGCTGCCCTCAGGCCTCAGATGGACATCTGTGAGTAAATTTCCAAACCCCTCTCTTCCCACTACCCTTCTGTGACAGCTTAGGGAGTGAACACCTTTGGAGAGTGTTCACACAGAAGATAAACAAGCAGAAATATTGAGAAGAGTACAGGAAGGAACAGAGCACAGCAACGCTAGACAGGGTAAGGAGATGAAAATCAGGTGATTAACATGTTTCTATTTATTTCCAACGTTTTTTTTTTTTTTTCCAGGGGATGAATTCTACATTGGAAATTTCCTCTCAAAATCATTGTGAGCTGGTTTAAAAACTAGTCATATAATAGGTACAAGCTAGTGGACTCTGGGTAAAAAGAAAAAACTCATTTATTTTGTCCCCTCAGGGCCCAGAAAACTGTGTGAGTATTGATTGCAAGCTGTAATATTATGAAAGTAAACAAACAACTGCCTCACCACAGTGTAGCCTTTGGCAACGAGGCCCAGGAGCAGGGCCTCTTGCTCCTCTGATATTCATATTGGCAGTGGAGCTGTCAGAGACACACAAGGACTGCACAGACTCACACTCCTGCAAGCGTGGCAGCAAGCTCAATCTTATGCGGATCTTTTGTCCGTTCACTTGGTTTATAAACCTTCACCGTCATCCCTTGCCAAGACAGAGTACAAAGGATTTCCAGCATACCGGCTCTCTTCCCTCATGCAAAACACTCTGGTAGAAGCTCTCCTTGACAGCAATGAAAAAAATTTTTTTTTGCTTCCCTCTCTTTTTAATCTCTGTGTCCATTATGCAGCCAAGGGAGGCCAAGTATAACCCCTATAGCCCCAATTTGCCCACTTCTAAGGGCAGTACTGTAGTACAGCTCATGCAGTTTACATGGGCCTCGGAAA
The DNA here is from genome assembly GCA_013397725.1 of Rhagologus leucostigma. NCBI lineage: Eukaryota > Metazoa > Chordata > Aves > Passeriformes > Rhagologus > Rhagologus leucostigma. The sequence goes on from VZTD01001771.1 coordinate 91,592, forward strand.
CACTACCTGGATGGAAAGTCAAGAATTTAAGAATTTATATTGTTAGACCACAACAGTCTAAAAAAAAGAACGTCTTATTAGTCCACATGTATTTACTACCGTAAAAAAACGCAGCCAACTGTAACAAAAACATTTCTGAATTTATAGACCTTGTAATACCTCTCCCTTCTCTGTGCTGTTACGCTATCCACACACTCCTCCCTGAGTCCTGCTTAGTCTGGAGTAGGAGACAGGCTATGGCAAGCTGTCCCTGGCCACAGCTTTTCTCCAAGAGAAAGGCATCAGGGCTGATGATGAGAGCTTACTCCTCTTTAGTCTACTAAACACCTCGCTGGTGGGCGGGGTGGCTGCCTGTAGCTTGACTGGTTCTGGTACCACCTTGTGTTCACAGTTTTCAGGCCTCTGCTATTATCCCATGTCTGTTCTTCTCTATGCTGCCATTCAGACAGTTCATTTTTAAAAGAATAGAGACTTGTTAGTTCTACCCATTAGGCAGAGAAACTGATGAAGATTATTATAAATATAGGCAGTAAATTATACAACCACGTAAAAGCAAGCTAAAGCTCAAACTGCTTAAGTAACACCTATCACTCTTTCAGACAATTCTGCTCTAAAGGGTTAAAAGAGCAGAACAAACCTCCAGGCGAGCCCTGACAACCGAGATCTGACAAACCCTTGTCCTCGCAGAATTATTTCAGAACCTGTGTGGCTACTAGAAAAAGAAATAGCATTTGTCTGGCTACAAGGCCACAACCCAGATTTCCATAGACAAGGATGCCCTAGATTTTGATAGACTGAAAAACATGGTTTTTCACCTGTGAATCCAACAAGGCTGTTGCAAACACTTCTATGGAGTTAAGCTCCTCATTAGGGCCAAGCCTTGGTGTTCTCGGAGGTCTGTGCTCTTCCCTGTGTAATTTTGTCTCATGACACATAGAGAGGCCTCAAAGAAGCTCACACAGACATTGTTTGGTCTATCAGGCATTTGATTTTTAAAGCCAATACAGTCCACACAAACAACTGAACGGTTACAATTAAAGTGACTCAGCCCACAAAGACAAATTCTGAAATTCCTGTAGCTGAGACCTTAATGTAACTTCTAAAAGTGTGATGTTACTGAAATCATATTCTGTAAGAGAGTTTTAATGAGACATGCACCTATTTCAGGTCAACCGTATACAGAAACCTAGTTTGTAGTATTTTGTGGACACTTACACACGAGCATGAGTGTGTGTGCATACAAATTCATACACACTCAAATACAACTGGAGCCTGCAAACCGCATGACAGACTGTGGCTGAAAATAACAGGAACAACTCTGCCTGCCATCTGACTTGGTCAGGTTATGATTAAACAGCCATTTGAGCACTAAAAGCTGCCAGTAGCATATAAATACGCCATCATGTCCTGTGCTTTTTGCTGCCATCCTTCTAAGCAGACCATCAGAACATCATGTCTTGTTTAATAGCCCTCCGCTGCTGATGCATAGCTCTCACCTCTAAAATATCACTATTCTAATTTTCAAAAATTATCTGATTAGCTCTTTAAAAATGGAAAAACTCTTTCCAGCAAATTGGTGTAAGACTGCATATCACACATACGTACAGCACTTTGCATAGACAAAACTAGTTTTTGCAAAAAACTGTTATTTTCTGCCCATCCAAGGACCACTGATTTATAAACTGCTTTTTTAAAATACCCCAAATACAGTATTAGACAAAGGTGCAGTCACCCCATCATCAACACTGAAGGATTTATGCACTCTGTTAAAACTCAGTTTATCATGGAAAGCAGTTCTAGATTTGGCTGACCTAGGTACAGTTGCTGCTTCCAGTGCTTAAAACATCACATTTTACAAATGCACAAGATTCCATGTCTCTAGATATGTATACACACATGTTCATTTGCACATTTTTTTTATTATTACATACTGAAACACCGCATTCCCTAATCTACTAAGCACAATCAATATTAATAATATGAAATATACATATTATCACAAAGGAAATAGTTTTCTGATTTGGAGATTAACACAGTTTTAAATCTGATCTTCTTTCTCTGCTTCCCGTAGTTCATATTTTTCTCCTGTCACCTCAACCATGAGAACTGACATATAATAAAAATATTGCAATATTGCATACACTTGCATATGTGACAGCACAAACGAAACAGAAACAGGGAAAGAAAAGCCAAGAAATGCCAAGACATCAATATCCATGGCACTGGCATGGATTACATGCTGCAGCAAATACAGCACCCTGGCTGCTTCATCTCGTATGTGAACCCCCTCTTCGCTCTGCTATAAGCAAGTCCTTAGCCCCCCGTTCTCTTTCACTATCTGCTTCCTTAGGGTAGCTGTCCTAAGAGCAGCTCTCACTCTCTGCGCCTGCTCTCCGGTGGTTTTGGTGGTATCAGCAGACATAACATTATGCAGCTGCTCCTGGGCCCTTTAATTCCTGGTGAACTCCCAACACTACCAGAACCACAGGCTTTCCCCAAGCCTCCACGTTTTAATTTTGTGTGAGCCCCAGGAAGACAAGAGATGGGCTGACGGCTGGGACTGAGAGACTGGGGGCACTGGGTTTTATTTCTTTTCTTGTGCTGACCCAGCCCCCCCAAATGCCCCAGCTTGATATTTACTGAAGCACTGCCCTGCTGCTTCCACTCCCTCCTCAACCTTCCTGCTAAGCAAAGGTACCTGCCACAACATCCTTCCCCTCATGTGCACTTTGCAAAGGCAGCAATTTGTACTGCCTCTTTGTCTCTTCCTAGCCCTAGGATTTTCCTTCAGCTTATCATCATCTATTTTCCTCCCAAAGACTCCTATTTCTCTTACCAGGGTTCTGCCTCAGGGCATGTAGTTCACTTATTTCTAAGCTCTAAAATTAGATGCAGGACCATTCACCACAGCTGTTCTATGTGCAGCATGCAGATCTTGGCCACATCCATGGTTTACCACAGCAATCTCGAAACTTTTGCGACTGCAAACAGTACCAGGGAAAAAAATCTGAGATGCCCACCCCACCTTCCCAATGTACCACCATCCTAACATATTACACAACTTGTAAAACATACAGCAAAAGCAAAAACTAAGCCAAAGATGAAATAAACATAGTTCTAAAAATTTATTAATAGGAAAAAACCATTTTCTTTCACACCCCAGTGGACTGTTTTATGCAGCCCTTGCTGTGCAGGCACCCTGCTTTGGAGATCACTGGTTTAATAGACCGCAGACAGAGCCTGACAAACTCTTCTGACCTAAATATGCTTTTATTTGGCACATGGCCTTTCCTCCAACATAACTCTCACCTTTTAATACTACTTTTAAAGCTTGCAGAAGCCAATGTGCCTCCTCAGAATCATGATTTGTGGCTGCAGGGGATACATCTAACTCAGCTTTTATAGCCACCCACTGAGCAGCTGCAGGGAAAGCTTGCACAGCATTTTCTCATCCAGCCATGGCAAGGCAAATACTTCATGTTCATTTAAGAAGTCATTCAGAGCACATATTTTTATTTCAAGGGCCCAATTTTACGGGCAAGCCTGTTTAAAGTTTTGAGGTCAGCTCAGTAGTTTCGTAAGAGATAACTCGGTACGTCTCAGTGCACATTTATTTTTCTTCCTTTATTCCAGCAGCAAAGGGTGCTCCAAAACTCTCAAGGAAGAATTCCAGCATCTCCTTAACAGGAACACCAGAACTTGCAAAATTCTGCTCTTCCAAGTGAAGAATGGGGTTGAATTAGGTCAACCCACAGGTCTCTGTCCACCCCAGCACCCCTTTTGGAAGGTGCTTTAGTAAACAGCTTGGGTGAGGCATTGCACTGCCTTAGTGCTGCACTCAAAACTTTCCCACCTCAGCTCCACAGTCTCACAGTGGGGTTGCTTATGGGCTTTTTGATACTGCACAGCACTTTTAACTTATTATTTCACTGCAAAACTAATCTTAAATTTCACTCTCTCCTAATTTACGTGCTCCATCTCATTTTCTCTCTCTTGTTTTTTGTCCTTCAGCTCACAAGTTCCTTGTCCTGTCTCTTTGCCACTATTCCTCTGCACATCTGATTTCTTCACAGGACAGTAGTTGTGGTTTTTTTTTCAGGTTTGCAAACTCTTGGACAGTATCCTGGAAGAATCTGGAGTCTAAGAGTTGGTACCACTGTATAACCCACATCCCACATCCCTTGGTGGCCTTTCTTTTCCAATGAAAAACAAGGAAGTGACCATTTAGGGAGCTGCATGAACAAGCTTCCACTTCCACTCTGGTACAGTCTTAACACTAATAAGATGTATACCTGTTTTCTGACCTTTCTCTTAGAAAAGTTCCTGGCTTTTCTATTCTTTATCCAACTTTGCAGAAAAGTCTGCTCAAAGTAAAAATTAAAATGAAATTTGGGACCCAACTATATTGAGGGATTGAGATGACGGGGTTATAAGAATTGCAAATTTCTTCTCAGAGCTTCCAGTGGAGTCATGAGGTGCTGTACCATGCCATCTATAAAGCCAGGCAACAATCCTATAACACAGCTCAGCTTAAAAGCCACTTTTTAAAAGCCACTTTTATGCATCTACTTCCCCTTTTAAGTGGAGAAGGAACAACCAACACCCGTGTGACAGCTGGCATCTCAGCCAACAGAGCAGAGACTGACCCCGGCTCCTCCAAAACAAAAAGGTGATTTAGCCCGCCTCCACTTCTCCACAGGAAACACCACAAAAGACATCCAAACTCTGCAGATCAGGCACCTGAGGGGCCCATGAGACGTTTTAATCCCCAGCTGCTCTCAGCTGCTCATCATTTAGAAGTGTCCAAGCACAGACCTTATTGTTGTCCTCCACTGCCAGTGACAAGTACATCCACCGGGAGATGCTTCTGCTCCTCCCGCAGTCGGCTGCATTAATGATCCCTGCAGAGAGCACAGCTGCCATGAAAATGGTCAGGGCTGGATTTTTCGAAGCATTGCCCATCTAACTGTGCAGTCACCAAAGGCAGGGACAACACTTCGGTAAATAACAGAGTTCAGCAACAGCTAAGACTGTGTCTCGGTTTCAGCAATTCAGCCCTCAGCCTCCCAGTCCCTGGATCAAAGGTACCAGAGCTGTGTCTCCATGCATTCAGGCACTAAGAACAGCTGTAATTAAGAACTGCTAAAAAGAAGATCACTGGTTAACTACGTTTGGAGGCTCCATTCTGAACCAAGTACTGCCTGTCCTCTTACAGCTGCCGAAAAGCCACAGAAAAGCCAGACTGTGCATTCAGTGAGTTCAGCAGAATCACAGTCACAGGCCCACCACCTTACCCAGACAAATTTCCCTCTGCTTGGCAATCCACAGTGCACTGATCTAGTATGAATGAGTGTGCAATCACTCTCTCAGTGCTGACGAACAGGAATTGGACCCAGGGGACCTCTCTTTGTATGCAGCAGCTGAACATTTTTACCTGCTCCTACGGACAAAACTGGAGTGTCTCCAAATCCCACCTCCTTGCACACCCTGGCACAAAGGAAAAAAAGCCAGCAGGAAATTGACAGGGAGATGGATGACAGTGGGGAGGAGATGATCCTCTGTATTGAGTTGGGTCCCGTGGAGCAAAGCTCACACTAATAATGATTGGCATAAAAGAGGCTCATGATAAGCAATACAGCAGTTATCACAACAGGAGGCACTTGCTCATAAAAAAATGACTGTGACAGCTAAACACAGTCAGCTTCCCCAAATGATGAGGAACATATGACAGTGCTTTCCAAGTATTTGGGAAGTATAAATTACTTTGCAGCTTTGTCCTGATGAAAGTTACTTTCCAAAGGATCTTGCTTGTTTGCAAAGAGATATTCAAGCTCCAAAACGCTGAACAACACATGCATCTTCTAACAAAGGAATGGAAGTATTTAGAGTGCTGGTGATGACAAGTAGCAGGACGAAATCTAAGAAAGAAAAGTTGTGACAAGCATCAGATTTAATATGTCACATATTCCTAGCACAGAAAATTTTTGAAATATTTCAGCACACTTGCAATTGTGACATCTTTTCCAGCCTTAACGACTGTATGATCTAGATAAGCATACCAAACATACAGAACCACAGAAGGCAATGCTTGCTAACAGACACAAACTTACAGCTTTTTCCCACCCTTTAGCCCCAGTGAACAGACACAGATGTAGCTGACATCTCTCCAGCTCTCAGTGGACATACAAATATAAAAAAAATTAGAAAGTAACCATGTTAGCATCTATCACAGAAAGCTGAAAGGGCTACCAACACTTTCTGTGTATGGTTTTCATCACAGTTTTCATCCACATACATTACAATTCCAGCTCTGGGGTCCCCAACCTGCTGAAATGAGACCAGAGGAGGCCAGTATGTTGATCAGAGCTCCTCTCCTACGAAGAAAGACTGAGAGACCTGGGGCTGTTCAGCCTGGAGAAGAAAAGGCTTCGGAAAGGCCTTTCATTACCTAAAGGGAATTTACAAGGAGGCTGGGGAGGCACTTCCCACAAGGGCATGGAGTGACAGGACAAGGGGCAATGGCTTTAAGATAAAGGAGGGTAGATTTAGATTAGGCATTAGGAAGAAATTCTTCTCTGTGAGGCTCTGGCACAGGTTGCTCAGAGAGGCTGTGGTCTCAACATCCCTGGAAGTGTCCAAGGCCAGGCTGGACAGGGCTTTGAGCAACTTGGTCTTGTGGAAGGTGTCCCTGCCCATGGTGGGGGGGTTGGAACTGGATGAGCTTTATGGTGCCTTCCAACTGTGTAAGAGACTGAAATATGACTTAAACATTTTCATGAAGGACTTTTTACAAAAGCTGCAGAGAAGACCACCACACCCTGCTCTGAGAGGCCTTGGGCCCACTGGCTGATGAAGATAAGATAAAGTAACAGCTCAGGGCTGGGGACATTCACAAAGGACAAGCTTAACACCTCCCAGGTGGAGACCATAGCCCCGGGGCTATCAGCTGGCCAGGCCCACACAGACTCTCACACCAAAGGGTGGGGGAGAGAGGCCTTGGGTGTGTTGGAAAAGCCTCTGCTGAGAGGCGCACTGACCGCCCATCCTCCACTGTGCAGAGGAGCCCAGCTGAGGGGCCCTTCACCCGGGGGGAGCTCATCCACAGCAGAGGGGGTGTCATGGCCCATCAAAGGGCCCCCCCAAAGGGGTCCCCAGACCCTGCACCACAGCACCAGAGATGGTACAGCAGACCTGACAGGGCATGTGGCGGTGTGACGGGGCGTGTGGCGGTGTGACAGGGCATGTGGCGGCGTGACGGGGCGTGTGGCGGTGTGGC